>BTPG01000002.1:243269371-243289371 GCA_036245525.1 Semisulcospira habei
GGGGCTGAATGAGTTAACCCCTCGACTGCTACTGGCGCGTAACTGCTTGTCTTTTCCGCCTACAGTATTGTCAGTAGCAATCAAGCGGTTATAATGCTACTAGTACGAGAGTCAGTATTTGCATTGGCGCGTATACTCATTGCGTGAGGAAGTTAAAACGACCTGCTCCAAACAATAACGGCCTAATAGTTTACAATATCTCCTGTATATCTCATGATGTCTTACTACAATAATGCTGGACAAAAGGGCTAACTTACAGCGACCTGCACCTTACCTGGCTTGGATTGCTGTGGGGTTAGATATTTTTTAGTTCCCAGGGTCACCCTGGTCAGCCCCACAGGGTGGGTTTTTCTCTCTATTCTGGGGCATATGTTTCTGTCTACCCTTTGTCCATTCACCTGTATTTGCCTTTTTAAAACTCTCCCTACTGTCTGCACTGCCTGTACCTCTTGATATTGGATGTGTGTTGCTAAATGGTCTTAGCTTTGTTTAGGCCCCATGTGTTAGGTTTATTTAACGTATTTGACCGGCTGGTGACATACATTCAATATTCTGTTTTTTTTTTTTTTTTTTTTTTCACAAGCAGTGCAGGCACGTCCTGAGAAAGCCTTGTTGCTGTCGGGACGTTAAGCAATGTACAATCAATGAAATTTGCCAATTTTCTTTTCACAATCTGTGTGAATAGACACACGTAAGATAGGTCTTCTACTGCTCCGTGTGTGTAACGGAAAAACTCTCCTGCGTATAAATTAGAGAAATTTAAGAGCAGAAGTCTTTTATTTTTACGACATTCAAGCTTTATAAATTATCCCTAGCATTATTGCAAGACATACTAAGATCATTTATAAAGAAGATATTGCAAACTATTAACCCTTTATTGCCTTGAGCAGGACCCGTCAAAGCGATCTTCTCCATGGCAGGCTTTGATTGCCAAAATTCGCTGATATAACAGGTTATCAATGTTGTTTTGCTTCAACTAAGACCTTTCTACGCTTATTTTCACAATAAGTTTGAGTAGGCATACGTACCAGAGGTTTTGCACTGCCGTTTGAGCGTAACGGAAGGAACTTTCATGCATAGAGAAGGAGCAGAAGAGCAGAAAAGTCTTTCATTTTAGGACATTTAAACTTTATAATTTCAGTTAGTCCTTTTGTCCAGCATTATTGTAAGACATACTGAGAACATCTATAAAGGAATCATTGCGAACTAGTAACATTTTCCTGTCTGGAGTAGGTCGCTTTAACTTGTTAAATTTGAATGTTGTAAAATAAAAGGATGTATGTAGGAGAATTCTATTGAATTGCACCAAGGGCAGTAGAAAACCTCCGTTACGTGTGCCTAATAAATGTATAGTGAAAAGAAGGGTAAACAAGTTGAGACAAAACAATGTTAAAAATACCTTGTATCGGCGGCTTTTAGCCATCAAGATCGCTTTAATTTACTGCGATTGTGTAGATTTATACCCATGACTGCCAGTGTACATGAATAACGACATTTCTGAAACCATCGCAGTAGTGTGAAAGCCTGGCAACCATAGTATGTGATGAACTATATATGAAAAGTGACAGCAAGAGGCATAGATCCCCATGCACCAACAAATCATATTGTGCTCAGGAGGATCTATGCGTCTAACAATTGCTTTGTCGCCGTTACATAATAATCACCATTACATAATAATAATAATAATATGAAAATTATTCTTATTTTTATTATCATTATTATCAGCATCATTTTTATAATTCTCATAATGTGTGCTTGAGTGCTTGACACAGATTTGCTTCTTTAAACAAATAGCTACTTTTCTGTCTTCTCTGCTTGTGTCGTTCGGCAGTTTATTGCGACGGGAGTGGTTTTATTTCTGTTTCCACTGCTGAAGAATTTTGGCGCAGGCGATTGTGTATGTAGGCCTATACTGTTACTGTTTGTTACGCAGCCAGAAACCCCTATATGCACAGATTTACGCAAACTGAAACTGTCTTTATAAATTACCTCCAAGAACATTCAGCCTTGACAATACAAAAAGAGGTGGGTCGACCATAGTTCTCTTATTGCCTTCCCAGGTCGTCGGGCCGATGTCGGCCCGGTTGGCCCGGCCATACACAGATGTGCGCGGGCCATCTGCGGCCGACACCTGCATGAGGACCGATCGCGCACAGCGTTAGCGCCTACTAGCAGATAAAACACTGTTCGTAACCCTACGGTTTTGCTCATCCCCAGTTCGTGCGTGCACCAGCATGCACAGTCATGGTTGTTTGCGCGCACGCACGCACGCACTCATCACTTTAACGCGCATACACACACGCACGCACGCACGCACACACACAGACACCGGCCCTTCGCTCGCTCAGGCACTAATACATCTAGAACACTAGATCTTGGCAAGAGCATGTGGTACTAAGTTCTAAACAGCCTTCGTATTTTATAACTTTGTTTTCACTTGCCGTGGCTTTCACGAAAATACCCAAAAGAAACAGCGAAATACATGGAGGGGGGGGGGGGGGGGGGGGGGGAGACTATGAAAGAAAGAGAGAATGAAATAAATAAAGAAAAAAACATGGAAAAAAGGAAGCAGGCAAAGACGGAAGAAAGAAAGAAACAAAGAAAGAAACAAAAATCGCAGACGAGCAAACAAAAAACAAAAAAGTAGACCCCCCCCCCCACCTCCCCCAAACAGTACGCAAAGGACACCGGGCCCACGTCGGCCGCAGCTGGCCAGGGAACGGCTGAATTGTGTGTCTGTGCACTCCTGTGCGCGGGTCAGCTGCGGACAACGTGGGGCCGAGGCTCTTTTTTTTTTTTACTAGACAATACTGAAAAACAAGACAAACAACACGACCAAAGCACCATCAACAAACCAACAGAATCCAAGGGTTTCCAAGTTAACTGCAGTATACCGGTGATGCAATCTTCTAGGATTTTTTTGGTTAAAATTACAGGAACGTTGGCAAGGTGAAGACGCAGTTTTAAAGGAATACTAGTTTTGTGCATGACAGTAGACAAAACGAAATTTTGTAGAGCATGTTTAAAATTGATGTCAACAAGTACTTGCATTTTATATTACAAACGTTTTCAAAGTGAAATCTTTCTGTCTTTGTTTCAATGGTATTTATAAAATTCCATTGAAAGAAGACAGACAGATCTACATTTTTCAAGAGCTTTTTCAGAACAGCACTCTAATCTTGTTCTTCAAAATAGCCAAAAACTAATTGTATGAGTATGTATGAAAGAAATGCCCACAAGTACTTATCGGTTACACAAACTATTTCCCCCCCCCCCCTCCCCCCCCCCCCCCCCCCCCCCCCCCCCCCGTGAAATTTTTTTTTAATTTCAGTAAAATTCCAAGAAATTGAATAGGCGAAATCAGAATTAGGTCAAAAACTGCGCATCTATGGACGCAAACAGTGGATTAAATGCCCAGACAAAGATGCAAAATCGCCCGGGCTTTTAATCTGCTGTTAGCGTCAAAAGACGCACAGTCTTTGTCTTTTTTCTTTCAGTTTCGTTTCTTGAAATTTTATTTAAAGAAGAAAGGAACATTTCAATTTTTCAAGAGCTACAGAAGAGAAATGTAGTGGAGCTAAAAGCGGGTGCCCGAGGGAAAGTTTTGTAAGCAACTTGAAATCGTCAGTATCCTGGCAATAGAGTGAAGCTTCTCTCTTGCTTGCGTCATACAAGATGATTGTAAACACTAGCGCTACTGCTGAATGCCAGGGATGTATTTTCCTAAACTGGGGAGGAGTAGTGCCTGATTACCATCGTGCCTGAGTCGCACCAGCTCACGTAGTGCAGGAATTGAAAAAGCAATTTTAAGATGACGTGACACTTGCTTATGTTAAAGCGACCTACTTCAGACAGTAGAGGGTTAATAGATCGCAATATCTCCTTTATAAATGTTCTTAGCATGTCTTTCAATAATGCTGGACAACAGGACTAACTTAAATTGTGACCTTTGCATGTCGTAAAATAAAAGACTTTTCAGCTCTTCTTCTCAGCGAGTTCCTTCCGTTAGGCTCAAAAGACAGTGGACAACCTCTGATACGTGTGCCTACTAATATTGATTGTGAAAAGAAGGGTAGAAAAGCCTTAGTTGAGGCAAGACACCATTAATAGCCCATTGTATCAGAGACTGAATTTTAGCAGTCAAACTGAGTCCGCCATGGAGCAGATTGCTTTAAGGTACTGTATTAAGTATGATGTTATTCGTGATGATGTTAAGTATGATACTGTTCGCCATTTTCTTAGATGCTTC
Source organism: Semisulcospira habei (assembly GCA_036245525.1). NCBI lineage: Eukaryota > Metazoa > Mollusca > Gastropoda > Semisulcospiridae > Semisulcospira > Semisulcospira habei. Next base: position 243,273,621 of record BTPG01000002.1, read on the forward strand.
GGCTATGTCACGACAATGACTACTGATATTCAACCCTTTGGCTGTGAGTAGCGGTTTTTGTCTCGATGATTCCGGCAGGAATCATCGAGACAAACCCCGCTACCGACAGCCAGAAAGTTAAAGCCCGCTGTATATCACGTGCAAGCGTCGATCATAGCGTTTCACAAGAAAACGCTTTCACCGCCTATACACTGTATACGGCGGGCACTAACCCTGTTGTGCATGCAACGATTGGTCAGTGATATAGACAGTACCTGTGGGCTGCACGTCAAACGTCGGTTAAACATGCATTTGCCAGTTTCCAGGCGAAACTGAAGGTTAACGAATAAATATCCTGTAAATGAAACAGAACAAGTATAGAAGAGCCAACCGAAATATCAAGGAAACAAATTCTAAAAGACATTAATGTTGTTTAGTCTGAAATTGTGAACTGTACATTTATGACTTACCTTGAGTACAACAAGGAATGTAAGAAGACAAAAGAAGTCACTTGGCTCTCGCTCACGTCCTTTCGGCAGTCACAATCTTTGCAAGAGACAGTTACACATTGTACTTGATACAGTTCTTCGGACTTTTGTATAAACTTAACGTCCGGACCACATATGTGACATTTCTAAAATTAATTTCAGGAGAGTTCATACAAGTTTCTCTGATGTTTCTTTCGATAATCGGATATTGTCTGGACTCAATCCCAGATTGTTCTTGAAATAATGTCAAAAGTTGTTTTACAATGATCCCCGCAACGCAAAACACTCTAGATATAATCGCATTCTATCCTATTTTCTTTAACGCCATGGGTGGTTTCCGTTTCAGGATTGCTCGTTTCGCAACATTTGGAGAATCCAATCTTTTGCAGTAAGATCGGTCTATGTAAATAAAAGGCGGAATGTCACAGAAACGTAAAATGAATTGCTCGTAATGTTTTTTCAAACAACATACAGTTATAACAAGGACTGAAGAGACGATGTTGAATCCAAAGACCTCGTTTGTTAACGACACGGCGGACAGACGAACCAGTGATACCATCACTGTTCTAACAAGTTTGTTAGATTCAGTTTTAAAGTGAAGTTTGGAGAAGAAAAATTAAGTGGTACAGAAAAGAGTCCTCAGTCATTGGTTTCGAAGACCGTGCTGGGAGCTGGGCACGACGTTCATATACACCTGTAATTCAAGCATTGAAGATTTAATAAGTTGTTTTAAGGAATCGTTGGCAGGCCCAGTATAGAGAATAAAACTGAAGTTATGTTGACAACAACAAAACAAAAGGAATGTTTTAAGGAATGTTTAACGGCGCAGGATAGAGAAGAAAATTGAAGTCAGTCAGTGCTTTCGAAGACTGGTAACAGAAACGACAAACAGGAGACAGCGAATTACCCTCACCGATTTAATGGAGAATATTATTTGATGGCAAAAGTCCAATATGGAGAAACATGTTTAACACGAATATCGCGCGTGTGACTGGATTTGAAGACTGTCAAATGAACACCACTGACAGAAAAAGCTGAAGTGATATCACCGACGTGCTTCTATTCGTTTTAAAAGACGGCCAGACACTAGCAAAGGTTAAAAGAAGCCTAAAGTGAGTTTCGACCGATCCAGCAGGCATAAGTGTAAGCAGACTCCGCCGCCAATGACCAGCACCACGTGGGGGCGTGCCAGGCAGTGGAGCTCGTGGCGTCACAGACGCTGGAACATCCGAGGAATGGCAGGATTTCCAAAGAACCACTGTAACACTATGCAGCCCCTCAGCGAGCCCGTGTAGTCCTATGCAAGAGGCATAGACTCTTTCATGCCCCTGCAGCCACGTGGGCATGAAAGAATCTATGCCTCTTGCTGGCACAAATTTGGCTTCATTTACTGAGACGCAGACAGTCACTGATCTAAAGTTTTAAGTCTAAGACTGACTATTCAGTCGTTAGCTGAAATCCCGGACACCCCCTCCCATTGCGGAACAGCTACAGCCGACCTGGCTGAACCAGCAGAAGACATAAATTCTCATGCGTCCATGAGGACACAAAGGTTCGTGGGAATCTATTGCCTGATAGACATAAGAGGGACCGGCTAAAGGTCTGTTTACAACTATGGCCTTTACTTGACAACTCAAGGCACAAATAGCCAAACCTCTCTAACTTAAATCACAGAGTCTGTGGTACTGCAGCCGTCCGCGTGGCCCTCCCTACTGTCTGCGCTGCCTGTAGCTCTTGATATTGGATGTGTGTTGCAAATGGTCTTAGCTTTATTTAGGCCCCAGTGTTAGGTTATTTAACGTATTTGACGGTGGCGACTACATTCAATGTTCTGTTTAGGTTTTTTTTTTTTTTTTTTTTTTTCACAAGCAGTGCAGGCACGTCCTGAGAAAGCCTTGTTGCTGTCGGGACGTTAAGCAATGTACAATCAATCAAACGTAGGAGGTCAGCATAGTTTCAGCGCCCGGCGTAAGCTTATGGTCTAAATACACCCGACTGAGGATGCCAAAACACCTTCTATTTTTGCCACAAGGCCTACTTTTCTTTTTTCCCCGACAGCTATTTGGTCCAAGGCCGTGTCTGTCAAGCGTTCAGAGAGAGAGAGAAAGAGAGAGAGAGAGAGATGATGATGAATCTTTTATTCAGGATAAAGCTATTAGGCAACTATTACATCAATGCCTGTCTTACAAGCTGTCCTGTAAACAAAACAGAACATACCAGGAAAACAAACAGAGAGAGAGAGAGAGAGAGAGAGATTCCCTGAGTGCGAGAAGCACGGCTTGTTCAGTTGCGGTGTATCTTCGCAAACTTCCACTAGTTGACAAAAACACAGACGTAAAGAAAGCATCCACTAGCCGGCGAGGGGTATATGAGTATCCACTGCTGAAAAAAAAAAAGTTAGTGAGGGATGATTGATGACCTAAATCTGCCTGTCTTGACACTGATGCGACTGACTCCCTGACCCAAAATGAGTGTCCTTGCTCTTTTGCACGTGCCGATCCAGTCGGCTCTGACATACATTCTCTCCCACAGGCTGGGATAGAGAAATGCGTTTTCGTGATGCCGTGACTCAGGGTTTATATCAGTCCTCTGTTCACTGTTAAGGTCTCCTTGTACAGTAATACCTGAAGAGAAAATAAACACTGTACACTGATACAGATTGTGAAAACTGCATAGTTTCTCTACCCTAGCCTGTGCATTCCCGCAACATTTTTAGGTTCAGGAATCGTCGGAAGCCGTCAGTTTGTCAGTGATAAATGGAACAGTCTACTTGCACAGCTACTGGGTCAATGTCCTAACAAATATATGCATTTTGTTCTGTGCCATAAAACACAGGCCGTGGAAACATCAGTTCAAAATGTCTATAAGCTTCAATATGTTAAATGCATTAATACCTAAAATTGTGAACGTTTGTTTCTTATGTTAAAAAAAAAAATGCACAAAAGAGACGCACACAGAATATCAGCATCTTCTGTTGCAAACAGCTTTTGGACGGAGTTGGCTTGCGTAAAAAGAAATATAGCGACATTTATCCCGAATAATCTATTCTTCTTGATGGAAGGACCTGCCATTAGTGCCCTTCAAGCAAACATATTTCTCTGCACCGCAACACGCCGCCGCGAGGAATTTGTTTCTTCTTCTTCTGAAACTGATCAGCATACCAAACAGCACTATATAGTCGATTATGTTATAAACTGATAAAAGAAAGACGCTTATAAAGGACAATTACAACACAGTTGTGTTGCTATCGTCCTTTCTAAGGATGGGGGTTTCTTAGCAATTTACACGCTTTGCAGTCACCTTTTTGGTCTGCATTTTATAAATTGCCGGATAGCTGAAAATATTTACATTATACCTCTTTTAGCTCGGATTTGAACTGTTGTATGGAAGACCTTGCAGTACCTCCTAAAACAGTAATTACTAGTTTATCACGAGGTGTTGTGGCGCAGAATGTGCCTTCGATTACGGCTCGATCATTAGAATCTTTAAATCTAAGAATAACCTTAGGAACAGCAATCATTCGGTATTACTCGCTGCATTGATTTAGTTTCAAATAAGGTATCGTCTGTGTGTCCGGAAAAAATTACCCCGAAAAGAAATGTTACAGGAGGATTTGCAATAAAATGTCTTGCGTCAGCTGGTGGCTAAGTAGCTAATTGCAAAAGAAATTGTGGATTTCGACTTTTAACTAATGGTCTTATGATAACACAAGCATGCCCACTCTGGTTACCTCTGTCGATCCGATACATGATGCATGCATAGCGGATCGATGAAGGTAACCGGTGTGACATCTACCAGTGTGACGAGGGCTAATTTTCCCCTCCTGGACGATTTTGCAAAGTACAGACACTCATGAGCGATATGCGCGAGTTATTTTGTCGCCCCATACCTGTCACTGTTGCTTGGTAGTGCGCATTCCTGCTAATCCTGGAAAGTGAACCTGGTGAGTCCATTTGTGAGTATGCACTGAGGAGGTAACATGGGCCAGTTTTCAGCCGGCTACGACGAAAGACCAATTACCATATCAGTTGTTTTTCGTGCTAAACGATAAAAATCAATACTGTTCATTGCTGGAGAAAAAAAAAAAAGATTTTTTTTACGTCATTGTTGCTTTTCTTTCATTTTGTCCCAGGACACTTTTCCGTGGTTCAGTTATTAGTTTTCCGACATTTTGTCAGCGGTGTAGAATTCACAAGACAAGATTTCCTAAGTGGAGTGTTAATTTTCGCTGCACTTGAAAAAAGGTGACGAAGAAAAAAGTCCATCGGCGAAGACAGCAAGGATAAGCTTCTAGAAAACGGCACTAAGCTTATGGAAAACTAGGACGCACAGAGCCTAATTGCCTGCGATAATGTTGATGTCTACTTGTAACGCCTATCCGCTCTATGCTGGCAACATGCTGAGGGCGCCAGAGTTAGAAGTCTATAAACAGGTTGGTTTTAATTTAAGGTGTTTCCTGAAGGTGCCTATGCAGTCAGTGTCCCTCAAGGACTGTGGTAGTCCATGCTACAGAGTGAAAATACGCGGAAACCAAGACGTTTCTTTGTGGGGCCTCCAACACTTCGGGGTACACACTGGGCAGCAGAACGGAGTTTCCTACTATCTCCCGGAGGTCCTCGGATGGGTCTTTGACAGACTTGTTGCACAGAGTGAGAAGCTTGTCGTGGATCCTTTAATTGCCCGGAAGCCAGTGAAGTTACTGGTGTGATGTGCTCTCTGATGCATGTAGAGTAAATATCAGAGCTCTCATTCCAGTTGTTGGCCCGGCTCCCACGTGCTGGCAATAGAAAGGGAAAGAGTGCACTGTGTCGGTACAGAGGGATGTCAAACCTTGACTTCTATCACAGCATTTGAACTATAGCACATTATATACATGTAAGTGCGCGTGGGTTGAGCAACGGGGGAGGCACCCCATTGGGCTGACGGATGCTCCTGAGGCCGACGTGTGCGGGCCAACTGCGGCCAACATCGTTCCGAGGACCTTTTGCGCTCTAGCATGGTCTTAGCCCTTTGGCTGTCGGTAGCTGTTTTTGTCGCTATGATGCATGCAGGAATCATCGCGACGAAAAGCGCTACCTACAGGCAACGGGTTAACCCATTTATACCTGACGCACTACAGTAGGAGTTATGAATCAACCATAATGCAAAGTAGTGCCGAATTAGATAAGCTAATTTGGCAGTACGCTTGAATTATCATGGTCGATCCATCTCCTGCAACTGGTACATAGTCGTTACATGACACCTTCACAATTTTGGAAATTTGGCCTTGGGGTTAAATGGGTTAAGATTGTTTTCGGTCTTCACCAAGGCTGAACAGTGCCATACCCACCCGTCATTATATAATATGTGTCTGTATGTATGTATGTATGTGTGTATACATGTATGATTGTATGTATTGTATGTATGCATGTATGTAATGTAGTGTAATGTATGTATGTATGTATATTATGTGCACGAAACAGAGACTTTCGTGAAGCCCAGCGGTTGCAGGGCCTCATGAGAATGAACGCCTCTCGCTCACCGAGATTGGCTCAAGCTGTTCCTCAGACTGAGTCTGTTTTCTAGAGCTGAGGGGGGGGGGGGGGGGGGGGGCGGGGGGTCGACTGTGATCGACATATTTAGTGTCATAAAAGATTACCGGAGTATGATACGTGTGTATGTGTGTGTGTGTGTGTGTGTGTGTGTGTGTGTGTGTGTGTGTGCGCGCGAGTGCGTGCGTGCGTGCGTGCGTGCGTGCGTGCGTGTGTGTGTGTGTGTGTGTGTGTGTGTGTGTGTGTGTGTGTGTGTGTGTGTAGGTGTGTAGGTGTGGGTGGGTAGGTGTAAGCGCATACGCCCGAGATTGAGGCAAGTACAGACAGATAATGTTTCAGATTAAATTAAAGATCAATACTTTGACTTTCGCGCTGACTTCGACTTTCCAGATATGAGTTATCGTCATAATTATTAGTTCGCGCGCTGGGTGGAATATCACTTGGTACATCACTATTTCCTCGGTGATAGAACACAAAATCAAAATTCTAGTACTCTTTGCACCAGTTATTGGTTGTCATTCTGCCCCACCCCCTCACTCCTACACATATTAGTCCCTTCGCCTTCCCCGTATATATAAGGGGTAAAAAAAAGCAGTTGCTTTCACTAACCATTGAAAATGTAATCCACAATATTTTGCATACTGCTGATATCACCCCACCATACTTCCACTTCTTTTAGTACTACTATTACTACAACTACTACTACTACTACTACTACTACTACTACTACTACTACTCCTACCGATGTATTATTGCATGTGGATCATCTTTCTGTTTGTTAACTTTTTGGCAGAGGGCGCTCTTTGATGACAAGGAGAAATTCGATTTAACTCATTGTGCCCGAGGTACGAAATACGGCATTTTGGAGTTATCCTCTGAGTACTGCATTACAATTCAGGAGACAGATCGACCATGATAGTTCAAGGCTGGTAGCAGAATAGCTATTCTGCCACCACCCTTGAACTATCATGGTCGAGCCATATCTTGCTGTGGTGTGTCGCGGGCAGAATGAGTTAAGAGCCTGCTTGGCATTGTTAATGCTTGTGTTGTTGATCACATATTAGTTCCATGGATTGGGATTAGGCGCAAAAATCGCCAGACAATCGTATCTGTCCGGCCTCAGACACTCTGAGGCTAGAACATAAATCGTAAAATTTGACGAAAGGCCAGTTACCGTGATACATGTAGTTTAATGGCAGAGCCGGATCAGCCTGGCGCCTTGAAGGCACCAAGCTAATTTGACACTTTCCTTAAACTATTACGGTCAGTCACTTTCCCGCAATGTTGTATCATGGTCAACTGTGTGAGTAAATTCACAATTCGTCCAAGGCGCCAAGATAATCTAGCACTGTCATTGAATTCTCACGGTCGACTCCTGTGCCATTTCAGTTTGTTACAAATTGTTAGTGGTGTATATATGCCAATTTAACTCCTGCACTGCTAACAGCCCCAAGCTGCGTTTCTTTAACCCGTTCAGTGCCGAGAAAATGTGAATACCACCCAGCTGCAAGAGGTATAGATCCGGTTGCAGGGGCTCATGAGGATCTATGCCTCTTGCTGGCACAACTTTGAATCCCTGTTCCTGGGACAGTTAGGATTTTGTGTTGAATTATCGAAGATTTCGAAACACAGTCTGCGTTATCTGGCACTGTACGGGTTAATCATAGTGAATTCCATAGTGAGATGCGTTTTAGAATCACAGGCAAAACGGCCTTCTACGTGCAGGAATAATGACAGGGAACTGACAGATGCAAGTTTTATATTGATTAGTCACTTTAGCGCAAACCGTACCATGTGACCGTGATATAAAAACCCATGTAGCGAAAAATGGCAGATTGTTTTGTAGCCCTCTCGAATACGCATCTTGGATGCCAGTTTTGTTCTATAAAAGATCGCCAAACGTTCTAAAGTACATGGTTAGTGTTGTTCGAAACAACAAGCACACTCAGTACTGGAGACGGCAACGTCATGACATATTTTAAATTACGTCATAAGTCTATTATGTATAAATGTATATTCCTTTGACGTCAGTCATGTCTGGCGTGATCTAGGTCGCAAGATGTCTTCTTGATTTCTTTTACGAAAAAAGTAGAGGAATGAAAACACATACGTTATTGGTCGGAGGGGTTCGCTGTACGGACCCTTGTAGGCCTTCGGGAGGTCAAAGGAATCATTGTACCCCTCAGGCCTTCGGCCTTGGGCCTTCGGGGTTCAATGATTCCTTTGACCTCCCTCAGGCCTACAATGGTCCGCGTAGCGAACCCCTCCGACCAATAACTTATATTATTATTATATATATATATATATATATTATATATTATAAGTTATTGGTCGGAGGGGTTCGCTACACGAACCATATAATAATATATATTTTCATCCCTACGTCACACGACCGGCTCTTTAGCGCAAACCGTACCACGTGACCGTGATACAAAAACCCTTGAACCCGGAAGATTTCTTCTTGATTTCTTTTAGGAAAATTGTGGAGGAATGAAAACAAATACGTTATTGCTAGCAGGGCTTGCTGCACGGACCCTTGTAGGCCTTTTGGAGGTCGAAGGAGCCATTGTACCCCTCAGGCCTTCGGGATACAATGGTTCCTTTGACCTCCCTCAGGCCTACAAGGGTCCGTGTAGCAAACCCCTGTGACCAATAACTTATATATATATATATATATATATATATATAATATATATATATATATATATATATATATATAATATATATATATATATATATATATATATATATATATATATATATATATATATATATATATATATGTATACTTTTGGGTTGTTGCGTGAGCTGGATCTTCGTCTGAGTAATGAACATTTACCGCAAGAGTTCATTGACTTTTTGTGATGAGCTTATACAGATAATGTAAAGTATATTTGAAGGCTCGACGTTGTGCAGTTTGCAGCCTGTATGACTCCCACATGCTGCGTGGGCGTTAGATCGATTCGATGCTTGTGGAGCCCGGTGCGTGCATGCAGCCACCGGTACTGTAAACAGTGCTAAATGCACAAGGGGTTAACCCCTTCACTGCCAAATGGTCGCATGTTATGTTCCTAAAATCTTCGTAAAATTCAACGCCAAAACGCCCCAGCCGCCGAAGGAACGTGGATGCTCATGAATCCCCGCGATAGGCTGCGGGAGGCTAATGAGGATCTATACCTCTTGCTGTTGGAGCTTGTTCAGGTTTTCTCGGCAGTGAAGGGGTTGACCCTTTAGCTGCCGGGGCAAGGCGAACGCTACCCAGCTGCAAGAGACACAAATCCTCACGAGTTCTATGTTGTTTATGCGTAATTTTGTCTATTTACAGCTGCATTCTTCACGAGAAAATGTCAATCAGGGTGCAGTCTTTTCTGACGCGCAATTCGGCCATGATCACCGGCAGCGAAAGGGTTTATGTTGCGGAGAGGTAACGTTTAGTCTGGAATCACTCTTATTGGTCTAGGCTCCTAACAGTCACTTAGACCGTCTGAGAGAGGCATAATAAAGCGGATCCTCTCTCGTAATAGAGACGGTCAGTGGTGATTTAGGTTCTAGGCCTACTCAGGTATACTTTATGTGGTCGGAGGGTTAACGCATTCAAAAGACGTGCTGCATTCGGATAGGCAGCACGTCTCGAATGAGTTACCCCTCCCTCCCCCCTCCCCCCCCTCCCCACCCCTGTAGTGCACGAAGCCACCGCTGGCTGCAAGTAGTACACAGGGTTTACACCTTTGGGTGTCAGTAGCGATTTTAGTTGCGACGATTCCTGCAGGAATCACTGATCACGACTAAAACCGCTACCGACACCCACAGGGTTAATGTGCGCCGAATAAAGAAATAAGCCGCAGGAACAGAGGCGTACATGCGGACACTGATTTCGCCCGATACTGACGCGGTTTTAGCGGATCCACCACCTGCAGGTGTTCTTGAGTATCTGTGTGCGTGCATGCTGTGTGTGTGTGTATGTGTGTGTGTGTGTCGGCGTGAGAGAGAGAGAGAGAGAGAGAGAGAGAGAGAGAGAGAGAGAGAGAGAGAGAGAGAGAGAGAGAGAGAGAGGGGGGGGGGGGAGAGATAGCACCTGCATACATATTTGCCCTTGCTGTATGCCGAACTTTAATGTACTTAATGATTCTTTGTTTATTGCTTTACTTTGCATTTTTACTCATTTTATATTTTTGTCCGTACGCGTATGCGGGTAGGTATGTCTGGAGTGCGTGTCCGAGAGCGTGTGTTTGTTTCTGTGCGTATGTGCCTGAGTGCGTGCGTGTGTAAGTGTGTGTGTGTGTGTGTGTGTGTGTGAGTGTTCGTGCGTGTGTGCATGCGTACTGAATTGCGGTGTACATGAGTGTGTGTGTGTGTGTGTGTGTGTGTGTGCGTGCGTGCGTACCTGAGTGCGTGTGTGGGTATGTGTGTGTGTATGTGCGTAGTGCGTGCGTGAGCGAATGCAGCAGTGCATGCAGCAGTGTGTGGTATGTGTATGTTTACATGTCTATGTCACTTATGTAGTAGATGTAGCAACGGCAAGTTTGAAAACTGGTCCTGTTACTAATAACTTCTACCGTTGGAAAATAAAGGTTCATTGTTCATTGTTCATTGTCTCAACGAAGACGAAAATCAGCGTCATTTAGGTGTGCTTAAAATAGAAGATGAAGAAGAAGCGGGGAATGGAGACACAAATGCATAATGACATTTAAAACCTGCTTCTTATTTCAGTATTTCACCTTTTACGGCCTGCAGATGAGGTCATGAGAATCTATGTTTCTCTCAGACGATGACGTGACACTCCACATTGAGCGGTGTTCACACACTGTATCAGGTACGGCGGAGGCATTGGCGGGATTTACACAAGCAGATAAACAAAACAACGTTTTCATTTCACCAAGGCGCCGGAATGCGAACAATGTAGTACTTTACTGAGGTTTTGCCAAAGTGGGCTGGCGTTAGTGAGAACTCGTGTACAAATTCTGTCCATGCAGTCACACATGCGCCTAACCAGGTGCAGCACGTGCAAAGCTGGGGCCGGTCCAACTGCGGGATCTCATGAGACTCTATGCCTCTTGCAGATGGAAGGCGGTGAGCGATGAACCGTGCACCGCTCTTGAAAGATCCTCCCGTCTTGTGCACTGAGCATCCTATTGTTTTCTCTCGACAAAAACAATGCATTCCTCTTTCGACTCCGGCGCCAAAATGTGGGGGACGGGTCTACTGTGTCTTTGTTATGTAATGCGGATATAGATAGACCTTGGTAGGTGCTCTGACCCATGCGCAGAAGGCCATCGGGCCGACGTTGGCCCGCTCACAGGCGTGCACGGGCCAAAGTCGGCCCGATAATTTTTGCGCATTGGGTTTATTACTGAACCTGCACGTCAAGCTCATCAGGCACACCCCTTGAACCATCACTTTCGGCCCAGACAAATCCGAAAATTAATGATAATAATTTTGATTCAAACTGATACACTTGAGACTCAATAAGTACTTGAACAATGTCTTTCCTATTTCTTTTGACAAGAGCACTACTATACACTTATGTGCAGGTACGTCAGAGTTAGTCTGGCATAAGAGTATTTCAAGCCCATTTTATTTTTTAGTTTTTGAAAACTGAAGTGCTTCCGGATATTCTGTGATAAGAGAGTTACGGATAAAGTGATTGTATTCCTTGGGTTTCCTTGGGATCCATTTTGTAATACGTGTATGGCTGTCTTTTTTTTTTTTTCTCTGTCCAGAATTCTCGCGCCTGTCTGCCCTATTAACATTTTTCTTGATTTGTTTGTGCCGTTCTTTCTTTCTCTCTAGACATCACTGTAGTTACATCACATACGCACGCACGCATTCAGGCACGCGCGCAAGCACGCACGCTCACACACACACACACACACACACACACACACACACACACACACACACACACACACACACACACACACACACACACACACACACACACACACACTCAAGCCGTGCGTGCGCGCAAAGGCGCTCGTGCCAGCGCACACGTTCTCCACATCGCGTCTTCGTTTGAAAGTTCAGTCCTGAAACTGTCGACTCGAAAGACGATATGAACTAAACATTTTACCTGGTATTTAAAAGTTTTATCAGGTATTTAACATCCCCATTGCACTGTGATAATACTTGCTGATTGACAGATCCTTTAATCTCCAAGCACTCTGCTGACAGACTGCCCTTGGTAGTTTACATGTTCCCTTGAAATCGGCGGCCAACGCAGCACTAAAATTTCCTGTCGAGTCCACAGTGGACAACCGTCTGCCGGGGAGCACAAGAGCTGTACGAAGTATGTGTTGATTCATTTGTATTTTTGCTTCGTGGCTCGCAAACATTTGCGAAGAAACACGCCTCAATTACATGAGTGAGTTTAAATTCTGCGCAAGCCACTGCACAATGTACTTTGTCATCGACGGAGGAGCACCTTGCTTAGTGACTTGCACAGGACTTATAAAGCTCACGCGCAACATATATCCAGCCCCTGCCCAAAATACTCACTCGGCTCTCATTCTCTCGTCCGGGTATTTTTGCCCCCATTTGTGCCATATCGCCTTGGCCCTCCACTATATAAAAGTATACTTGGGCAATACCTCCTCGCCCCCCCCCACCCCCCAGCAAGCAAAAGCATGTCTTCGGGCCGACATCGGCAGCAGTGGCCTCGCGCATGCCTGTGCGCGGGCACACTGCGGCCGATGTCGGCCCGATGATGTTTTGCTTACTGGGATGATTGAGTTCTCTCTCTAGTCTCCTCTTGGGAAGGCTGTTGCGTGTAGGTCTGGCAATGGGGAAGGGATGCCCACTCAGTGATGTGACGGTCCAAGCCTTATTTTACCGCCCTCGGCCTTCCGCATTGTCCTAAAGGATGACAGCTGCCGTTTGTCTGATCATTGTGTTGTCTCGAAGCTCAGCTTTCAGAGAAGAATCGCGTTGAATGTGTCATCTGTACGTCCAAAAGTGAGCACTACAAAGCATCTGATCACTTAGCTCGAAATTGCCAGAATTTGGGAGCTGTCCTCTGAACACTACAATTCAGCTGAGAGAACATCGACTATGACAGTTCAAGGGTGGTGCCAGAATAGCTTGGTGCCCGAAGGCGCCAAGCTTTTCTGGCACTACCCTTGAACTATCATTGTAGATCCATATCTCTTTGTAGTGTGTCAGAGCTGACTGCAGAATACATCCTAGGCCTGGGTTATCCACCGTGAAATGGCACGCCAGTTTAATCCGCAATAACAGCTTAAAATTAAAGGAACACCTGCAGCTGATGCTATCAAGGGGCACAGACTCACATCATAGGTAAAGATTCACAACGGAGCCTTGCGACCGCCCAGAGATTATGTGAATCTGCTCCCCTCGACGTTGGAAGGGGCTGGACACGAAGGACCACTGTCGCTACCTTGGAATCAGATTGAGTGTGCATGTACCTGCCATTTGTATCTGATGTCTGGGGGCTGAACTTCTTCTATTCTCGGGCCCCAGCCGGCCCAAAATATTCCCCAGAGTCTGAGGGACAGAGAACAAAAACAAACTGAGTTAATGATAATATATATGGGCGGGTCTGTGATTGTGTATCTTGCGGCTTGAGGCCGTAAGGTCCAGAATCGCAGACCAGCAGACACCGATTGTCTGCGTTGCACTCGAGATGCCGCTGTTGTAATTGCGTCTGTATCTTTTTTTTTTATGACGGCGCAGATAATAAGAAACTCATACTGTGTGACTCTTCGGCCACTTTCCCAATGACCTAGCGTCAGTCGAACGCACGTGCACAATTATTTTAGAGTTCGTTCCCCTCATTCACATTCCTCTATAGCGCTGTTTGGAAAACCCGACTGGTAACAGCTGCGTTTACACGTTTACTCTACAGCAAACCTCTTGCCAGAGAAAGCGCCGACTGAAAGTGATTTTTTTCTTTTCTTCCAATGACAGTTACTTGTTAGCAGTTCAGCTCAGTTTAATGCGTTGAAGATGTGATATCTGCGCTCGGAAAGGCCCATACTATACATGCTCCACTCCATCCTTCAAAAGCCTTTTAAAAGTATCTTTTGGATATTGTACAGTCAAACCTGTCTAAGCAGAAAACCCAATTTTGGTCCCATGGTCTTTTTTTTAAAAAAAATTGTTGCTTAGATGGCCCTCTTTACAGAGACCACCTGTCTATTGTGACCACTTTTGGATAGTCCCTTCGGCGGTCGCCTTGGCGCAGGTTTGACTGTACCAGCATTGATCTTGCTGACTCCGAATCTATCGAACCCCCACCCGGGTCTGCCCTGGGGGACTTGGGTGGGGTTAGGTACTTTTTAGTTCCCAGGGTCACCCTAGTCAGCCCCACAGGGTGAGTTTTTCTCTCTATTCTGGGGCATGTGTTTCTGTCTACCCCGAGGTCCATTCACCTGTATTTGCCTTTTTTAAAACTCTCCCTACTGTCTGCACTGCCTGTAGCTCTTGATATTGGATGTGTGTTGCTAAATGGTCTTAGCTTTATTTAGGCCCCACGTGTTAGGTTTATTTAACGTATTTGACCGGCTGGCGACATACATTCAATGTTCTGTTTAGTTGGGTTTTTTTCACAAGCAGTGCAGGCACGTCCTGAGAAAGCCTTGCTGCTGTCGGGACGTTAAGCAATGTACAATCAATCCGAATCTATCGAACCCTTCCTCCAACCCTTTGGCTGTCGGTAGCGTGTTTGGTCAAGGTGATTCCTGCAGGAATCACGTCCGACCAAACACGCTACCGACAGCCACAGGGTTAAGTTTGATGACAGCGTCCGCTACAAATTATTCTATATTACTATATTCAGTGATGAACCTCGCTATGGACGTAAGCCTGGTATCTATATAGATAACAGACTTTTGACACGGAGCAGGGAGACATGGTCATTCGTCCGTTCGATCCGTCTCATGCTTAAGTGCCGGCGTCAGGGCTGAATGAGATGAACGGATTAATCCCTTTTGTGCCGGAGCAAAGCAAACAGCACGCAAAAGCAAGAGGCATAGATCCTCATGAGATCCCGCAGACGCGGGGTCTTATGAGGATCTATGCCTCTTGCAGGCAGTCTGCGGGGTCTCATGAGGATATATGCCTCTTGCAGGCCCTATCAGTTCTGTATCCGTTGTTCCCTGGCCGGATGGATTTCATCCGTATTGAATGTTTCATGATTTCTGAAACACAATTCCAGGCCACTGGCAATGATGGCGCGACTAATACCGCGTGGCTGTTTACCTGAAGAGCTGCAGTCAGAAGCTAAGCATTTTCTAAACCGACCATTATATTTCAAGTGCTGTGAAGCGAAGACGTGCATCTAATTTACGCATTTTTGTCAGTCGACACAGCATGCTTTACCGCCTTGATGGTGTTAAAAATCAAAATGCTTGCCAAGTCTGCAGAAAACGCTGATTGTTGGTAACACGTAGGAGGGCGGTTAAGCGATTTACTACCCACTTAAATCACCCGTGGATGCCATTTTCCCCTCACGCCGCAATAACGCATACCATACCGCGAACAGCAGCGAGTTTTGTAGGGAGCGTAACCCGTTCAGCCCTACAAGACATAGATGAATCAGGGTGACTTAACCCTTTTATATGCTGATATATATTATGACTGAATGAAATAACATTCACTATGATGGTTCAAGGGTGGTGCCAGAATACCTTGGCGCCCAGAGGCGCCAAGGTATTCTGGCACCATCCTTGAACTAAAATGGTTGATCTATCTCCAAACCTGTAAAGGAGCCTTCGTAGAACAATACAAATATTTGAA
>BTPG01000002.1:243294371-243649371 GCA_036245525.1 Semisulcospira habei
TAGGCGCGCAGGCCTTTCTTACAATCTGTCCTTGCTATGGTACTTTAAAAAAATAAATGTAAAAGAAACACCAACCAAACAACAAAAACTAACTATTAATAAACGTCACACATACGCAAACACACACGCACACAGACACACATATACATGTACTCGTGCACATGCGCACTTTTCTACATAGACATACACACGTATGTGCGCACATAATTATCTAACATATAAGTAGGTATGATATTTTGTGTACTATCAAAAACAAGTTAGAAAACAGAACAAACAATCTGGAGGCTAGATAGGGGAGGGGGGGGGGGATAGCAAAAATTTAAAAACATGAAGCGTATTAAGTCTAGAAACAAAGAAGAAGGAAGGATCAGCATAACGTTGTCTTAGAAAGGTTATCATGTACTCTACTTTTAAACAGAGAGAGGGACATGGTTTGTTGAATAGTGGGAGGAAGCGAATTCCATAAAAGAGCTCCTGAATGAAGACAGGCTAGATTTGAACAGGTCTATACGGGGCCTTTTTATAGAGAGACTGTTCCTGGAGGTGCTGTATTTTTCTTTCTGGCGGGTTGTGATAAGCATGCTTTTTGTTTTTGTGGGATTTACAAGCATGCGATTTTCATTACACCACCGAGAGACTTCATGAAGACTCTCTTAAAGATTATTTGCAATTTCAGGCACAGTTTTACCAGCGGAATGCAATGTTGAGTCGTCGGCAAACATGTCACACTCAGCCTCAGTACACGTTACATGTAACGGTAGATCGTTAACGAAGATACAAAACAGTAGTGGGCCTAAAATAGACCTCTGGGGTACTCTATACTCCACAAATGTTCAGAAGAACATTTTCCATTGACGTAGACTTTTTGTGTTCTTTTTGTAAGATAGGAGTTCAGAAACGAAAGAGCTGAGGGGATCTTTTTGTTTAAGTAGGTGGCAAGCTTTTTCAATAAGATGGTATGATCGATAAGATCAAACGCTTTTCTTAGATCCAAGAAGTACCAGCCATTTTATTATCATTTATGCTGTTGACCCACGAATTCACTATTCGTGCGAGTGCAGTGTGGCATGAATGCTTGGGACGAAAACCTGACTGGTAATGATAAAATGTATGGAAAAAGTGGTGAGGAGGCATCTGTTAAATGATGTTGCCGAACTCCTGGATCCATTCCAATTTGCTTACAAAAATCATAGGGGTGTGGAGGATGCATACCTTACTCTGTAAATCTTATATTTCAACATCTTGAGAAATCAAAAGCACATGTGAGAATATTTTTTATTGACTTTTCTAATGCTTTTAATACTGTTGAACCACTGATGCTTTTGCAGCGTATGATGGACTTTAATGTGAACACAAACATTATTCTGTGGGTGCGAGACTTTTTAAAGGACAGGCCACAACGTGTAAATGTACACGGCAGTCTGTCTGACCAAATGGTGCTAAATTCAGGCTGTCCTCAAGGTTGTGTCCTCTCTCCGACATTGTTTTCTATATGCACAGACCATATGCGTTGTCACACTGCCACTTCTCGTCTCTTAAAGTTCTCAGACGACATGGCCCTTGTGCGCCTACTCCAAAAAGAAGACAGCCTGGCTGAGTACTTTGCACAGATAGCAGTATTAGTCATGGTGCAAAGACAGTTTTCTGGAAATGAATGTACAGAAAACCAAGGAACTCGTCATTGATGACAGGAAAGTTGATGACATTTTTGCACCTGTCTCAATTAATAATCAACCTGTAGAGGTGGTCACTGAATTTAAATACCTTGGCACAGTCGTGGATAGTGGGCTGTCCTTTACTGGAAACACCGATCTGATTGTGATAAAAGCAAACCAGCGTCTGTACCTTCTTAGGAAACTGAGAAGTTTTGATGTCAGTTCCAGGGTTTTAGAATCCGTTTACAGAAGCCTGATCGAAAGCATATTGACTTATAACATCACTGCTTGGTATGGCAACCTCAGTATGAAAAACAGGGGCAGACTGTCACGTATCGTCAGAACAGCTGAGAAGATCATTGGCCTAGGACAGTACCCAGTAGATGATCTGTACCATAGAGCTGTCCGAAGGATAGCTGCTAGCATTGTCAATGATCCTCGTCACCCACTATCTGATCAGTTTCAAATGTTACCATCAGGCAGACGTTTCAACATGCCACTTGCCAAAAAGAATGTTTTTAAGAAGTCTTTTATTCCAACTGCTGTCTCGATTTTGAACTCTCGTTTATAACGCCGCGATAAGTATGATCTACTTAACATTACCTCCCATCTTGTGACAGATTGCTTGTGATAGATTGCTGCAATGATAATTTTTTATGATATGTTCTTGTAGCGTTTGTTAATGTTTTATATTGTTGTTTCATGACGAGCCGAAAGGCAAATTTCTGTCGTGCTTTGACTCGAACAGACAATAAAGTTGTATTGTATTGTATTGTATTGTATTGTATGTATTGTATTGTATTGTATTGTATTGTATTGTATAATAAGAACCTTTTTTTCTAGAAATTTCAGAAGATGTTTGTGAACATGCTTTTCCAGAGGCTTCGAGAGAACTGATAGAAGGGAAATGGGGCGAAAGTTATTAATTTCAGAAGAATCGTTTGCTTTAGGAACAGGCACTATTTTTGATTTTTTTTTAAAGCTACTGTGAAGACATTTTTTTGTATACATAGGTTATAAATGTATGTAAGAGGTTCCAATATGTATGGTTGCGACAGGTCAAGGATATATCCATTGATACCATCACTGCCCGAAGACGTTTTCTTTTTTAGGATGGAAATGTATTTGCCTACATCGTGTACAGCAATATCAGGGATGACGAAAATATCACCTGAGGACAATCTTCGCTTACCGAACTTTGTTAGCTTCTCTGGTGTAGAATATATCGACTGATTGCGATTTTGAGAACTGAGTAAGTCTTTGGGGGCTAATAGAAAGTGGTTATTAAATTCCTCAGCGGAGAGGTTTTCAGAGAGAGAGAGAGAGAGAGAGAGAGAGATGAAATGAAATGAAACGTTATTTCTCAAGGATAAATGATTAGGTGCATGGACCTGTTTTCAATTATGTCCTTGCGCACACACACACACACACACACACACACACACACACACACACACACACACACACACACACACACACGCACACACACACACGCACACACACGCACACACACACACACGCACGCACACACACACACACACACACAAACATACACACGCACGCACATACGGACGCAAGCAGTCACACAGACACAGACACACACACACATACACAATGCCTGGAAAGAGAAAGAGAGAGAGAGAGAGAGAGAGAGAGAGAGAGAGAGAGAGAGAGAGAGAGAGAGAGAGACAGACAGACAGACAGACAGACAGACAGACAGACACACAGACAGACAGAGAGAGAGAGAGAGGAGAGAGAGAGAGAGAGAGAGAGAGAGAGAGAGAGAGAGAGAGAGAGAGAGAGAGAGAGAGAGAGAGAGAGAGAGAGTCACGCTGACTCGACATGAACCTTACAGGTAACGCAGACCTTTTTTTTACCCAGGATGTCGTAACCTGCAACAGGCAACATGCGACATGAAGATGGTAATGATGATCATGAGACGATAATACCTGCTCTGCCACCTGAGGTGCCCAGCTCCCTTAAACAAAGACAAGGTCATGTATCTTATAAAAGGAAAATTCTTTTTCACAAAGATAACGTGATACATTTGTTTGATGATTATTTTTCACAAAAATAAAATGATACATATCTCGAATGTTCCACCATGCACGAAAAACAGCATCTTTAATATACAAATTAAGATTAAATTATCGGAAAACTAAATTTTCAAAACACATCAATTGTGAGTGTTTAAAACCTATCTCTGTTCCAAATATAATATTTGAATGTCTTATTATGACAAATTTCTTGAGACGAAATAATGTAAAGTTCGAAAATTTAGAAAATATAAATGATGTTTTACATAATAACATTTCGGAACGTTTCGAATGAGTTAATGATAAAATGTCTGATTGGATTAGATCTATTTTCGAATACTTTAAAATAAAAACCTTAAAACGGCTGTCTATAATACTCACAAATGCCTCTTGAAAATGACAGAAATAAGGCGCTGGGTGGTGATTGCATAAGCATGTCAGTTTTCACATCAGGAACGGTACAAAAAAGTGTCTTGAATATATTCCTCGTGTTTCCCGTAACCTGGCATTGAACCTTAGCAGTGTTCACCGAGTGCAACAGGCAAATTGGTACGAGAGAAAGAGAGTGCGTGAGTCACGCCGACTCGACATGAACATTACAGGTAACTCAGACCTTTCTGACCCAGAATGTCATAACCTGAAACAGGCAACATACAACATGATGATGGTGATGATGATCATGACGACGAAAATAATAATGATTATGATAATAATAATAATGATGCCGATGATAATAATAATAATAATAATAATAATAATATAATATAATAGAAGAAGAAGAACAAGAAGAAGGACAACAACAACGACGACGACGACAACAACAACAACAACAACACTTCTTATTTGGGGAAATATCTCATGTGAACTTTACATGACATCCCAAAGCAAATTATCCCCTCCACTGTCAGCGGAGGTAGATTTTGTTTTAGAAATGATTGTAAATTCAACGTCAGAGAGCCCAGCCATCAAACGAACATTGAAACAAAGGGTTTCAGCAAGAAGCATAGATCCTCATGAGACCCCGCAACTGCGCATCCACAGGCCATGTGTGATTTTAGCATTACAGCTCGATCTGTCTTGCCGTGTCCGTTCTATCATTACATTGGACTGCAGCAAGTCCTGGGCAGCAGATCCAAAGACGTCTTCGGAGTTGCATGATGGCCATTGCCCAGTCTCATTCATCTGCCGTTATTTATTTATTTATTATTTTTGTTACGGCAGGCATTTTGAATTTGTGAAAATTGATGGCTTGACTGATTTGACTGTTATCCATCGTAGCAGTCCATTTCAGACCTCCACCTCTATTGTTAGGCTTGGTCTTGGCTGTGTAGGCTGCACTGTCTTCGTGTATGGCAGTGTCTTTTCATTTGGCTGTGAAGCCCCAGCCTAACTGTCTGTCTGTGACTGAGTCACCTGTGTATACATTCAGATCTTGGGGCTTGCTATTCTCTTCTAAGAGCATTCAGATTTCCGCTTCTGTCTGTTTTCCCAAGTTTTCAGGGATGATAATTTGGTACATATGTTGGAACTAGGTTGAAATTTGTTCCCATTTTCTTGTTTGCTTCTGGTCATTCTCGAACGTGTTTTCCCAAGTTTTCAGGGATGATAGTTTGGTGCATATTTTGGAACTAGGTTGAAATTTGTTCCCATTTTCTTGTTTGCTTCTGGTCTGTCATTTTCCAGACCTCAGTGAAGTCCTTTCTTTGTCTTTGACCGTTTCATTGAGCGGGTTATCTAGCGCTCTGAAATAGGCTTTCACCTGTTCAAATTTCTGTCTTGTCTTGTCCAGCATATACCGCAATGCTTCGATCAGCGTGCCCTTAGTTCCCAATGAGCAAATGGCCATGAGGCCAGGCCAAAGCAGACCTGAATTACGGGCGAACCCGGGCTACGAGTGTAAACGCAACCATGGTTTCGCAGATCTGAAAGCGGCGTGTGTGTGTGTGTGTGTGTGTGTGTGTGTGTGTGTGTGTGTGTGTGTGTGTGTGTGTGTGCGTGCGTGCGTGCGTGCGTGCGTGCGTGTGTGTGTGTGTTTATGCGTGTGCATGTGTGTGCGTGTGTGTATGCGTTGGCGTGCGTGTTTGTGTGTGTGTGTGTGTGTGAGTGTGTGTGTGAGTGCGTGTGTGTGTGCTGTGTGTGTGTGTGTGTGTGAGAGAGAGAGAGAGTAAGACAATGAATCTTTATTGACAATGAATCTTTATTTTCCAAGGATAAAAAGATTTAGGTCTGAAGACCTTTCTTCCATCTTGTCCTTGCTAAACTACTTACACAAACACTCACGCGGCCGCACGCACTGACACACCATAAGCGCCCAACAAGGCGAGTCATACTGGCTGCCCCTCTCGATCAGTTGCCGCTCGAAAGCGACAGCAGGGGTACAGCCAGTGTTTAGGCGATCATATACAAAAACATCATAAACACATTTAATACACGTAATAAGATATACATGCGCTACCATCTAACCAGTGTACCATAAGATCACAAAAAACCCAACAACAATCAGATAGACAAATTCAAAATACCACGTCATTCCTAAACAAAAGCAGTTTACGCTTGCATTTGTAGCACATGCTGATGAAGCCGTGTTTTGAAAGCATTTATGGTCGTGATAGATTTTATTTCTTTTGGAAGTAAATTCCATTCTTTGGCTTCTGAATATGACAAGGCCGATTTAAAAATGTCAAGGCGAGGCCTAGGCACTACCAGGTCGTTCCTCAGTGTCGGGTACGGAGTGTGGGGAGCCTTAAAGAGAGCAGCGAGATATCCAGGTGATTTTGAAAGAGTGATCTTACGCATAAATACACATTTATTGAATAAAAAGTGCTTACGAAGGGGCAAAATATTTAATTTTGTTAGTTTATCGTCGGTAGTCAAAGGGGTGTGGCCTTTTAGGATAAGCTTTGCCGCACGTCTATGAAGTGAATTTATTCTTTTTAAAAAATATCGCTGCATCCATCCCATACTGTCGATGCGTAATCTAGATGGGATTTTATGTGTGCATTATAAAACAACTGCCTGGTTGAAACGTCGGTGAATAGAACTAGTCTAGATAACAAATATAGATTTTTTGACAAAACCTTACAAATATAATTAGTATGCGACTGCCAACTGAGCTGGTCGTCTACAGTGACACCAAGCAAACGAGAAAAGCAAAAGAGAGAGAGAGAGAGAGAGAGAGAGAGAGAGAGAGAGAGAGAGAGAGAGAGAGAGAGAGAGAGAGAGAGAGAGAGAGAGAGAGAGAGAGAGAGAGAGAGAGAGAGAGAGAGAGAGAGAGAGAGAGAGAGAGAGAGAGAGAGAGAGATTTGGCACAGAGTTTACAGAAGAAAAAAAAAAACACGACAAAAATGGAAGAAAAAACGAGTACATTACTGCGTAAAACTTGCTTAATCAAAAAGTCGCGCCTGTCTTTATTTTTGCGTTACAAAGACATCAACCAAAAACTATACCTTTTACTCAAAACTTGAACCTCGTGCACCCACCTGCAGAGCCAATCACTACAAGAAACACGAACAGATTCTCATGAACCCCGGCAGACCCAGTCGCACAAGCTCTATACATTTCGCAGAAGCTTTCATGCATCTTACACTGTCTTATGTACTTAACTCATTCTACCCCAACACCGAAATCCCCACATTTTGCCGTTGTCCTCTGAAGACTGCATCGCAGTGCAGGACACAGATCGACCATGATAGTTCAAGAGTGATGCCAGAATAGCTTGGCGCCCATAGGCGCCAAGCTATTTTGGCATCGCCCTTGAACCATCATGGTCGATCCTTATCTTGCTGTGCTTTATCTGGAGTAGAATGAGTTAACCCCTGTACTGCCAGTGGTCGCAAAATTTGTTTTTGACATTTTTTTCTGGTTCTGTTTTTGCATTCAATGGCCAGAAAGAGCCCAACCATCCAAGGAAGGTGGATACGATGTTTTGTCAGCAAGAGTCATGGATCCTCATGAACCCTCGCAGTTGCGGGTGCTCATGAGGATCTGTACCTCATGCAGACGGACCGTGTTCGCTTTTTTTTCCTCGGCAGTTAAAGGGTTAAGAATCAAGCCCCTTCACATTCCTCAAAGACGGTCATGATGGTGTCTGCCTGCAACATGTTATGCGGGCACATTACTAGTCACCGCCACCAGTCCCTTGTTGTCTGCGCGAGGCATAGATTGTCATAAACCCCCGCAACTGTTAGAATCCTTGCCTCTTACTAGCAAATGATGGTCTCATTTACATTCTTAGATGGAGCAAGTCACGTGGCTTTAACTTGACACCTTGACTGCCGGGGCAAAGCGAACACCACCCGGCTGCGAGATACAACATGAGCCCCCGCAGTCGCGGGGGCTAATGAGGATTTATGTCTCTGGTTAGTCCTATGTTTCTTTATGCCCATTTTTTGTGGGTACATAGTTCTCTGTTTTTCACGCGAATGTTTGTCAGTGTGCTGTCGTTTCAGACGCGTCATTCGTGATCTCTGGCAGCAAAGGGGTTAAGTCAAAGGCTAAAAAGAGACCAAAAAATATGCCTGTTCTTGCTAACAGAAAAACAACTAAATCCGCATTACTGCTGCACAACAACAAGCAAATGGGAATCCTTTATTTTCGTTTTAGGTCATCCACACACTTAGTGATCGTCAAAGGTTCTTCAAGTGCTGATCATGTTTTTTCTTATTTTCCCTTTTCAGATTCTGACTTTTATTTTTTTCACTGAGTCAGCGAAGTCTTCGATGGCACAGTCGGTGGTGCCACGGACCGGGCGCACATTTTGCCATCAACTAAAGACAGTGATCCCCCTTAACCCCTTACGTGTCGGTAGCGGTTTTTGTCTGGATGATTCCTACCGGACATGCAAAGGATAAAACAGGATGTGTCCAACAATACATTCTTTGGTTGGTCCATCCACCCACTCATTGTACTGTTCCCAAAAAGTAGGGAGTACTGAGATTCAACTGGAATCGGTGAAAAATGAAATTCGAGCGAAGCGCGCAAGCGAAAGACCCATCTTCTTTCTGTCTGCTACCGATGTTTGATGTCACAGGCTTATAGCATTTCGTTGTTAAGTCTTCTGTAGCAATCTGTGTGTGTATGTGTGAGTGTGTGTGTGTGTGTGTGTGTGTGTGTGTGTGTCTGTGTGTGCGTGCGCGCGCGTGTGTGTGTGAGCGCAACATCTCCCTTGAATGAATGAATGCAGTTTGGAAGGGTGATTGCGTATAGATCGTTATTTTACAGAGTGTATTGTATTTTTGTTTTTTGTAATTAAATTTCTGTAATTAACTTCTTGTAATTAATTATTTCCTTGTACAATTAGCTTTTGTTAAGTCTCTAGAGCTCTACTTTCTCAGGTTAGGCGCTAAGCAAGTACTCATTATAATAAAAATATAATAATAATTATTATTATTATTATTATTATTGTGATGAGGGGTCAAGGGGTCTTTGCCTGACTTAAAGGGTGGAGGCCACAGGGGACGAGTAGCGTTGGTGGTGCGGGTAGTGGGGAACTCTTACAGCGCCTCCCCCTGGATCACCCTAGTCTAGGGCCTCTTGGCCTATGTGAGGCACCCTCGTGTGTAATCCCTCCGGACTAGCATAGCATCCCTCTATCCCAAGATTGCCCGTGCGTGGTCCATGGCCACATCCTCTCCGAGGTGACCCCAAAAACTGGGCAGCACTAGCCCCCAGGCTAAACACGGCGGATCTAGAGGAGAGTACCTTGAAAATAAATCATTGTCCTGCTGCCTTGCAGGCCTGGCCGCTTGGCTGCGGAAAGGCTAAGGGGGGAAAACCCTGACATCAAAGCCCCCGTGTCTCCGGGGAAGGTTTTTGAGCCAGAGACTAGGACAAGGACAGTCTGATATAAAACCTACGACCCGAGGATCTCGATGCTAGGCCATGGCAGACGAACCAAGGGTTTAAAGGGTGGGGCCAGTAATGCGCACACTGCACTCCACCAAAAAGCTCCACCACGCAGGCTTTAGGAAACGCCCGCGGACCATGACACCGACCTTTCCAAGTCCTGTAGCGATGGGCAATGGGCAAAACGGCAGGTGAAAGATGTCACTGGAAGCCACAGTCTCAAACCTGCATGCAGGCGGTTCAGGATATTGGTCGCCTGATATTGACCTGGGGATGACAACGTCACTCGGCACACCCTGAACGACCAAGCAGCCTACTCTAGGGAAAGCACTGCTTGCTCCACACGGAGAGGGGCCTAGAAAAGGTGGCCTAACCAAAACTCATCCCCTCGTAACCCCAGTTGGCTAGCCGCGGTCAACGGGCATCTTCTCCTGCGGTCCGAAAACAAGAAAAAAACAACGGATCCTCTCTCATGACGACCACGACCGGACTCAACGTAGCATGCTGGAACATCCGAACCGTGCTAGACACAGCAGACAGCGGGCGCACTGAACGTCGCCCCGCCCTTATTGCCCATGAATTGCGGAGGTTAAACATCGACATCGCTGAGCTCAGCGAAGTACGCCTCCCGGAGGAAGGCAGCCTCCAAGAACTTGGCGCTGGCTACACCCTCTACTAATCAGGCAGGCCTGCATCAGAAAGACGGCTCTCAGGCGTGGGCTTCATGGTCAAGACCCCCATTGCGACTAAGCTGGAAAACCTACCAACGGGTCACTCCGACCGCATCATGTCCATGCGCCTCCCACTGAGACACCAGCAATACGTCACCCTTCTCAGTGTGTACTCCCCAACCCTCCTGGCAGAGCCTGCAGAAAAGACAAGTTCTACTCTGACCTGCGCAGCCTCCTACATAGCACCCCTGCAGACGACAAAGTCATCATCCTTGGCGACTTCAACGTCAGAGTGGGCCAAGACTCTGAAGCCTGGAAAGGAGTCCTCGGCAGGCATGGCGTTGGGAACTGCAATGACAATGGTCGCCTATTGTTTCTAGTTCTGTGCAGAGCAGCAACTTGTCATCACCAACATTACTTTCCAGCAAAAGGACAGTCGAAAGACCACCTGGATGCATCCTCGCTCCAAGCACTGGCACCTTATCGACTATGTCCTAGTGCGTCAGAGGGACCGCAGTGACGTCCTCCTCACCAGAGTGATGCCCAGCGCAGAGTGCCACACTGACCACCGCCTTGTCCGCTGCAAACTCTCAAGCTGAAACCCAAGAAAGCCCCCCCCCCCTCCCCCCCCCCCCCGCTCCCAAGAAAAAGCTTGATGTTGCCAGCCTTCAGCGTGAGGACAAGAAAGCAGCCCTTCAGACAGATTTACAACGCATGCTCAAAGACACAGTTGATCCAGCAGACTCCTCCCCTGAAACACTCTGGGAACAACTGAAAACTGCTATTGTAAAATCTTCTGTGGAAGTCTTGGGCTTTGTTAGAAAGAGAAACAAAGACTGGTTTGATGAAAACGACGTAGAGATCCAGGAACTTCTAGCAAAAAAAAAAAAAAAAAAAAAAAAAAAAAGAGCCGCCCACCAGGCCCACCTAGCCCAGCCTTTCTGCCCTGTGAAGAAGTCTGCCTTCCG
Source organism: Semisulcospira habei (assembly GCA_036245525.1). Taxonomy (NCBI): domain Eukaryota; kingdom Metazoa; phylum Mollusca; class Gastropoda; family Semisulcospiridae; genus Semisulcospira; species Semisulcospira habei. The sequence continues at coordinate 243,305,546 of BTPG01000002.1, forward strand.
CCTCATCTGCAGCAGTCTCCAGCGCAAGCTTAGAGAGCTCCAGAACGAGTGGTGGTCCAGACTCGCACAGAGGACCCAGCTTTGCGCTGACAACGGTGACTACAGGGGCTTCTACGAAGCACTGAAAGCAGTGTATGGCCCCAGGCACCTGGTACAAAGTCCCCTGCGAAGCGCTGATGGACAGGCACTCCTCACAGATAATACCTCCATCTTGAACCGCTGGTCGGAATACTTTCAGGACCTCTTCAGCACTGAGCGCACTGTTCAAGAAACAGTTATCCTCCAAATCCCACACCTCCCACTAAAGACTGAATTGGACCAACCGCCCACCGCCAAAGAAACCCTCACAGCCATCCACCAGCTCAACAGTGGCACAGCAGCAGGCATTGACGGAATCCAGCCAGAGATCTGGAAACATGGTGGCCCAGCACTGCACAACAAGCTCCACGACCTCTTTCTCTGCTGCTGGGAGAAAGGAACACTACCAAAGGATCTCCGTGATGCAGTCATCATCATCCTGTACAAGAACAAAGGAGAGAAGTCTGCCTGCTCTAATTATCGTGGAATTGCCCTGCTGTCCATTGCCGGGAAAATTCTCGCAAGGCTGCTCCTGAATCGGCTGGTACCTGCCATCGCTGAAGACCACCTCCCAGAGGGCCAGTGTGGCTTCAGAGCCAACAGGAGTACCACCGACATGGTCTTTGTGCTGAGACAGCTTCAGGAGAAGTGCCGCGAGCAGAACAAAGGGCTGTACGTAACGTTTGTCGACCTAACAAAAGCGTTTGACACTGTGAGCAGGAAAGGCATGTGGCAGATCCTGGAGCGACTTGGCTGTCCCCCAAAGTTCCTCAGCATGATCGTCCAGCTACACGAGGACCAGCAAGGCCAGGTCAGACTCAACAGTGACCTCTCAGAACCATTCCCCATTCTCAACGGCGTGAAGCAGGGCTGCGTGCTGGCACCGACCCTCTTCACCATCTTCTTTAGCATGATGTTGAAGCAGGCCACAGTGGACCTCGACGATGACGACGCAGTGTACATCATTTATCGTCTCGATGGCAGCCTGTTCAACCTCAGACGACTGCAGGCCCACACCAAAACCCTAGACCGACTGATACGTGAGCTGCTCTTTGCTGATGACGCTGCCCTCATTGCACACACAGAGAGAGCCTTGCAGCGCATTACATCCTGCTTCGCAGATGCTGCCCAGCTCTTTGGACTCGAGGTCAGTCTGAAAAAGACAGAGGTCCTTCATCAGCCGGCACCAAAGGAGGAGCATTGCCCTCCACACATCACCACCGGCGAGTCCGAACTGAAGTCTGTACACCAATTTACCTACCTTGACTGCATTATCACGTCAGACGCCAAGCTGGACAAGGAGCTGGACAACAGGCTGGCAAAAGCGAACAGTGCTTTCGGGCGATTATTCAAGCGGGTGTGGCAAATCAACAGCTGAAAAAAAGGCACCAAGATCAGCGTGTACAGAGCTGTCGTCCTCACCACCCTGCTGTATGGTTCCGAGTCCTGGGCCCTCTACCGCAGCCAACTACGACTCCTCGAACGCTTTCACCAGCGCTGCCTGCGTACCATCCTCAGCATTCACTGGAGTGACTATGTCACCAGCGTCGAGGTCCTTGAACAGGTTGAAACTGTAAGCATCGAGGCTTTGCTGCTGCGGACACAGCTTCGCTGGGCGGGGCACGTCTCCAGGATGGAGGACCATCGCCTACCCAAGATCACTCTGTTCGGCGAGCTCGCCACTGGACATCGAGACAGAGGGGCACCAAAGAAGAGATACAAAGACGGTCTCAAGAAGTCACTTAGTGCCTGCCAAATCGACCACCGCCAGTGGTCTTCGCTTGCTGCGGACCGCGACAACTGGCGCTCCACCATTTACAAGGCAGCCGTCTCCTTTGAGGAATCTCGCAGAGCTAACCTTAAGGACAAGCGGCTCAGGAGAAAAAAACCCAGAGTTCTCGTAACTCAGAACCCTGACCAGACCTTCCCCTGCAGCCACTGCGGTCGAACCTGCCTGTCCCGGATTGCCCTCCGCAGCCACGAACATTCCTGCAGACGACGTGGGCAAACCCTATAGAATCTTCGTTCGCGAAGTCAAGCCAAGAAGAAGAAGAAGAAGATTGTGATGATGAAAATCTATTTATGTATGTCCGACAAAATCCAAACTCTGCTCAACACACTCGACACTCTGCCTTCTCCGCCTTGCCATCCCGACACCCCCTTTTCCGGCACCCCCTCTCGTCCTTCCAGCCCGTCTCTCAGGACGAAGTCCTCAAGACCATAAAGTCCATGCCTCTCAAAACCTGCGAACTAGACCCTCTCCCAGCTTCTGTCTACCGGGACGGCCTTCCAAAACTTCTGCCATTCATTACCGACGTCATCAACACATCTCTAGAGAACGGCTCCGTCCCTGATATCTTCAAGTCCGCCATCGTTCGTCCTCTCCTCAAAAAACACAACCTCGACCTAAGAGAACTCCAAAACTATCGCACAGTCTCCAATCTCTCTTTCCTGTCCAAGCTTCTTGAGAAGGTCCTTCTCAACCAGCTCAATCTCCACCTCGCCGACAACAACCTCCTCAGTCCCTTCCAGTCTGCCTATCGCAAACATCACAGCACTGAAACAGCCCTTCTACATATCTTAAACGACCTGCTTCTCTCCAACGACTCGGGCAACATCTCCCTTCTTACGCTACTCGACCTCTCTGCTGCCTTCGACACTATAGACCACTTTATCTTCCTCCACCGCTTTCACCGCTCCTTTGGCATCACTGACTCTGCTCACTCCTGGTTTATCTCCTACCTCTCCGACAGACAGCAGTCCGTCACCATCGACGGCGTCTCCTCCAACCCAGTCACTCTCTCCTGCGGAGTTCCACAGGGTCCGTCCTGGGCCCGGTCCTTTTCACACTCTACACCTCTCCCCTGTCCAACATCATCCAGTCTCACCACATACACCACCACCTCTACGCTGACGACTCACAACTACTAGACAAAGACAAACTTGACAACACTCAGTCACTACTGACTCGCACTGCTGACTGCTACGAAGACGTAAAAAACTGGATAACAGCAAACAAGCTTAAACTGAATGACGACAAAACGGAAACCATGCTGGTAGGCACTCGCCATAAACTTTCCCAGCTCCCTCCCTCCCTCCACCTTCAACTCTACAGCACCCCCATCTCCCTCTCTGACTCGGCCAAAAACCTCGGCGTTATCCTCGATTCCTCTCTTTCCATGACCAGCTTCACCTCCGCCACGGCCCAGGCATGCTACTTCCACCTCCGCCGCATCAGTCAGATCAGAAAATACCTCACTACCGAAGCTGCCACCAAACTTGCTGTCTCTCTCATCCTATCTCGCATCGACTACTGCAACTCTCTCCTTTCCGGCCTCCCTCACTCCACCATTTCCACTCTCCAGCGCGTCCAGAACAATGCTGCCCGCCTCGTCCTCAGAAAGAAAAAATCCGACCACATCACTCCCCTGCTCAAACTCCTTCACTGGCTTCCCATCCCCCAACGCATCCAATACAAGATTCTGTCTCTCTGCTACAAATCACTGAACAACTGCGCTCCCGCCTATCTCTCAAACTTACTTCACCCCTACATTCCTCCCCGCTCCGTCCGCTCCGCCTCCGACCCTCTTCGCCTCCACATCCCCCGCACCAAACTCAGCACTTTCGGTCCCCGCTCCTTCTCAGTATAGGTCCATCCACCTGGAACACTCTCCCACTCTCTCTCCGTCAGAAACACTCTCTCCTCCTTCCAGTCCGCCCTCAAAACTCACCTCTTTCAACAGTTCTAGCACTATACCACCACACTCCCCACCCTAAGCAGACTGTCGTAATGTATTTCATTATTTGTGGGTACGCGAGTCGTTGTCTAAAGCGTGCGCATGCGTGCGCGAGCTGTGAGTGCGCGCTTAGAGTTATAATTATTATAAGATAAGCGCATTATAAATACCGTAATTATTTTTATTATTATTATGTATGGTTCGAATTACCTCTGTATGTTGTTCATGTAACATGCACCCTAAACTTGGTTGGTTGGTTAGTTCGGGGTTTAACGTCCACGGCACCGAAGTGATAATGGACGGCCCTGACGGGCGGGTTATGGTGGACAGGGATATCTATTGCCTGAACACTGATCAAGTCAGGCGCACTGCAACTATGCCACTTTGATTTACCAGTACCTTTTAACGGACATGATATGGAACAAGCCCGTCTTTTTCCCCTGGATTGCGAGTCCAGCTACCGGGGCCGGGACGGGGACTTGAACCCACGACCCGGTGATTCCCTTCGCTCTTTTGCTCCGACGCTTAACCGCCTGAGCTATTTCGGACTCTATCCTCCTAACTGACATGTTTACCCCTTCGTTATTCATTGGAAACAGTTTTTACGACCAAAGCGCAGGCAAAACGCCCAATAACTGCAAGAGACAGACACAGCTCACTGGCCTCGTAGGTGTGAGGTTGATAACTTGAGAATCTATAGATGTCTCTTGCCCGGCTTGCTAGTTTTACCTCTATGTTATTATATTTATGCAACCGGGATGCAATCAGCCGAGGAGTTGGGGATGTGGGTTGGAGGGGATTAACTCATTCGAGACGTGCCGCCTCCGGATACGCGACATAAGCCGCGTATCCGGAGGCGGCACGTCTCGAATGTGTTAAAGCGCTGGTTGAACGCCCTGACAATTGTAATTCAAAGTCTCCGTTTTCTGCCGTCAAAGCTGTTCCGCCATCACCAGCAGGGCGGAATAAACAGGAAGCTTTAAACCCTTTGGCTGTCGCCGGGCAGCGCTGTCGACAGCCAGAGGGTCAATTCCCATTGGTGTCTGCCTATTGTGAAATATATTCCTGGGACAGAGTGGACCTACGGGTTCTGATAATGGGTAGACCATCGAAACCGATGATGTCGTCATTGTGCATGGCTTCTATTTGTGGGTGCGGGTGTGGCTGGCCAAGCCAATCCTGGAGCCACACCTGCGAGGGCACTACCACTGGAACGTAGCTGTGGGGAGAGTTGACGCTGTCTTTCTGCGAGCTCTGGCACTGGTGATCCGTTCGCGCCGATTGTGTTCAAAGAACGTGCAGGCTTTCCTGGTGGCAGCACGCCAGCCGGATCTGTCTTGTGCTTCAAGTTCCTTTACCGGGAAGACGCAGTGCTTGAGGCTGTCTCTTATGCAGTCTTTGAAGCGTTTCTTTGGCCGTCCTTGCTTCCTGTGGCCTTTTGAGAGTGCACCATACAGGAGTTGGCGTGGCATGCGAGAAACATTCATGCGTATGACATGACCTGTCCAGCGGAGTTGTGTCTTTAAGATCAAGGTTTCAACACTCACTAAGCCAGCATTGTCCAGGACTTCCAGGTTTGTCACCTTGTCTTGCCATTTGATGCCCATGAGTGAGCGCAGGGATCTCATGTAGAAATGTTCAAGCTACTTGAGGTGCTTTCTGTACAGCGTCCATGACTCACAGCCGTAGAGGAGGCTGGGGAGAACTACTGCCTTGTAGACTTTGATCTTGGTGGAAAGCTTGACGTTGTTGTTATTCAACACACGAGTGCGCAGGCGACCCAGGGCTTGGCTGGCTTTGCTGGTGCGAGCTGCGATTTCCTTGTCGATAGTACCGTCAGAAGAAATGATGCTCCCAAGGTACCTGAACTGGTCGACAGTCTTCAGTTTGGGTTGGGGGGGGGGGGGGGGGGGAGGGGCTCTTGTGCCTGGGGCCGGTTGGTGCAGGACCTCGGTCTTGCTGAGACTGATGGTGAGGCCAAACAGTCGAGAGGCTTCCGAGAACCTGTTGACGATGGTCTGGATGTCAGACTCCGTGTGCGCCATCAGCGCACAGTCATCGGCAAACAGCGCCTCAGGGATCAGTCTCTCGATGGTCTTGGTCCTGGCGTTCAGTCGACGGAGGTCGAAGAGAGAGCCGTCTAGTCTGTACTTCAGGTACACTCCCTTCTCAAGGTCGCGTACTGCATGGGTCAGGACACACGTGAAGAACAGGTTGAACATCACGGGGGCAAGAACGCAACCTTGTTTCACACCATTGGAAATGTCGAAGGGTGCGGATGTGTCGCCGTTTGACTGGACAACTCCTACCATTCCATCATGGAAGAGACGGATGATGTTGGTGAACTTCCTGTGGCAGCCGAGCTTTGCGAGGATGACCCAAAACGCTTCTCTGTTTACGGTGTCGAATGCTTTGGTCAGATCTATGAAGACAACGTAGAGGTCCATGTGCTGCTCAATGCATTTCTCCTGGACCTGTCTCACAGAGATGACCATGTCGACTGTGCTGCGGCCGGGTCTGAAGCCGCATTTAGCCTCTGGGAGTGCTTCCTCAGATACAGAGCTGATCAGGCGGTTGAGGATGACTCTCGCAAGATCTTGCCAGCAATGGACAAGAGTGAGATCCCTCGGTAATTGGCACATTTTGCTTTGCTGCCCTTATTCTTGAACAGGGGGACGTAACTTTGCTGCCCTTGTTCTTGAACAGGGAGACGTAACGGGTTCTGATGTCAGTACATATATCACAGACAACGCCGACCCTTGCATAATAAGTGGCTTGTATCCTCCAGAGCCTCCACCGGGAACTCATTATTTTAATGGTTCCACTACATCTGTGTTTCTCGGTTGGAGAACGTCGTTTTGAATAAGATGTTCACACCTTCACGGCCGATAACTATTCACCTTCAAGTGGCATTGATCACTGATGAGCCCCCACCGGCGACTAAAGCCTCGGATAGGCCTAGTTTGTTTCCGTGTCCCTCGGGCGGACGGAGGTCATTGGGAATTTGAATTTAGGATGATTTGAAAAATAAAATTTGCGGTCACTACGAAGGTGTTAAGAACGTGATTATAGTTGTGATCATTAAATGCTATCTACGCCTGTATCTTTAGAGCTGTTCTTAATTGGACGAACTTTTGATCGGCAAACCTAGATCGGAGAAGATCGGCGATCTTTTGGTTTGTTTCTTAATTGAGGTTGAAAGAACCTAGGCGAACTTCAGCAAACCAGGTTTGCCATGGTTCTCTTTCTAAACTGAAGTGCTTGATTCGGCGTACTTACTGTCTGCGAAGGTGTTCAAAATGGCTGCCGCTATGCCGCTTCGGTAGGCCGAGAAACTCCTGGCGTCGAGACCTCCAGGCAGACATCAAGAGACTGGGAACCACCTGGAGTAGAATCGAAGGAGAAGCACAGGACAGGAGTTGCTGGAGGTCTCTCGTCGACGGCCTATACCCGGGTAGGGGTGACAGGCGTAAGTAAGTAAGTATGCCGCTTCGCGATTTGAACGATGTTTGTTTTTGTACTCCTTGCAGTAGCGACCCCACAAACAGCGTTGCGCCTCCCACAAACCAATAAAAATAGGTCTTGTTCTTCGCACGAGTGAAATATCGCCGTCCGCCATATTTGTTTGTATCGGTGACTGTCTTCTTATCTCCAACGCAGAAGAGGGTAAAAGATTTGACCAATCAGAGAAAAGGTTCGCATTCGTTTGCTCAACACGTTGAGCGAACCTTTTCCGACAGCGAACTATGGTTAGCCGAGGTTCTTGAACTACTTCGAACTAGGTTCGCCGTATCTTTGGATCGTCCAATTAAGAACCAACCTGGTTCGTCCGAGATCGTGAACTGTAGTTCGTCAGAGTTCGCGAACTAAAGTTCGTTTAATTAAGAACATGCTTTAGGCGCGAGCCCCGACGATGACTCTTGAACTTCGACTGACTCTGAGGAGCAGAGATATTTAGAAGAAAGCGAAATTTCTGACCAACGAGAGGTAGGCATCTTAGAATGTACGTACATGAATCTGATGTCTCCCAGCAAGAGGCATAGATTCGCATGAGCCCCTACAGTCGCAGGGGCTCATGCGAATATATGCATCTTGCAGATTTCATGGGCTTGGTGAGGGGCCTGACTTCGTCTGCTGCATTCCCATCAGGCCGAAGTGATTACTTAATGAGTGTGTTGAAACGGGGCACTGGGGGTTTCACCTTTTTACGCTTGGGTTGCCAGCCCGGAAAACATCTCTCCCAAAGCCTGCTGGATCCAGTTATTTATGCGAAGAGAATATAAGTGCACGCCCCTGCAGTCTGCACAGAGAGAGAGAGAGAGAGAGAGAGAGAGAGAGAGAGGAGAGAGAGAGAGAGAGAGAGAGAGAGAGAGAGAGAGAGAGAGAGAGAGAGAGAGAGAGGAGAGAGAGAGAGAGAGAGAGAGAGAGAGAGAGAGAGAGAGAGAGAGTGACAATGACAATGAATCTTTATTTTTCCAAGGATAAAAAGATTTGGGTCTGAAGACCTTTCTTCTATCTTGTCCTTGCTAAGCTACTTACACAAACACTCACGCGGCCGCACGCACTGACACACCATAAGCCCTCGATCAGCTGCCGCTCCAAAGCGACAGCAGGAATACAACCACTGTGTACGTGATTATATAAAATCATTAACACACTTGATACACGTAATGAGATATACATGCGCTACCATGATCTAACAAATGTACCATAAGGTTACCAAAAAAAAAAAAAACCCAAAAAACCCAAAAACAATCAGATAGACAAATTCAAAATACCACGTCATTCTAAGACAACGGCAGTTTACGCTTGCATTTGTAGCAAATGCTGATGAAGCCGTGTCTTGAAAGCATTTACGGTCGTGATAGATTTTATTTCTTTTGGAAGTAAATTCCATTCTTTGGCTGATGAATATGACAAGGACGATTTTTAAAGTTTTAATGTCAAGGCGGGGCCTAGGCACCACCAGGTCGTTCCTCAGTGTCTGAATATGTGCATAATAAAATAATTTTCTGGTTTCAAAGTCAGTGAAGTGCTTCAGTTTGGACAGCATGAAAATGTTTCTTGAAACAGTTTTACACACTTCATGTGTGTGTGTCTGCCATTTGAGCTGATCATCTATGTTAATTCCAAGGAGGCGGTGTTCAGACGCGTGCTCAATAGAATTGCCTTCGAAGGGCAAATCAAGTGAAAGGGTGCTTAGTTGATGTTTTTGGCGTGTCGCAATTACCATTGACTTAGTTTTTGCTGGATGGATACTCATTGAGTTACGTTCACACCAGGCGGACACCTCATCAAGGCTCTGTTGTAGGTTTTCTGCAACCACATTAAGGTTTTTATTTGCCGTGTGGATTGAAGTATCGTCAGCAAACAAGTCACATTCGACAGATTCGGACGTTAGGTGAAGAGGCAGATCGTTGATGTATAAACAAAATAGAAGAGGCCCTAACACTGACCCTTGAGGTACTCCAAACGTAACCTCCTTCACTTCAGAGTGTGATCCATTAACTACAACCTTTTGCTTTCTTCTCTTTAGATATGAACTAAAGAAGAAAACTGCTGAGACGTTTTTTTAAATAATGACTAAGTTTGCTTATCAGAGTGTCGTGGTTAACCAGGTCAAACGCCTTCTTAAAGTCAAGGTAAATAACACCCGTCAGTTGAGAATTGTTTACGTTAGATAACCACTTATCGGCAAGTCTGCTTAGCGATGTATGACAGGAATATTTCGAACGAAACCAAAACTGGAAGGGATGAAGCATATTATTTGTCTCTAAATACTGAGACAAAATGTTTGTGTACATGTCGCTCCAGAGGTTTGCTTAACACGGACAGTAACGAAATCGGTCTATAATTATTTCGATTTCGCCTGTCCTTGGATTTCGGTAGTGGAATTACTTTTGCAAGTTTAAGCTATGTAGGAAATACACACTGATGGAGACATAGGTTGTAAATGTATGTCAGCGATTCAACAATGTAAGGTAGAGATAGTTTCAGAACTTTAGGATTTATGTCATCAGGGCCTGATGACTTCTTGTTCGCGAGATTACTTATGAATTTACCTACTTCATGTATTGCAATCGATGGAATGCTAAAAGGAGTCACAGTTTTCTTATTGCAGTAGTTAATTAAAATATCGAAACACTTATCATTGACACCTCCTTGTGTTGAGAAAACTTCAGCAACAGATAGGAAGTGATTATTAAACATGTCAGCGGATAGATCACTAGAGATTACCGTGGATGCACTATAGCCTCGGGTAAGGGAATTCAGGACGCGCCAAATAGCTGACCCGTCTTTGTTGTTCTTAATAGTATTTCTTACAAAGGCTTTTCTCGCTTCGCGTAACATATACTTGACGCGATTACGCTGCTTTTTAAACTCGTCAAACTTCTTTTCTCTCCTGAGGGTGTTCCTAAGCTCCAGTTCTTTTATAATCGATAGTGGGGGTAGTACCGCGCTTTTGACACGCCTCTCCCTGAGGGGTGCGTGTTTGTTGAGTACCCCAAGGAAAATGTTGTACCATGCAGATAGAGCAACCTCTGGGTCGATGGACTCGGTTACTGAGTCAAAGCACGCATTACTAAGATCATGTAATAATGCGTTTTGGTTAAAATGTTTAAAAGAGCGATATGTTACGGTGATATGACCTTTTTTTTTAGTCTTTGGAATTTGCGCAGCCCAGTTACACACTACAGGGAAATGATCGCTAATCCTCAAATCTGGAACAGAAACGTCAATCACAGATTTAGGGTTATTGGTATATGAATATGGTCTAAGAGAGTGGACGATGCAGCAGTAATCCTAGTGGGTGACTACACCAGCTGCACCAGCCCAAATAAGAAAGATGTTGTTTCCCATGCGGTGTGGGGTTTCAGTAAATTGATATTGAAATCACCCATTAGAACGAGTGTCGGAGGTTACTTTATAGACTTTATCTAAGTTACATTTGAAATCGTCGTACCAACTAAAATCAGCCGCCGGGTTACGGTACAAGAAGCCTACATATGATGGAGCCCAAAAAGGACGCTTTACTTCAATCCACACGCACTCACCATCTGCGGCTTCTAGGTCTTGCCGTCTACGGACTAAGTGTTGAATACTCACAAACCAGATAGGTGAGGCTAGCGCTGGCAGAATTGTACACATACCAAGGGTAATTACTCAGCGCTAGACAGACAAACAGTTAGATCCCCTGATGTAGTTGAAGATGTAGATGATCGTCTTGTTCTTTACCTGCGTATTTCTCTGTGGGCTGGCGATTGGGTGCCTGATAGGCGGGGGGCAGGGGATCTAACTGTTTGTCTGTCCAGCGCTGAGTAATCCCCCTTGGTATGTGTATAAGTATTGAATAGACTGGAGGATGTCGACGGCATTGCCTGTTAGGCCTGGGGAGAAAGGATCTCTTCACCCCAAGAGAGAGAGAGAGAGAGAGAGAGAGAGAGAGAGAGAGAGAGAGAGAGAGAGAGAGAGAGAGAGAGAGAGACAGAGAGAGAGAGAGAGACAGAGACAGAGACAGAGACAGACAGAGAGGCAGAGGGAGGCAGGACATTCAGGACATTCAGACAAGGTGACTGGCAAGCGTGTAAAAACAGAAATAACCCACCGAAGAAAGAAACACGTTTCAGGGCCGGATCACTTACAAGTGTGTGTGTGTGTGGGGGGGGGGGGCAATTATTTTTATTTATTTATTTTTTTTTTTTGGGGGGAGGAAGAAATTAACCACCTGAAGCAGAGTGTTAAGGGTTTTGTGTAGTCATAAGACCTTACTATATAATAGCATTTTTGAAAAGGGGGGGGGGACATCCCCCCCGCCCCCCCTAGATCCGGGCCTGCGTTTAAGAAAGACAGTTACAACACAAAGACACAAAGGAGACGGATATACAGAGAGAAAGGAAAACAACGTATAGTGTTGACAAGTAACTTCCGGTCTGACTTTTGTTTGGCTGAAAATAATGCTAACTTCACCACACTGCAATTCACAAGTTTTTGTCATAGCCAGAATAAATAACAGACAGTTACAACACAACGACAGAGAGTAGAGAAATAGACAGAACGGACAGAAAGAGAGGGAAACAACTTATGTTTACATTTGACTTCCGGTCTGACTGGTTTGAAAATAATGCCAACTTCACCCCCACACTGCAATTCACAAGTTTTTTTTTTTCACAACCACAACAATTAACAGCTAACACAAGGGGAAAAAAGATTCGTGAAGAGGTCTGGGGTGGAGATCACATTAGGGATTACGACGGTGTCATTGGTTGATGAATTCTAGGTTTATAGCTTTGTAATCAGAGAAACTGGCGCGAACGGCTACAACACGCGCACTATATGGATACGATATGTCCCATTTGCCGCGAGCTGAAAGGTCCTTGTAGGGTCCTTGAACTTTCCAACAAGTTGTTTTGCACGGTATTTCTGGAGTTGAATCTATGCTAAACGCGACGAGGAGATTTATTGCGTCTGGATTCAGCGTCTCAGTCATCCCCGTTCCGTCTCCAAGAGACATCGATCTTCTGAAGCACCTGCGAATGCAGGGAATTAGGCAAAGCTATGTTTCTTGCGTTTCCTTGCCCCTTGCAGCTGTACTGGTCTTATGGGTTGGTTGGTTGGTTAGTTCGGGTTTAACGTCCACAGCACCGAGGTGATCATGGACGGCCCTGACCGGCGGGTTATGGGGGACAGGGAAATCTATTGCCTAGGGTTAGGGACTTAAGGGTATATATTGGCGGGCGGGTGGACCCAATCACCCCGTTTCATCTGCAAGTGGCCTATATTTTCTTGAGCCCCTGCGCTCGTAGGGGCTCAAGAAAATATACGTCACTTGCTTGCATCACTCGCAACGTTAGAGCTACTGTTAGGCAGGTGAGGGGTGTCTTTGGCGGGATGAGCCTAGGACTGCACTGTCAGTAACAGCACTTGAAAACGCCCTCATTACGTGTCCCACGAGTTCATTAACTCATTCTCCCCCAACACCGAAATCCCCAAATTTTGCCGTTGTCCTCTGAAGACTGCATCGCAGTGCAGGACACAGATCGACCATGATAGTTCAAGGGTGATGCCAGAATAGCTTGGCGCCCATAGGCGCCAAGCTATTCTGGCATCACCCTTGAACTATCATGGTCGATCCTTATCTTGCTGTGGTGTGTCTGGGGTAGAATGAGTTAAGGAGGCAAAGCACTGCGGCAGCGTCCGATTTAACCGCTAGTTACGAGGCCATTGCCTTCTAAACTCAACTCCAGGAAAATGACACTTGACAGCAGTTCTCGCCGAGATGTGTTCAGAGGGGAGCACAAATATGTCAGTGACAGGGCTGATGACCTTTGAAGGCGACAAGAATGTAGTCTGAGTGTCTCTGTGTGTGTGTGTGTGTGTGTCTGTGTGTGTATGCGCGCGCCTGTGTGTGTGTGTGTAGTGTATGTGTTTGTGTATGCGTTTGATGTGTGCGCGTATGTGTGTATGTCTGTGTGTGTGTGTTTGTGTGTGTGTGTGCCTGTGTGTGTCTGTGTGTGTGTGTTTGTGTGTGCGTGTGTGTGTGTGCGCCTGTGTGAGTGTGCATGTGCGTATGTATGTATGTGTGTGTGCATGCGTACGTGTTTGTTTCTCATATCAGCGTTTTCCAGCAAACTTGAGTGTTACCTACTTTATTTATTATTTTTTTTTATTTTTATTTTGGAAGGGCGAGGGGGGGGGGGACGGGGATGTGTGTTTGTGTGTGTTTGTGTGTGTGTGTGTGTGTGTGTGTGTGTGTGAGAGAGAGAGAGAGAGAGAGAGAGAGAGAGAGATGAGAGAGAGGAGAGAGAGGAGAGAGAGAGAGAGAGAGAGAGAGAGAGAGAGGAGAGAGAGAGAGAGAGAGAGAGGAGAGAGAGAGAGAGAGAGAGCGTCGACTTTCAGTTCAATTTCCTGTGGAGAATTTATCCACACCTAACGCCCTATCGATAACCCCTTCCCAAGATTGGCTTTGTGCATATTTCTTATTGTAATCGATAGTCGTGTGGGCGGACGTGTGGGGGCGGGGAGGTGGCAGTCCGATTTCGCTCCAACTTCAATTACATCTGAAGGGGTAAACATCCTCCGGTATGTAAAAAGTCCTTTGGCCGAAGTCGGCCGCAGTTGGGCTGCGCACAGTCGTGCGCGGGCCAACTGCGGTCGACGTCGGCCTTAAGGTCTTTTGCTCCCAGCTGACAGAGCAGCCGGGAGGTCGATTTGGACTCGGGGAACGCCGAAACGCGATTACGGGGCGACACAGTGCGCGAAAGATCATCAGACCAACGTGCGTGCGCGGGCGTCGAGAGGCGGCCCGAAGACCGTTTACGCACTGGCGTACTTTCCGGCTTGCGTGTCCTTGGCCGCACGTTTAGACGGTCAATCGTTTGCGAGTCATTAAACCAGGCGCCGTCAAACAGCTCTCTGTGTTACCTACTCTTAACCCCTTCACTGCCGGGGGCAAACACCCCGGGAGGCAAAAGGTCATCGTGCCAACGTCGGCGCAGTCGCAGTCTTCCGGTACTGCAGTGGTCGCATATCAGTTGTGTTCATGTTTTAATAATTCATTGCCAAACAATCCCGGTCGTCCAGAGAATATGGCTGCAAGATGACAAAGACGAAACATTTCTTTGAGTCTTGAATCGCACCGGTCCATGCCACAGAGCTAGGATCTTGCGGGGGCTTACGACTGAGGATCTATGTCTCTTTCAGTTAGATCGCGTCATCAGACACCAGTTTTCTCGAGCCGGCAGCAAAAGGGCTAAAGGCCCCGCCACACGTGCCGGTTGTGCCCCGATTTTGAAGCCGATTCCGATCCGATTGCGATCGGATGACGTCAATTATCCGATCCGGTTCCAATCGGCTGGGAATCGGGTGTCTAACCTGCTCTATTTTTCCGATCCGAATCGGTCCCGATCGTAAGCTTCAACCAATCAGAGCGCGTCTCGCAAATCATGTCGTTTCAGCACGGTTTGCAAATGGCGGAACACGCCTGTTGTGATCAGAAACCACCGCCGTTGCTGATGTTTCGCACGCCTCTTCCCGAATATGATGCAAAACTGCTGATAATGCAAGCACATCATCATCACTGTCAAAACTAGCAGCATTTTGCAGAACAGGTACGACTTTGATCTTCGGTTCAAACCGGTCGGCTAAATAAAGTCGGGGAATGTGTGGCACTGCACACGTTTTTGCAGTCCGGTCCGATCACCTACCGATTCGAAACTGATCGGGAATCGGCCTCAAAACCGGGCATGTGTAGCGGGGCCTTTCTTTTTAGAGCGGCCGTACTTTGCGTTCTTTACTCCATTCCGTGCCAGCAGCTGGAACGTTGGCAGAATCAGTTTTTGCCGGTTAATCTTGTCTGCTTGAGTCGTTTGCAGTAGGATTGAGGTCAACAAGAGGCACAAATCCTCATAGGCCACCACAGCCTCGCGGGCCTATGAGAATCTGTATCTCTTGCATCTGGGTTGATGTACTCCGAGATCGATGGAGTTTAGCTTCATCTGTTGTTCGGTCCCGTTTTGTTAAAACTGTATTTCGTTCCAGGAATCTCCTATACTTATGAGCAAAAGAAATGCGACATTTTTGGAATCATAGTAAATATTAAAATGTTTCCGATGATTCCCCAAAATGTGTCATTTCTTTTGCTCGTCAGTATATGTTGCTGTGGCCTGAGTACCTCATGCGGTAGAGCGTTCTGACTCGTCTGAAATTAAACGCGGAACATTTAAGCCCTGTAACATTTAACTTTTCAAAGTTGCTCCGTAAGAGTCGTAATACCTAGTGCCTTGAAACAACGGCGGAGAATCCTTTTCCTGAGGGCACACGCAAAACGCTCAACATCTGCACCAGGCATATATACTCGTTAGCTCCTGCCCCTGCTGGGCTTATGAGTATCCATGTCTCTTTCTGGCTCGAGCTACCCTTGTGTTGCGAATTGCGCACTGTATGCAACTTTACCCACCGTGTAAACTTTGCCTGTGCTTCTCAAGGATCGTGCATACCTCGCGCACTGACAGTCCTTTTGTGGACCTGTGGTGGTAACTCCAGGTGGTTAGCGAACTTTCATCTTTATCTTCGTCAGAAGAATGTAGTAATCATGAAGTTGATAAATATTCCACAGCTGAGCTGAAATTAATTTCAGTGGAACCTGTAATAATGCATCATGTTCGCGTGATAGGAAACCTTTCCTTACGTCCTCGTGTCCTTCGCGCACGTCCCATATGTACGCCCAGCGAACATTAATCGTGAATACAGTTATTTAGATGTATTTACTATGGGATTTTATGACTCAACTGAACATTCTCTACGTTGTTGATACAATACAATACTACTTTATTAATTCCTCATGGGGAAATTCACTGTCTGCCCATACAACACATGGCATCATCATTCACTCATTGAAATAATTAAATAACCCATTACTCTCAATTAAAGAGATGAAATGTAACAGACGTATTGTTTACCTTTGTAACACTGTTGGCAATGTTGCAGTAAACTACTGAAAGGGCTAGTACTAAAGAACTAAAGAATGTTGACAGACACTATCTACTGATATTACTGTTGAAAAGGGTAACAGCGTGAGGGACAAAAGAGTTTGTGATTGTCGATTGTTTGAAAGTGCACGGGGAAACTCTCTAGCATTCTGGCCAATCTTTAAGTGGGGGACTGATGCAACTTGGTCACGCGTCTTGAAGTTGTGTAGACCAAAATACCATCAAGGTCTACGTCAGAGAGTAGGCCTAGACCATTTTGGTCCAAACCTAGAAGGCAGCTCACAATAATCCATTATTATCGTTTCTCTCGCTCTTATTTTAAAAAAAATCTTAAATTGATTTCAGTTACATTTTTTCAGAAGAATAGACGCATGACCCTCTTTGAAAATAATGATTTTCTTCTCTGGCAAAGTTTATATTATCTTCTGAAGAAATTAAAAGTTTCTGTATAAATCAAAAGTTGGTAATCAAAGCTCAAGTTTCCTGTTGTGTATAGAAGAAAAATGGGAGACAAAGAAGCCTTGCTCCAGCAGTTTCCCTTTTAACAAAGTGTTTGCAGTTACGAGTACATGGACTTTCATTCAACTTTCACACGGTGCAGCTGAACTGGGTCGACCGTGATTGTTCGTAAGGTGTACCTGATTAGCTTGGCGCTTAAGCTAATAAGGCACAAACCACAAACTGTCATGGTCGATCCACCCAGGCAGCTGGTAAATTGTCGCTAGAGGACGACCCCGTTCCCGCACTCCCCCCCCCCCCCCCCCTCCCGCCCCATATTATACGAGATTCGTTTTGTGGCTTGCAAGCGTTTACGTGGTGTCATCAGTCACGGGGGACATCACTCCTGATTGTCCTCGCGATAGCTCAGGGGGAACGTTCCATGGGGCAATCAACATCCACTTTTTATTTGCATCACATGCAGGGAGTTTTAAAGGTCAATTAAAATCGAAGATTTCTTAACTGCTAATGGGGAGGAGAGGAGGTTTGAGGGTCGAGGGCGAGGCATGGTGGTGAGGGACCGTAATGTCACGGCGTTATGATGACGCGGAACACAAATGCCATCACGATTTTCTGAGACAAATTTTCATTGACACACCGCAGATATCGACAATGCTTTGTCACGAGTCACAAAGAAGTGAAAAACGCAGTTATCTGTTCTTTGTGTAAACTATGCCTTAAATCCCAGTAGCAGAAAGTGTTCGGGCCCACTGCGGCCGTCGTGGGCCCGAGGGCCTTTAGCTGCCGGGTGGAAATCCGCGTAAGACAAATAAAATATATATTTAAAAAAGCATAAAAACAAGCCCCCACCCCCTCCCCCCACCCCCATCACCCCGAAAACAATAAAAGGCAATTACATCAACGAAACCAGCACGATATCGCCCATATTTTACAACCATAGCACAAAGTAAACAGAACACTGCATCATGCTTATTGCCCTTTGATGAAGTGCAGAAGGGAAAGTTCATTGTCATTGATTTCGTGGTAAAGCCATGCACTTCCAGCAGATGGAAATCATTTGTGTGTGTGTGTGTGTGTGTGTGTGTGTGTGTGTGTGTGTGTGTGTGTGTGTGTGTGTGTGTGTGTGTGTGTGTGAAAACATCAGAGATGCTCTGCGGGTTAAACCACCGGCCCGATGAACACAGGTATAGATGAGAACAGCAACAGGCACAGACTCTCATGAGCCCCAAAGAGAGGCGGAGGGGTCATGAGAGTCTATGCTTGTTGCATCTGCGTGGTGTTCGCAATCAAGGAATACATAAATACGCATCGGCATAAACGTACTGGAGGACATTTTGATATTTTCTCATTTCTCGTGTTACTTTTCAGATTTTGTTTGAATAACATAGAAAGTTGGAAAGTGCAGTTCCTCATCCAATCTCTTTCATCACTTGAGCAATCGACACAGGTTCACGTAGTCCTACCCAGGGACCCGTGACAATCTGTTTAAACCCCGCTGGCCGCTGCTCCTCAAACTGAGGGAGTTATCCCGGGTTAAACGTCCAACTGTTTTGGAAAGTTTGTATTCTTCACACGCCCGCGTATCGAATCCGATTTCCTCGCCCCTAAAACACGATGCGAGTTTCTTGTCTTTGCGCACATCGCTCCACCTACGCCTAATCGATATGGCCACCTCCACAGGCCTACTACTAGAGTCAACGTCCGAACTGAACCAACTGAACGGAGGCTTTGTTTTTCAGGCATGGAGATGATAGGCGCCCAGTCGTCTTTTTATCTAGCGAGGGCAGATATATCTGTAGAAACAAGTGATGGTTGAACACAAAAATAATGTTGCAGAGTGGGTTGAATACAGAATGTTTCATACCCAGAAACGCCGTCATGAGCTGAAAGGACATCGACTATCAGTTTACTATTCATCTTTAAAAAAATATAAGTCCACACCCGTGCCGTTTGCTAGAGTACTCTCCTTATAGGCACGCCACAAGTACACATCTGTTCAGATGAGATGTGAAGCATCTCATCTGAACAGAAGTGTACTTGTGGCGTACTCCCCGAGTGGGTCTGTCTGGAGAGTAGCCTACTACCGCATACGGTACGAGCCCCTAGTTAAACACTGCATGCATGTTAATTGTTTCACCCGCAGAGCCGTGACTCGACGTTTAGAATCACCAGCTCAAGAAGGAGGTTTGGGTTCCATACTCACTGGATTGCGTCCAGATGAAGAGCTAACTTACAGAATTGTTAATCGTCAGCCAGTGCGAAAGAAAACTGTGACGTTTACTTCTAATATCGCACAGCGGGGTCGACAATGAGAGTTCAAGGGTAGTGCCAAACTAGCTTCGCGCCTACAATTATCATGTTCGATCAGTCTCTTACAGATGGTACGTTAACCGGCGTCGGAGGACACGCCTTAGCTTAGGAAAGGAACCTAGTGTGCATGCAGCCACCGGTACTGTAAAATAGCTGCACCGGTGGCTGCATGGGCGAGGGGCTTAACCCACTCATTGCCGAGAAACGTGAACACAGTCCAACTGCAAGAGATATAGATCCTCATGTGCCTCGCAATTGCGGGGGCTCATAAGGATCTATGTCTCTTGCTGACACCACTTTATTTCCTTGTTCCCTGGACGGATGGGGCTATTCAGCGTTGAGTTAACACAAATTTTAAAAACACAATCTGCGTCCACTGGTAGTGAAGGAGTTAAACCGCGTGAAATTGTCTAAGACATGGGGCGTTTCGTGAGGCCTGTGGACGAGCTTACCCTTTGAACAATGGACGTGATCGCCATTCAGGATTCATGTATTTGGTTGGCGGGTTCGTGTCGTTCGTCCACTTTCACATAAAAACAAAGTTGTATTGCACTCCCTGACACGGTCTTGTAATGGCAAAAAGCCACACATTTATATGTCTTGCAGCAAACTGCAGGGTGACAAAATTCACCTTTTTTGCTCATCTGGATAATCAATAAACAACCCCCCCCCAAAAAAAAAAAAAAAAATTTCAGTTTGCATTGCTACGACAGTATTAGGTTCGCCTACGCACAAATGCGTAACAGCACAGGCTATGAAAACATTGTAGGGCTTATAATATTAAAGCGACATTTTACAGTCTGAAAAGTTTAATCTCCTTTATGAATATAAGTACGGTATACAGTAATGGCGCTAGCACAAAAAAAGACTAACTTAGCTTTTGCGTAATATGATTTTTAAATAGCGTACGCAACGCAGAAGGCGTTTCTGCTCTTCCTTTCCTAAACTTCGAGGAAGAGTTTCCGATGCGGGAAAGGGCAGTTACACTTACAGCGTCTAGAGCTGTTTCGTGTACTTACTCACGCGGCAAGACAACATTGAGATCCTGTTTTATTCGCGAATTTTAGCACTGAAAGCATTTTCTGATTTTCTGTTATCTCATTCTACCCCAGACACACCACAGCCTATGGGCGCCAAGCTATTCTGGCATCACCCTTGAACTATCATGGTCGATCTGTGTCCTGCACTGCGATGCAGTCTTCGGAGGACAGCGGCAAAATTTGGGGATTTCGGTCTTGGGGTAGAATGAGTTATATGCCACTTTAACAGTGAACAGAGGTTTTATTGCTGCACTTCTGACTGAACAAATCTTAGCCCCTTTACTGCCAGTGCGGCGCAGATAATGTTTCTGATATCTGTATTAGTTCAGGACACTACCGTCCGAGAGACATAAACATAAAGTGGCAGCAAGAGGCATAGATCCTCTCATGAGCCCCCGCAACTGCGGGGGCTCATGAGGATCTATATCTCTTGCATTCGGACTTTTCTCGACAGTGAAGGGTTTGGTTTACTGCATTCCATGATAGAATCATGTATTTTCGGGCATTAGCACTGTGAGGTTCCAACATTTTTCTCCATTATGTTGAATAATATTGACTGCGTACTGATCTGTGGTTCTTGGGCTTTATGCTGTAGCCCGCGGGGACCAAAATCACAGACCTGCACGCGCACTTGTTCGACAGATGAAAATCACCCATTTCTAGCGTTCAGCACGCACAGCTGTAAAATTTCTCAATTACGCTTTCATTACACTTTAATTTGGGCGGGAAGCACGAATCGCGGTAAAACCCAGCATAATGAATTTAACCATTTGACTGTCGCCGGATAGCGCCTTTTGTAGAGTAGGTGATTCCTGCAGGAATCATCTCCACACAATACGCTACCGACAGCCAAAGGGTGAACCCCCATGTGCATAAGCCACCAGTTCTGTTTACAGTGCCGGTGTCAGCATGCTCATGGGTTCCATTAGTTTTCTCGGCACCTTCTTTACTTGGGAACTGTTTTTTTTTTTAATTGTAATTAATGTCAGCCTGACTCTTTTAAGAATTCACTCTTTCAAGGTGCCACACTTTTTTTGGCACTACCATTGAGCTATCATAATCAGTCCATCCGTCCCACTGTGGAGCGTCAAAGATGTATATCTTAAGGCGTGTTTCCATATAGCTACGAGACAGCGGCGCGCTAGTGACACGGCACACACACACACACACACACACACACACACACACACACACACACACACACACACACACACACACACACACACACACACACACACACACACACACACACGCACGCACGCACGCACGCAGCACACACGCACACACACACACACACACACACACACACACACACACACACACACACAAATATAATTTTTTTAAAAGCGCATCTGAAC
Organism: Semisulcospira habei; assembly: GCA_036245525.1. Taxonomy (NCBI): domain Eukaryota; kingdom Metazoa; phylum Mollusca; class Gastropoda; family Semisulcospiridae; genus Semisulcospira; species Semisulcospira habei. The sequence goes on from BTPG01000002.1 coordinate 243,327,016, forward strand.
AGCAGGGGGAAAATCGAACAAACATTGACCCCAGCTGAATTTTAACCCGCGACTGAAATTCCGGAAGAGTCAGAAGGCAAATGACAGTAAGTGCATTTTTTTGTGAAAACTATATTTTACAATACAATACAATACAATACAATACAATACAATACAATACAATACAATACAACACAATACAATACAATACAACTTTATTGTCTGTTCAAATCAAAGCACGACAGAATTTGCCTTTTGGTTCGTCATAAAAAACAAGAAGACAAGACAGTGATAAACATTATAAGAACATTCCATTAAAATTATCATTGCAGCAATCTATCACAAGCAATCTATCACAAGATGGGAGTTAATATTATGTAGATCACATATATTATCACATCGCCATAATCAAGGGTTCAAAGTCGAGACAGCAGTTGGAATAAAAGCCTTTTTAAAAACGTTCTTTTTTGGCAAGTGGCATGTTGAAACGTCTGCCTGATTGTAGTATTTAAAACATAGGGGCTCGATGACAGTAGCTATGCAAATCCACTGCGCCGCCGCGTGAGCGCCAGCGCCTATACTAAGCTCAAGACAAATACAAGGGAGGAAACGAACCCGCCCGCGAATCGACGAAGCACTGTGACTCCAGAGCAGTTTTCAACCCTCAAAGCAACCATCCGCCTAAAACCTCGAACTGAACAGACTCGGTAGATATTTTGCCACAAATCTATACTAGCCTTGTCCTCCGATCAAAACTGATAGTTTAGTATCAAGGCTTTTTTAACAGTCAAACACCATTCATAGCAGACGGTGAGTTGTCGGTTTTAGATGCGGCCGGAAATACGCCGCAAGCTCATTTTCATTGGTTTATGTAAATTAGCATATCCAATGAAATTAAAACGAGAGTGCGTCTTACTGTCGACTTGAACTTGTGACCCGGGCTGCACGCAACAGTCGCTTTAGTAGTCCAAGAGCTAGCCCGGTCTACCATGCGTCCCCCTTCTCCCCCCCCCCCCCCCCCCCCCCGGTCCTCCGCCCCAGTACTCAATAAGATGAGTTTCAAAGTGTACCTTAGTATGTCCTGAGATGTTAAAGCGATGTTCCCCTAAAATCCTTAGATATAGCGGATGACGCAAGGATACCCCCATTCACGCTCTTCGCGGATGCTAAAATGAGCTTGAGAAACATTTTCCTCTAAATAAATCTGAATTCATTCCAGAAGCCCAAATCAGGCATTTTTATGTTAAGGCACACCTTATGCGTCCTCTGCAAAAAAAAAAAAAAAAACAGAATAAAAATATATTGAATCTGTGGCTCACAGAGAAGGTATTTGTGCACCCAGTAAATGGCCATTTCCGCAAAATCGCAAAAAAAAGACAAAAATAATGTGGCAGATGCCTTCAGACATTTTCTATAACACTGGCAGTCCATTTTCAGGCGTACATCATTAAAACAGGATGTCACTATTATTATAATCTTGACTAAGTGATGCTGTGATCACTATGAGTTCCACATTAATTGATTTTGTATCCCTACCCCCAAGTTGTAAAAATACAAAAATTAATTAGAAAAAATACTAAAGTTATTCCATTTCATCTCTTTACCTATTAAGTTTCAATAATTTGAGCATAAAGTTGCAAGAAAATAAGGAAAGTCGGCATCCTTTATGATATGTTTGTGGTGAATGATAGCTTTTTCCAATTTAAAATTGGCAAATTGGGAAACGTACCTTGTATCCGATGCTTTCAGAAATTTTGTATACAACTGATAGTCTTTTTTGGATTTTAATGGTTGGGATAGAGTACCACAGTTACTCCCAACTTAATTTTATGATGCTGTGATTCATTTAGGGGCCACAGTGGCTGAAACTGCTGCCCTACCCCCATTTTACCAGTATGCAAAGGAACGCAAAATGATCATAAAATTGATTATGTCATACTCCTCTGTTTAAATATTTTGTTGCCAGTTTTCTTAACAAAGTATGCACATTGAGCATAAAATTTGTCATCATTTCATTAATTTCAATGTGACACATCAATTTAATTGTGATTCTTTTTTTTGTTAAAGCATAAAAAGGGGGAAACGTCTGCAAACAGAGGCTGCCATTGAAGAACTTCCTCTTTAATAAAACAGCAAGACTGTAGTAAACGACACATTCAGCAGTCTTGTCAAACTCAGGGAAGGTGTGCCTTAAGGAGGTGATGTGTCTGATGCTGTTCTTGGTCTACATTAATGACATCAGTACAGTACAGCAGTACCACGGTTCGTCTTGAACATCCTTCATGCGGATGAGTTTGCAGAACATACTGAAATAGCATCCTGCAAAATCCAGGATGCTGCCAATAGAGTCAGCAGCTGGACTGAAAGATGGCTACTCAAACTGAGCTAGACCATCTCTTTCAATCAGATGGAAGAGGTCACCTTGAAAACTGCAGACCTTCCAGTACCAAAGACAGACAGGCCAACTTTACTGGCAACAAATAAATTACTGGATTAAGGTGGAGGCCTCACATCAAAGCCATGGAAGCTAGAGTTGCGGTGAAAAAGTCTCCGATGAAGAAACTGGTGGGGACCACATTCGCGCAAATTACAGCAACAACCTGGCGCAAGCAGACACCAGTTCGGTCAGACCAGTAGCGGGGTACCAAGATACATCGACAATATGAAACACTCCCTGCAAAACCAAAAATGCCAGGCTTGACAAGATGCAGAACATGGGTCATTCTCATGATGCAGTGACATTCTTAGAGCTATCGGGCGTATTTCTTAACATTGTTTTCCCTGTTAAGAACCATGAAACTTGATTACACATATTCATATTTACACCTTTCTAGACGAAAATAAATGAGAAGAAAAGACCATACTAGACCCTTACGCTAGGTAAAAATATCTCCTAAAAGACCAGCTAGTTTCACTCATTCAGTCCATCATATTTGCCTTTTTTCTCCAATAAACAAACAGCACACAAATTGATTGGTCACATTTTGATCAGAATACAGTCCAAAGTTCCACATATTTTACGGACATTAAAGGGATCAGAGACACAACACCTCCCTAAGATACATCTTCCCTGAGTTTGACAAGACTGCTGAGTGTGCCATCAACTTCAATCATGCAATTCTGTTGAAGAGGAAGTCTTTCAGCCATCAGTACATCATGCCTCCAAATCCAGACAGTAGAAGCTTTAGCAGCAGCCCCTGTTTACAGACCCCCCCCCCCCCTTCCCTCTTATGTTCTTAATCCAAAATAGTTACAATTAAATTGATGGGTCACATTGAAATTAATGAAATGATCACAGATTTTTATACTCAATATGCATACTTTGTTAAGAAAACTGGAAACAAAAATATTTAAAAGAGAAGTATGACGTAAGCAATTTTTTTTATCATTTTGCGTTTCTATGCGTACTGATAAAATGGGGGTAGCCCAGCAGATTCAGCCGTGCGCCACTGTGAACCTAAATGCATCAAAGCATCATAAAATCAGGTTGGGAGAAAATGTGGTACTCTATCCTAACCAATAAAACCTTTTTTTTTAAAAAAAAAACTATCAGTTGTATACGAAATTTCTGAGGGCATCGGTAACGCTATTTTATTATTTGTTTTAGCAGAAATGGCCATTTACTGGTTGCCAAATACCATCACTGTGAGCCACAGATTCAATATTTTTTCATTCTGTTTTTGCTGAGGACGCAGAAGGTATGCCTTAACATAATATTGCCTGATTTGGGCTCCTGTAATAAATTCTGATTTATTTAGAGGAAAATGTTTCTCAAGCTCACTTTAGGATCCGCGAAGAGCGTGAAAGGGGGTACCCTTGCGCCATCGGCTATATCTCTGGTGTGTTCCTAAGGATTTTAGGGGAAACATGGCCACATTCTAAGGTAAACTTTCAAGTTGAAACCCAATTTATTGAGTATTGTGGGGAGGGGTGGGGGGGGGGGGGTGCACGGTAGACAAGACTGGCTTATGATAGATACGTATTTCCCCCAGGTCTAATTTAATGGAGTCTGGTTTAAACACAGCTCTGTTGTCAATATCTTTTCGAGTAATTCTCTTCGACTTTAGAGTAAACACGGCAGAAAACAATGGATGCACTGCAGTGCATAGAGGCCTTTTTCACGGCTCTCTTCTAAAGGGTTTAACGTCGGCAACTCTAGATGTTGAGGAAGAGGTCCGTGCATGCTGGGATACTCCGGCCACATCTAAAATTTTGCGGGTGTGTTCGTTTCCTCCCTTGTATTTTGTCTTGAGCTTAGTATAGGCGCTGGCGCGCACGCGGTGGCGCAGTGGATTTGCATTAGTCAAAGCTACTGTCATCGAGCCCCTATGATTTGAAACTCATCAAATTGTGGGTGACGATGATCACTGACAATGCTAGCAGCTTTCCTTCGGACAGCCCTATGGTACAGATCATCTAATGGGCACTGTCCTAGGCCAATGATCTTCCCAGCTGTTCTGACGATACGTGATATTCTGCGCCTGTTTTTCATACTGAGGTTGCCATACCAAGCCGTGATATTAAAAAGTCATATGCTTTCAGTCAGTTAAAATCAGTGATGTTAAACTGAGTCAGTATGCTTTCAATTTTAATAATAATAATAATAATAATAACGTTATTATATAGGCGCTTTTTCTCAATTTTTGGGGAAATCGACTCAGTCAAAGCGCCGCGCCTGAAACCCAACACACACACTCACGAAACAGACACGGATTTACGCCATTCAAGACAAACACAGTACAAGACAAACGAAGGGCCAGTCAGCTACTGAAGTTACAGAGAATTTTGATCGCTTGTATTTGAAATTTGTAAAGTGGCCTGAGACCGGTACTAAAGTGTGGGGGGTGGGGGGGGGGGGGAGGTGGAAGAACCGGAGTACCCGGAGAAAGAACCCCCGACAGTCCGCCCGAATTAACGGTGACACTTACCAGAGGAGAAAAGTCCAACGCCGGAACCCGGTATCGAACCGCGCACCTTTGGCATTGGTGGCAGGCGCCTTAACCACTGCGCCACGGACCGCCCCGTATTTCAGTGTATTACAATGAAAATCTCGCTTTTCGCCAAAATGGACTTACTGACTTTTGCCTTCCTATTACAGAATACTCTTTTCCGTCCGTATTTCTTTCCTATATATATATATATATAAAACTACTTTTTAGGTCACAGGGTCACCCTGGTCAGCCCGACAGCGTGGGTTTTCCCCTCTATTCTGGGGAATGTGTTTCTGTCTACCCTTGGTCCATTCACCTGTATTTTCCTTTTGTAAACTCTCTCAACTGTCTGCGCTGCCTGTAGCTCTAGATATTGGATGTGTGTTGATAATGGTCTTCGGTTTATTTAGTGTATTAGACCGGCTGGCGACATAATTCAATATTCTGTTTTAGTTTTTAGTTTTTTTTTTTTTTTTCCTACACAAGCAGTGCAGGCACGTCCTGAGAAAGTCTTGTTGCTGTCGGGACGTTAAGCAATGTACAACCAACCAACCAATCCCTATATATATATATATATATATATATATATATATATATATATATATATATATATATATATATATATATATATATATATATATATATATATATATATATATATATATATATATATATATATATATATATATATATATCTGGCACCAGCACCACACACTCCAAATATGGATCCAAGCAGTAGTGAAATACTTAAAATGTGAAGAAAGGATCCACATACACCACGTAGTTTAGGAGGAGTTACACTTTTACACACACACTCTGTCTCTCTTTGCTTTACTGTGTGCGCTGTATGTACACGTACCATGTATCTTTCTGAAACATAATTACTCCTTTTATATTACTACTTTTATTTCATGACGTTTTCGTTTAGCGTATGTCCAATAGGTTATGTTTGAAATGTACTTGACATATATCTCTCCTATTTACTGATTTCCGTGATAGAAGCATGTATTCCTTATTACACGCAGTAGTTTAGCAAGGATAAAGAAAGGCCTGTTATCTTAACTCATTCAGCCTGCGCACTATTTCCCAAATCAGTTTTGGAGGCGTCATCTAACGACTGTTGCACCTGTTGCAGGAGATGCGAGACCTGCCCTTGAATTATCTTGGTCGACCCATCTCCTGTTGTAGTGCGTCAGGCTGAATGAGTTAATCCTGGTAAAAATAAAGTTTCATTTCATTTCCAGCTGCACAGCATCACGGATGTGTGTCTCAGAGTATATGCCCCAGATACCTTTGAAGTTTCAAAGATTAAAAAGGCGTTAAGTAATCTAGCACTACGATTGATCTATCACGATCAATCGATGTCCCACACCAGGGCCTCGAGGATGTGTGTCTGAGAGAATATGCCCCAAATTCCGTTGAAGTTTCCGCAAAAAATCCTTCACCCCCGCTTGAACTTTCGTCCAAATCTCTGACTTCTGCTATTTAAAGCCCGTGTGTTTACTAAACCGCTCCAAGTGTGTTGATAACGCCACTACCGACTTGACGCAAGCAGACGTGCTAAATTGCAGTGAGTTACCCACTAACCCAGCTAATCCTTCTCACGCCAGAGTAGATTATCGAAGAGGAATGAAGTCTGAATGTATACTGACGAGCAAAAGAAATGCGACATTTTTGGAATCATCAGAAACAGTGATGTGTTTCCGATGATTCCCAAAAATGTCGTATTTCTTTTGCTCTTTAGTATAGTCAAATAACTATACCGAAAAGTACTTTTCTGTTCAGCTTCTTTTCTTTTGTGCACAGAAGAATTTTTCCTTTACGCACAAGTGGCAGCAGATCAGCCCTCTATACAAAGCAAAAATGCATCAACTGCGTTGTTAACCCTTCCACTGACAGTTGTCAGTGCCTTTCTGAACTTGTCCCGGTGATAACTGCCATTGTCAACTCATCTCTTTCCACAGGTTTAGTCCCTGGACAGTTTAAACAAGCTGTAGTTACGCCTATCTTGAAAAAGCCAGGTCTCGATACAAACAACCTGAAGAATTATAGACCAGTTTCCAATCTCCCCTTCATTTCAAAGATTCTTGAGAAAGTCGTCCTGGGACAGCTTCAGAAACACTTGTCTTGCAATGGTCTTCTAGAAGTGTACCAGTCTGCCTACAGGAAGGATCATAGCACAGAGACTGCTGTACTGAGTGTCCTTGATGGCCTGTTGGTAAAGGCAGATGAGAGATTCGTCTCTCTTATGGCCCTCTTGGACCTCAGTGCAGCATTCGACACACTTGATCATTCCATTCTACTAAAAAGGCTTGAGGTGACATATGGAGTGAAAGGCACTGCTTTTGACTGGTTTAAATCATATGTCAGTGATCGGTGTCAGTGTGTTATTCTTGATGGTATTGTATCAGCTCCAAGCCCCCTTGTGTACGGAGTTCCTCAGGGTTCCGTCCTGAGACCCGTCTTATTTACATTATACTCCCAGCCTCTGTCAGACGTTATTTCTGCTCATGAGTGTGACTTCCACAAATACGCTGATGACACGGAGCTGTCAAAGGGCGCACCTCCTGATGAGTTTTCTTCAGTTCTGTCAGGCATTGAAACATGCATAGACGACGTTTTAACGTGGATGAATAGTAACAAGCTGATGTTGAATGCTGACAAAACTGAAGTAATTCCTGTTGGTGCTCCCTCCCGGCTCCGACTTGTAAACAGTGCTTCTGTCAACATTGCTGGCAGCACCATTCCCTTCAAAACATCAGTTAGATATCTTGGTGTCAAGATAGATCAGACACTGGCCATGCACGATCAAATCAGCAGTGTTTGTCGAGCCTCGGCATTCCTGGAGCTCAGACGCATTGCATCTATCCGGCCTTATCTTTCTGAACGCGCTTCGGCTAGATTAGTCACTGCGCTGGTAACTTCCCGCCTTGACTATTGTAATTCCATCTATTCAGGTCTGCCCATGGAACAGGTATGTCGGTTGCAAAGGGTTCAGAACAGCGCTGCACGGCTTGTTCTAAAGAAGCGTAAACGCGACCACGTGACACCCATGCTTAAAGAACTCCACTGGCTGCCGGTAAAGTTTCGATGCCAGTACAAGATGGCAACTCTGGCATACCGTCACTTCGACGGGACTCTCCCGGCTTACCTTTCTGCTTCACTCTGCACATACCAACCTTCACGTTCTCTGCGGTCCTCCAGTGAGAAACGTTTGAAGGCTCCGAAGCGTAACTTGAAAACTGTCGGTTAACGCTCATTCAGCTTCATTGCACCTTCAGTTTGGAACTCGCTGCCTGTCAGTCTTCGAAATCTCTCTACTCTCCCTCAGTTTAAGGCTCAGTTGAAAACTCACTTCTTCCAGCTTGCTTTTCCTCTGTCGTAGATCCGTGGTCCTGTTGTATTTATTTGTAATGTTTCATATCGTCTATGTCATGTTTGACTGCGTGTGTTAGCGCAATGAGTTTTTGCCACAAAACGATTTTGCGCTATACAAGAACCATTCATTATTTATTATTTTGTCGCAGACTGTGTTTCTGAAATATTTGTTAAGTTGAGGTCAAAGAGCCCCAGCCGTTCAAAGAAAATGATTACAAAGTCAGGGGTTTATCAGGGGAGGGGGGGGGGGGGTTGAAGGGGGTACAGCGGTTCCCCCCCCCAACCCCCCCTCCCCCACCTCGCCTTTACAGCCCCAGAATATTTTACTGTATCAAAGTTGGAGTTTGTAACCCATCCCCTCCCTGCCGACTACTTCTCCTTGTAAACTGATCAGCTAGAAGCGTTACGGTCACATGCATGTTTGCCGCCTCTAAACCTTCGCCCCTTACCCCTTTCCCCCCCTCCCCGCTTTTTAATATTTTAGTCGGTGGTGGAGGGTACACGCTTGGCACATATTCCTCTCTCCCACCCCACCCCCGAGTTGAAGGTCCCAAATAAAAAGTTGGAGCCCCCCCCGCCCCCCCCCCTCCCCAGGGAGGTAAATGATCCGCAATGAAAATGGTGTCAGCAAGAGGCACCGATCCTCTTGAGCCCCCTCAACTGCGTGGGCCTATGAGTATGTATGTCTCTTCAGTGCAGTTGGATCGTGTTCGCTTCTTTTCGGCAGTCAAGGGGTTAGTGGACTGTGCGGAGGTAGGCCTACAACAACACTCAGAACCACACAGTGCACCAGTTGGTACATTTTGCTACAGTTCATTTTTTCAGAGCCAGCGCCGTACTCACACCACAAAATGTAGCAAACTGGAGCATTTTACAGTTCCGCACTTCTCTGTACATACGTACTTTGCACTCTTTGTGCATTTGGTACACTTTGCGATGCACCAGCCTAAGGCTTTAAACATTGGTACACCCACACGTGCCCACAGCAGGATAAAGCCCATCTTATTTCTGATCCAGACATGCTCATATTGTCAACACAGTGCAAATTCATAGTAATAATTACCGACTCTCAAGTATTGCCTCCAGACATCAGACATGGCAATCCATCAGAAAACAGACAGCAAGTTACCTTTTGAGAGCACAGGCGAAGGATGACACAGGAATGAGTACAAACTGGCTTTTTCCTCATACACTGTCCAGTGTATGAGGTAACGAGGAATTACACCTCATACATGCAAATGCTGTAAAGTGAATTTTAACCGCTTCACTGCCAGTGGGCGCAGAGTATATTTCTGAAATCTTCATTTCTCTTGGCTTGACTTCGCGAACGAAGATTTTATAGGAGTTGACCACGACGTCTGCAGGCTTGTTCGTGGCTGCGGAGGCCAATCCGAGACAGGCAGGTTCGACCGCAGTGGCTGCAGGGGAAGGTATGGCCAGGGTTCTGAGCTGCGGCATCTCTGTTTTTTCTCCTGAGCCGCTTGTCCTTAAGGCTAGCTCTGTGAGAGTCCTCAAAGGAGACAGCTGCCTTGTAAATGGTGGAGCGCCAGGTGTCACGGTCCGCAGCAAGCGAAGACCACTGGTGGTGGTCGATTTGGCAGGCACTAAGTGACTTCTTGAGACAGTCTTTGTATCTCTTCTTTGGTGCCCCTCTGTCACGGTGTCCAGTAGCAAGCTCGCCGAACAGTGTGATCTTTGGTAGACGATGATCCTCCATCCTGGAGACATGCCCCGCCCAGCGGAGCTGTGTCCGCAGCAGCAAAGCCTCGATGCTCACAGTTTCAGCCTGTTCAAGGACCTCGACGTTGGTGACATAGTCACTCCAGTGAATGCCCAGGATGGTACGTAGGCAGCGCTGGTGGAAGCGTTCGAGGAGTCGTAGTTGGCTGCGGTAGAGGGCCCAGGACTCGGAACCATACAGCAGGGTGGTGAGGACCACAGCTCTGTACACGCTGATCTTGGTGCCTGTTTTCAGCTGTTGATTGTGCCACACCCGCTTGAAAAGTCGCCCGAAAGCGCTGTTCGCTTTTGCCAGCCTGCTGTCAAGCTCCTTGTCCAGCTTGGCGTCCGACGTGATAATGCAGCCAAGGTAGGTAAACTGGTGCACTGACTTTAGTTCAGACTCGCCAATGGTGATGTGCGGAGGGCGATACACTGTCTTGGGTGCCGGCTGATGGAGGACCTCTATCTTTTTCAGACTGACCTCGAGTCCAAAGAGCTGGGCAGCATCTGCGAAGCAAGACGTGATGCGCTGCAGGGCTCTCTCTGTGTGTGCAACGAGGGCAGCATCATCAGCAAAAAGCAGCTCACGAATCAGTTGGTCTAGGGTTTTCGTGTGGGCCTGCAGTCGTCTGAGGTTGAACAGGCTGCCATCGAGACGATACCTGATGTACACTGCATCGTCATCATCGAGGTCCACTGTGGCCTGCTTCAACATCATGCTAAAAAAGATGGTGAAGAGGGTCGGTGCCAGCACGCAGCCCTGCTTTACGCCGTTGAGAATAGGGAATGGTTCTGAGAGGTCATTGTTGAGTCTGTCCAGTGTATGAGGTAACGAGGAATTACACCTCATACATGCAAATGCTGTAAAGTGAATTTTAACCGCTTCACTGCCAGTGGGCGCAGAGTATATTTCTGAAATCTTCATTTATTCACCGCCAAACAACCCAAGCAATCCCATGGTTACAAAGGGTTGTCAGCAAGAGGCTCCCCAAGAGATCCTCATGAGATGGCAGGGAGAGTGGTGTGTGTGTGTGTGTGTGGGGGGGGGGGGGTCATGAGGATGTTTATGTCTCTTGCAATTGGATCGTGTTCGATGTTTCGTCGGCAATGAAGGGGTTAATCTCTTCCCAACCTCTGTACGTACACTGTAATATATGCGTGCATTTTTGTTTCTGAAATCTTGCTTCATTCAACGACCAAAAGCCAACACCGTCCAAGATACATGGATACAACTTGGTCTCAGCGAGAGACATCGATCCTCATGAGCCCCCGCAGTCGCGGGGGCTCATGAGGATCTATGTCTCGCAGTTGGAGACTCTTTCTCGGCAGTGAAGGGGTTAAACCATTCTTTGTGTCAGCCGTCGCCTGTGCTCAAAAGTGGGTCAAGGGTTGTTCAATGTTCATCCCGTGCTGATCATCACTCGGTCATCCTCTGACTCTGAAAACACTGACGTAAAAAGAATCAACAAGACGTAGCAACTTGAAGACTGTGATGGGTTATTAAGCTCTGTGTATTGTGCAGACGGATATCACTGGCTGCAAGTGTATGTTGGAAACGGTGATACGTGCCCACCTGAAAGTATGTGGGTGGCCTGGTGCATACATTTGTGGTGGTGCACACGATTTATCCGTAAAGTTGTGTTTAGGTTAGTAGCACAAAGGGTGTGTCTGTGTGTGTGTGTGTGTGTGGGGGGGGGGGGGAGGGGTGAGGGGGGAACGAGGGTGGGTGGGGGTGGGTGGGTGGGTGGGTGGGTGGGGGGGGACGAGGTGGGGGGGAAGGTTGGTACACGCAAATTTACATCGCAGTTTATTGTAAATTCCTGTATACCTCAAAGATTTTTCATTATACCCCCAAACTATTAATTATTAATTATCCCCAAATTATTAATCAGCATTTTTGTTTTAAATCGGTACCGGCTGCTACGACCTCTGTTATTTTCCGGTATTTTCTTTCAAGAAGTACCGCTTAATAATAACTCTAAATAATAATAACAATAATAACAATAATAGCAATAATAATAATATCGGTAAGCATTCATCTGGTATGCACAGAAAATCTCTGGGCTTTTCCCCATTAGTTTGGCGCCTCATTTCCTAGTCATATTTGATAATAACCTGCACTACTCATTAACTATCATTGTCGATCCATCACTGTAGTGTGTCAGCTCTGACGGGGTTAAAGCACGACTTGGTACGGTCTTCTGATAACACATATTATATGCACTACACTTACCCGAGACAGCCTAGTATTTCGGAAGTGCCGCATATCTACCTTGAAATAGCAAAAGCCATCCATTGAAATATCGCTTTTCTATATAAAAAAGAAGAACGTTGAATGCATGTTCACAAGAGGATGTTGAATGCATGTTCACAGGAGGCCATAAAATGCATGCTCACGAGAGGACATAAACAAAATTAACTCATTCAGCCCGACGCACGTATTTCCCAAATTTTAGTGGCGTCATCTAATGACTATGCACCTGTTGCAATAAATGGATCGCCCATGATAATTCAAGGGTAGTGCCCGCAGATTAGCTTGGCACCGACAGGCGTCAAGCTAATCTGACACTACGGCCTTGAATTATCATGGTCGACGCATCTCCTGCTGTAGTTCGTCAGGGCTGACTCGCTGAATGGGTTAATCAAGTGCTGGTTTCAGAATCGTGCCACTTTGTGACACATACACACGAAAGCTTAATGTAACCAGTTCGTTGCCACAACGAGAAACTAACACCGAACTTGAAGTGCGGGGGCCCCACGAAGGTTTGTGCTTGTTGCTGACCGCATTCATTAAGCGCTGCCGCATAACAACGTCACTGCCGAGAAAAGTAAACACGATCCCACTGCAAGAGATATAGATATTCATGTGCCCCGGCAACTGCAGGGGCACTCATGCGGCTCTATGCCTCTTCAAGTGCTGGCATCACTATGGATCCATGTTCCTTGGACACCTGGGGCTCTTCGGCGTTGCATTAACAAAGATAACAGAAACGCAACATTCGAACCCGGCGCTGGCAATGAAGCTTTTAAACGACTGACTTTCGTTGAAACTATCCAAAGAATGTAAGGATTGCAATAATATCCTTCGCAGGCCATACGCACTTCGGGTCTGCACAGACCGGGATTCACGTGACCAAACTGCATCATGCCTATCACTTGCAGCTTGACGATTTGCCAGAATGCTAAATGGTTTCTATTCCCCATGTGTGTTTGTTTGCTTGTTTATTTTTGTTAACTATTTTTTTATTTAAAAAGAAGTCACTAAGAGTTGCACACGTTAAAAATATTTTGTTGCTTTATAAAAAAAAAAAAAAAAAGCGCATAGTAAACACAGTTAGCCTGGATAAGTTAATCCACGAGTAATTTTTGATGAAAGAAAAAAAGCTTCGCTCTGACTTCTAGGCCGTCAGATAGGAGGTGAACACCCCCCCCCCCCCCACCACACTTTCGGGGGATTAGAGACCACATTAATTTTTTTTCGGAAGCCTATCACCAATGAAGACAAACCGTAGTTGTTTGCCAAAAATAAATACCGTATTGAATATAGGAGGGCATGTACTATGGTCATATTTTCCTGATTTGGGCCTTTTGCTTTTTGGGGTAGGGTCGGTGTTAACAATGCAGTTCCCGTAAAAAAGCACACATAACTAAATGACTGGTATCTTTGGAAACAGAATACATTTACCTACAACTTACAATGATTCAATGTCCAAAAAGCAAAATGGTGACGTCATCGCGGCGCCATCTTATTTACCTTTCGTTATCCGCAAAATGGCCTTCTTGCCAGAAGAATAGGTGTCCAATCTTTTACATAATATGATGAAAACATATATACCAATGTTATAATATATCATCAATGGAAACGTAAACGATTTAATGTTTTCGACTGGTGACCTTGAAAGATGTTATTTAAAGGTCAAGGTCACCTAAAGTTGTACTTTATGATAAAAATCAACATATTTTAGAAAATGTGATAAAAATCTTACTAAAAGTGATAACATGTAAGGAACTGCTATGACTAGTTGATAAACGATTTGACGTGACCTTCACAAAGGTCAAAGGTCGCAGTTTACGCAGAGTTCATAAGAATATTTAGTTTACAATGGACCTCACCGAGCACGCTCCACAAAAGCCACGCCCCTTAGCAATTGTTGCTGGGTCCCACAGGCCACACAGGGCAATTGCTTCCGGTGCATGTAGTAACTTTTCCGCAAGAAATAGTTTTAAAAATTTCCTCCCTTTTTGCCATCGTTTTAGGAGGTAAAACTTCAAATGTTTGCCTTTTTTTTGCGTTTTGAGCAACAAAAGGCATGACAGGTGGTGTGAAAAAGAGCAAAATCTGGGTAATTTTAGTCGACCTAGTGTGTTCATGGGAGCCTAATGGGGGCATGTGCACGGTTGTATGCAGGCTTGCAGACGACAGTTTTGTCATGGGGTACTTAGTGCATTCGAGTGTTGTGAAAAATGCTAACTCTTAATTTTTTTAAGAATTGCTGAAAATGTTTCTCCTGTGATGTGCTTCGCGTGGATTTTTTGTTTTGGCAGAAAGGTTCTTCGTTCATAGTTTTATGCTGCAAGAGGCTAACAGATAACAGTGTGCGAAAAGGGGGCGTAACCTATTTGCCCTGTGTGGCCTTTTTTTGTAAAGGCAGAGTGAATTTTTCTACTATTGGCGTTTGGAAGGAGATTGTGCCAAAACATCGACATTTTTTGCTTTTTATGCCGATATCAGGTGTTTTTAGGCCATGTTGGCACTTTTGATGCCATACAGATAGCTTTATTTAGCTGTATAAGGATTATAGTGGCAAAAATGGTGCATATTTGTGCGAAATGGAAAGAAAAGGCTAAAAAACATACAGGAACAATCCCAGGTCACATTTTCTGTCATAGTGTTATTCCAAAACACCACTTCTGACAAGGCAACAGTCATTACGGTGTGATCTAGATAAAATTTAGTTAAATTTGATGGTTGTCGGGTGGCCGATTTTTTGCTTTTGTTTTGACTGCATTCAAGCATACCCGTTTATCCTGCACAGTGTATTTGAGGCTTTGTGAGATTCATCTTAGTGAAAACATGCTGTAAACTGCAAACCTCAGTGTGGTGACACCAAAACATGTTGTTTTGACTGGTTTCTAAAGTCGGTTTAGATGGTGTTGTGCGGTGAAACGGCACGATTGTCATAAATACTATTGAGAAGTTAGTGTGTGAGAAATCTCTTTACCTTTTTCAAACACAAATCATCCTGCTGTATCCTGAGCATATCTATTATGCCTAAAAATCGATTCCACACATTTCCAACCACCCACCCCCAACACCACCTTCTTGCTCCCGTGCCCGCCCCCCCCCCCCCCCCTAATATCCCTCACCCCCAACGCTCAGTCATGGTAAGCCTAACCTTACTATGCTAACCCAGATCCTAAAACTACTATGTTAATCCTAACTCTACTATGCTTGCCCTAATAATACTAACCCAAAGCATTAACACCCCCACTACCCCCCCCCCCCCCACCTCGCCCCCCCCCCAATACACGCAGGTGTTCATGTCAAATTTTTGCTACTTTTTCAAGCATTTTACACTATTTAAAGCATTCTGCTGCTTTGCCATGCAAAGTAGTCAAAGTCAGAGAAGCACCTTGGTCCCGTGAGTTGACTGGTACAAGGATTTGTAGCCGTTTGCAAAAAAAAAGCATGTTGGCTGGTGATTCATTTTCAGAAAAAGTGCGGAACATGGCTTCAGTTGCCTTCAGTATCTTAAGCCTTGTTTAAAGCTGGAAGGAAGGAATAAAAGAAATGACACCTCATGCAGACTAGTTGTGGTTAGGCAGTTTGCTGAATTTTTTTAAACAGTGCAAGGGCTTTTCTATGTTGTCCAGTTGGGTTCAAAGTTGAAAAAACTGTCAAAATGGTTCCTGCTTGGGGGGGTAGTATAGCAAATAAATGGCAAAAAAATAACCAACCGTTAAAAATTGTTGTTGCTGGTTGTTTTGAATGCGTAACATGTGTGTCTGCTTGTCTGCAAAATATAGGGTTGTTAGCTTGAACATAAGTCTTTCTTTTTGGATCTTTACATGTGTGGTGCTGACATTCAGCCGCAAGAGTGAATGGTGCTCCGGGCACCAAGGGGTGCAGGTAGTAATTTTGGTGCAGCTTTAAAACCATCAGCCATTTATGTCTGAAACTTGGCAGTGTATCTTCTTATAGGGTCCGGTTATCAGTGATAAAGTTTTGATTGCAGCTGGCAACTGTTTTGGTTTCATTACAGGCCACACAGGGCAATTGCTTCCGGTGCATGTAGTAACTTTTCCCGCAAGAAATAGTTTAAAAAATTTCCTCCCTTTTTGCCATCGTTTTAGGAGGTAAAACTTCAAATGTTTGCCTTTTTGGCGTTTTGAGCACAAAAGGCATGACAGGTGGTGTGAAAAAGAGCAAAATCTGGGTAATTTTAGTCGACCTAGTGTGTTCATGGGAGCCTAATGGGGGCATGTGCACGGTTGTATGCAGGCTTGCAGACGACAGTTTTGTCATGGGGTACTTAGTGCATTCGAGTGTTGTGAAAAATGCTAACTCTTAATTTTTTTAAGAATTGCTGAAAATGTTTCTCCTGTGATGTGCTTCGCGTGGATTTTTTTGTTTTGGCAGAAAGGTTCTTCGTTCATAGTTTTATGCTGCAAGAGGCTAACAGATAACAGTGTGCGAAAAGGGGGCGTAACCTATTTGCCCTGTGTGGCCACAAGCATTCCTGTCCCTTGGACAATATGGCGGACGGTAGCGCGCGTGATTCGACTGAATGCGAATGCGTTACAAATTCTACAAGCCTACATTATGCCAGGACACACAACTATGTCAAAAACGGCCCTAGATCGAGGCAAACCAAGTTTGCGTTAAGTTTCATTGATACTGTTTCTATTTATCACACAACTGGCAGTAATTCCGTTCAAGTTGCATCCGTCCGTGTATCACCGGTCGCAGATCTACAAGAACGCGCCGCTCCACACAAACTGCGGGGTACCGGCGTGGAAAGTGAGCACCAGCAAGTTCAGGTCACAGAAGCTATCAGTGCCTGCAGAACCGGGTAGGTGTTTTTGTTATTGGTGTTGCTTTAAAAAAAAAAAAAAAAAAAAAAAAAAAAAACCAACTTAGCACACATCCGAGCCATTTTAGTCCATCTTGTCTCATCGTAACAGGATGGCAGTGCTGCTCAGCGCTCTCTATTGCTGGCTGTGTTCACAGTGTCAGGATTAGCGGATTACTTTCACTCACAAATAAAATCGATGTGTGTGTGTGTGTGTGTGTGTGTGTGTGTGTGTGTGTGTGTGTGTGTGTGTGTGTGTGTGTGTGTGTGTGTGTGTGTGTGTGAAAGACTAGAGAGAGAGAGAGAGAGAGAGAGAGAGAGAGAGAGAGAGAGAGAGAGAGAGAGAGAGAGAGAGAGAGAGAGAGAGAGAGATTATTAATAAATAACCATGCATGTATGATTTGTATTTCAGGTTGAATGGTCACTGTTCTCATGTCATTGGGCTTCAGAAAACTGTGCAGTATTTCAAGGCAGCAAAACTGTTTGACCCATGTGCCTAATCGAATGAGCTGCACCGGCATGCCACAAGCCTGGGGTGCAGCAATATCAAAAGGCACCAAGATCGCATCTGTCCCAATAATAAAACCATGGTGTGCTAGCCAGGCCATCGGAGAAGCGATGAAAAGGCCGATAACATGCCACATCAACACAAGCAAGAAGTAAGCATTACCTAAAATAAAATCAAAACTATCATTAACTGGTAAATTATATTTTATTCCGGAAAATGAGTGGTTTACATGCCAAAACACAACACAAACAGAAATAATGGTTCAGGTCATAAATGGCTGATTCACAGTGACACTTACAATTTGATAGCACATAAGTACTAGATTCAAAACTCATTTTCACTTTATTATGAAGTATTCAAAATTTCTCAATCAGTCTATCGTGTGGCTGTAGGTGCTGAAATTCTGCCATATTTTCACTATACTTGTGCTTAAATGATTGACCATTTGGCAACAAAAATGACAAAAAAAAAAGACAAACATATGTTAATGCAGTGTAGAACTGGAACAGGTTGTCTCTCCTTTTTTCTCTCACAAAGTCCACTCCATATACGTCTTCTTCTGTTGGTTGCGTCTGCACACCTTTAGTTCTTTGCAGCCTTGAGATGGGGTAATTCAGATTTGTCAAATTCTTGATCTGATCTCCTCCTCCAGCAGGTCTATCTTTATCTTCTAGCTTGCTATTTCAGAATTTGCACTCTGCAGCCATGGCTAATAGTGAAATCCCTAAAAGAGAAATAAAAAATATATATATATAAACAGTATATGTATATGATTAACTTAAAACGTCAAACGTATTTATAAAGCTGCACTCAATATTTGTCCACAGACCAGGAGACTGAAAAGAGAGCCAATGCCAGGGAATCAACAGGGTCGCTGACATGTGTGTCACAACGAGGTCCCCAGTTGATCTCCCACAAGAACTGGGTCGCCTTTGCTTGACCAATTAGTGTCCAAATCCTGAGAAACGCGAGGACAGAACAGAGAACTGACCAGTTCTAATCACTGAGTAGAGAAGAAAAAAAAAAAAAAAACACCCCAGAAACTTGCAACATGAAACTTCCACATAGATTTCAATAGAAAAGCAAACGTTTCTGACAAATGTCTTGACAGAATCTTTTCACACACTTTTCTTTCTCAGCTTCATCCACATTTTATGTACACGACATGAGGACACTGCCAAGAGTAAATATTTAGAAGTACTTCCTGACAGACACCTGCACAAGCACAACTCAAAGTGTGCGACAGTGGCCAGACAGGCATAATCAAAGTCAAATGCCCATCCGCATCCAGAAATTCCACCATACTCGAGGCATGTCCGTTACCAGGATTTTGTGTGAAATTAGCTGACAACACCAGTGTGAGACTGAAGAAATCACATTCCTACTACACACAGGTGCAAGGCCAGCTAAATATCACAGGTTATTGTTTTCACCCAAAGGGATGTAAATGTATCGCAGATCACACCAGACATTCCATTCAAGGCATCACTGTTTCACACTATGTCAGCTGTCTACAAAGAACAATGAAAGCCTTACTTGGAAAGTGAAATGTCATAACAGAGTGTAAGCGAAATGTTAGGTATGCACCTCTGCTTTTATTGTCAGCATATGTACACAAAGATATACGTGCTCACTGGGTTCGCCATCCCAAAAATGCTGCAAAGAAAAATGTTGCATGCTCATCATAAAGAGATCTTATGAAATGTGTGTTACTGTAGGAGTGATGTGTCTATTGTGCTTGTCGTGATTTGTTATTCTCAACGGCGTAAAGCAGGGCTCCGTGCTGGCACCGACCCTCTTCACCATCTTTTTTAGCATGATGTTGAAGCAGGCCACAGTGGACCTCGATGATGACGATGCAGTGTACATCAGGTATCGTCTCGATGGCAGCCTGTTCAACCTCAGACGACTGCAGGCCCACACGAAAACCCTAGACCAACTGATTCGTGAGCTGCTTTTTGCTGATGATGCTGCCCTCGTTGCACACACAGAGAGAGCCCTGCAGCGCATCACGTCTTGCTTCGCAGATGCTGCCCAGCTCTTTGGACTCGAGGTCAGTCTGAAAAAGACAGAGGTCCTCCATCAGCCGGCACCCAAGACAGTGTATCGCCCTCCTCACATCACCATTGGCGAGTCTGAACTAAAGTCAGTGCACCAGTTTACTTACCTTGGCTGCATTATCACGTCGGACGCCAAGCTGGACAAGGAGCTTGACAGCAGGCTGGCAAAAGCGAACAGTGCTTTCGGGCGACTTTTCAAGCGGGTGTGGCACAATCAACAGCTGAAAACAGGCACCAAGATCAGCGTGTACAGAGCTGTGGTCCTCACCACCCTGCTGTATGGTTCCGAGTCCTGGGCCCTCTACCGCAGCCAACTACGACTCCTCGAACGCTTCCACCAGCGCTGCCTGCGTACCATCCTGGGCATTCACTGGAGTGACTATGTCACCAACGTCGAGGTCCTTGAACAGGCTGAAACTGTGAGCATCGAGGCTTTGCTGCTGCGGACACAGCTCCGCTGGGCGGGGCATGTCTCCAGGATGGAGGATCATCGCCTACCAAAGATCACCCTGTTCGGCGAGCTTGCTACTGGACACCGTGACAGAGGGGCACCAAAGAAGAGATACAAAGACTGTCTCAAGAAGTCACTTAGTGCCTGCCAAATCGACCACCACCAGTGGTCTTCGCTTGCTGCGGACCGTGACACCTGGCGCTCCACCATTTACAAGGCAGCCGTCTCCTTTGAGGACTCTCGCAGAGCTAGCCTTAAGGACAAGCGGCTCAGGAGAAAAAACAGAGATGCCGCAGCTCAGAACCCTGGCCAGACCTTCCCCTGCAGCCACTGCGGTCGAACCTGCCTGTCTCGGATTGGCCTCCGCAGCCACGAACAAGCCTGCAGACGTCGTGGGCAACTCCTATAAAATCTTCGTTCGCGAAGTCAAAGCCAAGAGAGAAGAAGAAGATTTGTTACAATGAGTGAGAGAGTGCAGACTGAAGAAACGTAAGGGCATAAACCTTTGGTTATGGTGCTTCTGGAGAGTTCATTCCATATTTAAAATCACACACACACACACATTCACCCAAGTGTGCAGATCGGTGTAGCGGTACTGCCTGATAGCGAGTGCTTGCCCATTATTGAGCAGTAGGCCTAAGGTACGCACCGGCCGTGGTAACCCGATCGCTGACTTATGCACCACTTCCGCAAGTAAATTGTCATTATTTTCAGAACAAACTAGAAAAATGACACTTACCGCATACAAGCAGCTGTGCGTTTGCTCTTGTCCTCTAGGGGGATAGTATCCCGATGTTGTGATGATCAGTGTGCGGTCTACAGCAAGTTCCGTTTTATTCAGCCCATCGCGTTGGTTTTGGGAGGGGAAAAAAGTCACTAGCTTTTCTTTGATGGTTTCAGGGTACCTTTCGTCCCGATTGCAGGCACCCCAATGGCAGTGCATGACCATTTCAGTGAAATGTATACGCACAAACAGTATCGCACTTAGCCATTTCCTTGCTTAGTAACGGGAAAGCTTGTGGGACCCAGCAAGAGGACCGCGCTGCGGCAATTTTTTTTCTTTCCTTTTTCTGATTGGCAGAAAATGCGCGCACCGGTGAGGTCCATAGGGGCCAAATATTCGCGCTGATTTTAGGAATATTTGCTCACAACACCTATATGACCTCTTCCTACTGAATCATATTCTGTTGAGTTCAGATTATCAAGAACATCATAATACAAATACCGGCCTTTATAATTAAGGTCAAGGTCACAATATGTACACCTGTGCACTCAATCTGATAACTGTTCCATGGTCCTGAAAATCTCTCTCTCTCTCTCTCTCTCTCTCTCTCTCTCTCTCTCTCTCTCTCTCTCTCTCTCTCTCTCTCTCTCTCTCTCTCTCTCTCTCTAAAGAATCTAATATATGTAGTAAATAAAAGAAAAGGATCTCATTTATTGTTTATGTATGGTCCATTCTGACAAGTATGGAACGTCTGCAGAGCCTGTAGCTCTGACAAGTAATATGCAAGTCAACAGATCAGTTGCTTAAGCCAGCTATAAGACGGTAGTCATGTAGTTTGTCCTCCCCTCCCCACCCCCCACCCTGCCCCTCCTCACACCACCTCACGCCACACCGACACCTTCGCAAGAAACACTTGAACTGGAAATAACATTGAAACATTAAGCTATCTGGACTGTTCACACTATCACCTTTGCAAGTCAGTGTATGGGCTGGAAAGCAATCCAAAGTTAATTTGTTGTTGTTGTTGTTGTTGTTGTTGTTGTTGTTGTTGTTGTTGAATATTCTTTGAAACGCTATAACAAAGTCACTTTATAGGGAGTTTTGGACCCCCTCCCCCCCCCCCCCCCCTCCACACACACACACCCTCACCGAGTATATTTTGACGAGCAGCGAGAGTCCGGCATTGGAATCAAGGTGTAGTGTCGGGAGACCTTTTATGCCAGGCTGAAGGTCCCAAACAAACAAAAGGTTGGACTCCCCCCCCCCCCCCGCCCCATCCCCCGTTGTTTGATATTTCGGCGACTGGTGAATGTTTTCGGCCAGTGGAAGCAAGGTGTAGCGTCGGGAGGCCTTTTGTACCAGGTTGTACCACACTGCACTCCACCAAAAAGCTCCACCGCGCAGGCTTTAGGAAACGTCCACGGACCATGACACTGACCATTCCAAGTCCTGTAGCGACGGGCGAGGGGCGAAACGGCAGGTGAAAGATGTCACTGGAAGCCGCAGTCTCAAACCTGCATACAGGCGGTTCAGGATATTGGTCGCCTGATGTTGACCTGGGGATGACAACATCACTCGGCACACCCTGAACGACCAAGCAGCCTTCTCTAGGGACAGCACTGCTTGCTCCACACGGAGAGGGGCCTAGAAAAGGTGGCCTAACCAAAGCTCGTCCCCTCGCAACCCCAGTTGGCTAGCCGCGGTCAACGGGCATCTTCTCCTGCGGTCAAAAAACAAGAAAGAATAACGGATCCACTCTCATGACGACCACGACCGGACTCAACGTAGCATGCTGGAACGTCCGAACCATGCTCGACAAAGCAGACAGCGGACGCCCTGAACGTCGCTCCGCCCTCATTGCCCATGAATTGCGGAGGTTAAACATCGACATCGCCGCGCTCAGCGAAGTACGCCTTCCGGACGAAGGCAGCCTCCAAGAACTTGGTGCTGGGTACACCTTATACTGGTCAGGCAGGCCTGCATCAGAAAGACGGCTCTCAGGCGTGGGTTTCATGGTCAAGACATCCATTGCGACTAAGCTGGAAAACCTACCAACGGGCCACTCAGACCGCATCATGTCCATGCGCCTCCCACTGAGACACCAGCAACACGTCACCCTTCTCAGTGTGTACTCCCCAACCCTCCTGGCAGAGCCTGCTGAAAAGGACAAGTTTTACACTGACCTGCGCAGCCTCCAACAGAGTACCCCTGCAGACGACAAAGTCATCATCCTTGGCGACTTCAACGCCAGAGTGGGCCAGGACTCTGAAGCCTGGAAAGGAGTCCTCGGCAAGCATGGCGTGGGGAACTGCAATGACAATGGCCGCCTACTGTTGGAGTTCTGTGCGGAGCAGCAACTGGTCATCACCAACACTACTTTTCAGCAAAAGGACAGTCGAAAGACCACCTGGATGCATCCTCGCTCCAAACACTGGCACCTTATCGACTATGTCCTAGTGCGTCAGAGGGACCGCAGTGACGTCCTCCTCACCAGAGTGATGCCCAGCGCAGAGTGCCACACTGACCACCGCCTTGTCCGCTGCAAACTCAGGCTCCACTTCAAGCCAAAACCCAAGAAATGGGGGCCCCCCCCCCCAAGAAAAAGCTTGATGTTGCCAGCCTTCAGCGTGACGATGTCAGTGAAAGCTGCCTTTCAGACAGATTTACAGCGCAGGCTCAAAGACACAGCGGACCCAGTAGACTCCTCCCCTGAAACACTTTGGGAACAACTGAAAACTGCTATTGCAAAATCCTCTGCAGAAGTCTTGGGTTTCGCCAGAAAGAAGAACAAAGACTGGTTTGACGAAAACGATGTAGAGATCCAGGAACACCTAGCAAAAAAAAAAGAGCCGCCCATCAGGCCCACCTAGCCCAGCCTTCCTGCCCTGTGAAGAAGTCTGCCTTCCGCCTCGTCTGCAGCAGTCTCCAGCGCAAGCTCAGAGATCTCCAGAATGAGTGGTGGACCAGACTTGCACAGAGGACCCAGCTTTGTGCTGACAATGGTGACTACAGGGGCTTCTACGAAGCACTGAAAGCAGTGTATGGCCCCAGGCACCTGGTACAAAGTCCCCTGCGAAGCGCGAATGGCCAGGCACTCCTCACAGATAATACCTCCATCTTGAACCGCTGGTCGGAATACTTTCAGAGCCTCTTCAGCGCTGAGCGCACTGTTCAAGAAGCAGTCGTCCTACAAATCCCACACCTCCCAGTAAAGGTTGAATTAGACGAACCACCCACCGCTGAAGAGACCCTCACAGCCATCCACCAGCTCAAGAGTGGCAAAGCAGCAGGCATTGATGGAATACCGCCAGAGATCTGGAAACATGGAGGCACAGCACTGCACAACAAGCTCCATGACCTCTTTCTCTGCTGCTGGGAGGAAGGAACACTACCAAAAGATCTCCGTGATGCAGTCGTTATCACCCTGTACAAGAACAAAGGCGAGAAGTCTGACTGTTCCAACTATCGGGGAATTACCCTGCTGTCCATTGCTGGGAAAATCCTTGCAAGGCTGCTCCTGAACCGGCTGGTACCTGCCATCGCTGAAGACCAACTCCCAGAGGGTCAGTGTGGCTTCAGAGCAAACAGGAGCACCACCGATATGGTCTTTGTGCTGAGACAGCTACAGGAGAAGTGCCGCGAGCAGAACAAAGGGCTGTACGTAACATTTGTCGACCTAACAAAAGCGTTCGACACTGTGAGCAGGCAAGGCATGTGGCAGATCCTGGAGCGACTTGGCTGTCCCCCAAAGTTCCTCAACATGATTGTCCAGCTACACGAGGACCAGCAAGGCCAGGTCAGACTCAACAATGACCTCTCAGAACCATTCCCTATTCTCAACGGCGTAAAGCAGGGCTGCGTGCTGGCACCGACCCTCTTCACCATCTTTTTTAGCATGATGTTGAAGCAGGCCACAGTGGACCTCGATGATGACGATGCAGTGTACATCAGGTATCGTCTCGATGGCAGCCTGTTCAACCTCAGACGACTGCAGGCCCACACGAAAACCCTAGACCAACTGATTCGTGAGCTGCTTTTTGCTGATGATGCTGCCCTCGTTGCACACACACAGAGAGCCCTGCAGCGCATCACGTCTTGCTTCGCAGATGCTGCCCAGCTCTTTGGACTCGAGGTCAGTCTGAAAAAGACAGAGGTCCTCCATCAGCCGGCACCCAAGACAGTGTATCGCCCTCCTCACATCACCATTGGCGAGTCTAAACTAAAGTCAGTGCACCAGTTTACCTACCTTGGCTGCATTATCACGTCGGACGCCAAGCTGGACAAGGAGCTTGACAGCAGGCTGGCAAAAGCGAACAGCGCTTTCGGGCGACTTTTCAAGCGGGTGTGGCACAATCAACAGCTGAAAACAGGCACCAAGATCAGCGTGTACAGAGCTGTGGTCCTCACCACCCTGCTGTATGGTTCCGAGTCCTGGGCCCTCTACCGCAGCCAACTACGACTCCTCGAACGCTTCCACCAGCGCTGCCTGCGTACCATCCTGGGCATTCACTGGAGTGACTATGTCACCAACGTCGAGGTCCTTGAACAGGCTGAAACTGTGAGCATCGAGGCTTTGCTGCTGCGGACACAGCTCCGCTGGGCGGGGCATGTCTCCAGGATGGAGGAACATCGCCTACCAAAGATCACACTGTTCGGCGAGCTTGCTACTGGACACTGTGACAGAGGGGCACCAAAGAAGAGATACAAAGACTGTCTCAAGAAGTCACTTAGTGCCTGCCAAATCGACCACCACCAGTGGTCTTCGCTTGCTGCGGACCGTGACACCTGGCGCTCGACCATTTACAAGGCAGCTGTCTCCTTTGAGGACTCTCACAGAGCTAGCCTTAAGGACAAGCGGCTCAGGAGAAAAAACAGAGATGCCGCAGCTCAGAACCCTGGCCATACCTTCCCCTGCAGCCACTGCGGTCGAACCTGCCTGTCTCGGATTGGCCTCCGCAGCCACGAACAAGCCTGCAGACGTCGTGGTCAGCTCCTATAAAATCTTCGTTCGCGAAGTCAAGCCAAGAGAATGTTTTCGGCCAGTGGAAGCAAGGTGTAGCGTCGGGAGGCCTTTTGTACCAGGTTGAAGGTCCCAAACAAATAGTTGGAACCACCCCTGAGGTAATTGCCGTTCCGCCCCCCCCCCCCCTCCACTGGTGTGTGTGTGTGTGTGTATGTATGTGTGTGTGTGTGTGTGTGTGTGCGTGCGTGCGTGCGTGTGTGTGTGTGTGTGTGTGTGTGTGTGTGTGTGTGTGTGTGTGTGTGTGTGTGTGTGTATGTTTTCAAACGCCCAAATAGCGTACACAGGTGATTTGATGGGGAAAATGTTAACAATCTACGATACCGTACACATTGAATATCAAACTTGGATCGTCACAAACGTTGTCTCATGCATATGGCTGTTTGGGTTTGCTCGGCCGTTGCCCCACCACTTGGGATATTCGAAAACGGGCTAGATGTCTTTTAGCACAGTGATAGTACTGTTTTAACCGACATCGTCTGTGTGGTTAGTTCTTTTTGTGTCTGCTTCCATTGTGCCGTCTCATCAGATGTTTTACCCTGCTATGATCTGCCATACTAGTGTATTTTTATTAGGATCATAGATTGCTCAGTTCACTACTGACAGCCTAAAAGTAAACTTCGGAATACATCTAGGCAAGGTGGGCATTTTATGAGTTGCCCCTCATGATTGTAACAGAAAAGACGCATCCCTGCCGGACTGCTGTTTCGATTTCACATGCCCACATTTTAATCGCAAACCCTTACCTCGACCAGCCATTCTTTAAAAGCACGATGCACGCGTACACATGCACCGTGGCACACACACACACACACACACACACACACACACACACACACACACACACACACACACACACACACACACACACACACACACAAGCGTGTGCTCTCTGCACCTGTAATCACACGCCTTTTCAACTCACGCGCGGGCACTTCGGTAGCGAGAACGAGGCGCACCACGCAGACAAATGGCTTACGCAACTGTAGAACTGAGCGAGCGTCTCATAAATCGGTCGGCAAAGTGCATTAACGTGAAGCAACAGGCACTGCTGTGTTCCTCAGTGTACAAATGACAGCATGATCCTGACGCCAACTCTCATTTCATTCTGTTCCTAGCGACAAAAAGCTCCGGAAACAATGGCTGTGGAAAGTTCGAAGGGACCGAGGCCCGTATTTCTAAGTAATGTCAGGCGTCCACCTTTGCTCAGAGTGATCTATCAAACAAAACAAAAAAGAGGAAAACTGATAAACAAAGACTGAGTTTACATAAACTTTCAGTATAATTATATGGCCCTTTACTGTGCATATATTCATTTGGAGTCTGCCAAGCGCTGCTCTGCAATGCAGTGATCGGTTAACTGCCCGTTTTGGTTTTGTTGTAAGTTTACTGTTAATTCATGTGTGTTCTTTCTGTGGCCTTGGTATGTGCATTGTGCCATATGTACAAGGGCTGCAATGCACGCGACAAACATTTTAAATATGCAAAGTACTGACACTATGCAGTATAACAGTGGCAGTGAATAGGTAAACATGTTCGCATGCATGATGCATGTTTCCATCAGTCCCAGGACATAGACCTATTTAATCTTGAATGTGTTATTGCATCTGCCCTGATCAGGACCATGGTCGTATCAAACTGTATCTCAGACTGTCACAGGTCTTATTCTATTTGCAAAAAAATCCAGGGCTGGTTGGAAGCTGAAAGACTCTTTCTTTTGCAATGACACAATTTGAAACGTGCATCCCATGAAGTACAGTTTAGTTTTTCTGATCTTGCAAATAACATTTGAGAACTGATTTGCAGACTTCTGATCTGTGATAATAAGTACTACAACTTAACCATGTTATTATTACCCCTCTGTTTGTCTGTCTGTCTATCCGTCTGTCTGTCTGTATCTATCAACTTTATTATTAGTTATTATTCTTATCAACACATATTTATTTATCGATGATCAATAATTCTGATTATGCATCATGCTACTTTGATCTGTTATCATATATTCAACTTGCATCGTATTTGCACGCTCGAATATTAATGTGTGCGTGCGTGTGTGTGTGCGCGATTGTCACAGTAACGCATCACTCGAGTAACAGGCATCACGCGTTATCTCAGTTTGTGTTGCCTTTCATATGACTGAATGTGTGTGTGTGTGTGTGTGTGTGTGTGTGTGTGTGTGTGTGTGTGTGTGTGTGTGTGTGTGTGTGTGTGTGTGGTGCAACGCATCACTAGAGTAATGACCGTCTTGCTTTACTCTTGCGCTGCATTGCAGCTGGCACACTTGTTTGCGTGCGTGCGTGATTGTAACGCATAACTCGAGGAACAGGTATCATGCGGCGTTACCCAGGCTTACATCTGACTGAATGTATATATATGTGTGTGTGTGTGTGTGTGTGTGCGTGCGTGCTTGTAACGCATCGAGTAACGGGTGTCTTATGTACGTTATTTTTGTTCTGCCTTACAACTAGCACATGTGTGTGTATGTGTGTGTGTGACAGTATGCCTATATGTGTGTGTGTGTGTGTGTGTGTGTGTGTGTCAGTGTGTGTGTGTCAGTGTGTGTGAGTTAATATTCTTTCATATAATCTATAATCACTTTTAAGTTTATTTAAATCTAATGTATGCGCACGCCGCGCGTGCCGAGTATGTGTGCGTGTGTGTGTGTGTGTGCGTGCGTGAGTGATTGTGACGCATCACTTGAGTAAGAGGCACCATGCCTTACATCTGACTGAAAGCATGTGTAAGTGTGTGTGTGTGCGCGCGCCAATCTCTCTACATCGCCTTGCGAAAAACGCGGAACCTCCAATAAACAGCCACCTCGCTTGGAAGAACTCGAGCTCGCGGTCACCATCTTAAGTTCGATGAATCGGCTTGGCGTGCTAGCCTCGTTTGCGATTCAAAATGGCCGCCGCGTGAATAAGGTCTATGAGCAATCTCGGAGAAAGAATCACGTGTCGTTTGACTGCTGCAAAATAAGATGAATAAAAAATTACAGCTTTTCCCCTATGCAGTCCGGCAATAATGCATCCGTATGCTAGCACCACTGACGAAACATTACACGATTTGGCAGTTTTGAAAAATAGTTTCGCTTTATGGCAGAAAGCACCGTCACGTGGCCATAGCCATACGAGAGACGAGTCACTACAATGGACTTGATTCAGGAATACGCAAGTTCTGAGGAGAATGAACAACCGCCGGAAACCTTTTTTTTTCCAGTAGGGACGTACGCCCTCCAACATTTTATGCTCAAGGGGAGTAACGCTAAAACCGGAAACAAACAGTTTTTTGACTGCGATCACAATCTTCCGCGGGAACGTACGAGACCACACTTCAAGTGCAGAAGCCTACCTGCGCGCGCAGTTCTGGTGCACAGGACCCGTCCGAGCGAGAGGACAGATGCGAAAATCGCAGTAATGGCGCAACTGTTGCGTTTAACCTAGGTACTGGGCGAGGTATACCAACTCATCTATAGTTATACTGAGGCTGACCCTCACTTGGATATCGTTAACCCTTTGGTTGTTGGTAGCGCGGCTTTTTATCGCGATGATTTCTGCAGGAATCATCGCGACAAAAAGCGCTACCGACAGAAATAGGGTTAACACTCTGTTTATTATTATTATTATTATTATTATTATTATTATTATTATTATTATTATTATTATTATTATACGAAGCACTGAAAGCAGTGTATGGCCCCAGGCACCTGATACAAAGTTCCCTGCGAAGCGCTGATGGACAGGCACTCCTCACAGATAATACCTCCATCTTGAACCGCTGGTTGGAATACTTTCAGGACCTCTTCAGCGCTGAGCGCACTGTTCAAGAAGCAGTCATCCTCCAAATCCCACACCTCCCAGTAAAGGTTGAATTGGACGAACCGCCCACCTCTGAAGAGACCCTCACAGCCATCTACCAGCTCAAGAGTGGCAAAGCAGCAGGCATTGACGGAATCCCACCAGAGATCTAATAATAATAATAATAATACCGTTATTATATAATAATAATACCGTTATTATATAGGCGCTTTTTCTCAATTTTGGGGAAATCGACTCAAAGCGCCGCGCCTGAAACCCAACACACACACACTCACGAAACAGACACGGATTTACGCCATTTAAGACAAGCACAGTACAAACACAGTACAAGACAAACGAAGGGCCAGTCAGCTACTGAAGTTACAGAGATTTTTGATCACTTGTATTTGAAATTTGTAAAGTGGCCTGAGACCGGTACCAAAGCGTGGGGAGTGGGGGGGGGGGAAACATGGAGGCCCTGCACTCCACAACAAGCTCCACGACCTCTTTCTCTGCTGCTGGGAGGAAGGAACACTACCAAAGGATCTCCGCGATGCAGTCGTCTTCACCTTGTACAAGAACAAAGGAGAGAAGTCTGCCTGCTCCAACTACCGTGGAATTACCCTGCTGTCCATTGCCGGAAAAATTCTTGCAAGGCTGCTCCTGAATCGGCTGGTACCTGCCATCGCTGAAGATCACCTCCCAGAGGGCCAGTGTGGCTTCAGAGCCAACAGAAGCACCACCGACATGGTCTTTGTGCTGAGACAGCTTCAGGAGAAGTGCCGCGAGCAGAACAAAGGGCTGTATGTAACGTTTGTCGACCTAACAAAAGCATTCGAGACTGTCAGCAGGCAAGGCATGTGGCAGATCCTGGAGCGACTTGGCTGTCCCCCAAAGTTCCTCAGCATGATCATCCAGCTACACGAGGACCAGCAAGGCCAGGTCAGATTTGGCGTGCTGGCACCGACCCTCTTCACCATCTTTTTTAGCATGATGTTGAAGCAGGCCACAGTGGACCTCGACAATGACGACGCAGTGTACATCAGGTATCGTCTCGATGGCAGCCTGTTCAACCTCCGACGACTGCAGGCCCACACCAAAACCCTAGACCAACTGATTCGTGAGCTGCTCTTTACTGATGACGCTGCCCTCGTTGCACAAACAGAGAGAGCCCTGCAGCGCATCACGTCCTGCTTCGCAGACACTGCCCAGCTCTTTGGACTCGAAGATCAGTCAGAAAAAAACAGAGGTCCTCCATCAGCCGGCACCCAAGGTAGAACATCGCCCTCCCCACATCACCATCGGCTAGTCTGAACTGAAACCAGTGCACCAGTTTACCTACCTTGGCTGCATCATCACGTCAGACGCCAAGCTGGACAAGGATTTGGACAGCAGGCTGGCAAAAGAGAACAGCGCTTTCGGGCGTCTATACAAGAGGGTGTGGCACAATCAACAGCTGAAAACAGGCACCAAGATCAGCGTGTACAGAGCTGTCGTCCTCACCACCTTGCTGTATGATTCCGAGTCCTGGGCTCTCTACCGCAGCCAACTACGACACCTCGAACGCTTCCACCAGCGCTGCCTGCGTACCATCCTTGGCATTCACTGGAGTGACTATGTCACAAACGTCGAGATCCTTGAACAGGCAGAAACTGTGAGCATCGAGGCCTTGCTGCTGCGGACACAGCTCCGCTCCGCGGGGCACGTCTCCAGGATGGAGGATCATCGCCTACCCAAGATCACCCTGTTCGGCGAGCTTGCCACTGGACACAGAGACAGAGGGGCACCAAAGAAGAGATACATAGACTGTCTCAAGAAGTCCTTTAGTGCCTGCCAAATCGACCACCGCCAGTGGTCTTCACTTGCTGCGGACCGCGACACCTGGCGCTCCACCATTTACAAGGCAGCCGTCTCTTTTGAGGACTCTCGTAGAGCTAGCCTTAAAGACAAACGGCTCAGGAGAAAAAAACAGAGATGCTGCAACTCAGAACCCTGGCCAGACCTCCCTCTGCAGCCACTGCGGTCGAGCCTGCCTGTCCCGGATTGGCCTCCGCAGTCACGAGCATGCCTGCAGACGTCGTGGGCAATCCCTATAGAATCTTCGTTCGCGAAGTCAAGCCAAGATTATTATATTATTATTATTATTATTATTATTATTATTATTATTATTATTATTATTATTATTATTATTATTATATTATTATTATTACAATTATATCTCCTACAAAAAGTCACATAATAACAGTGAAGCCGCTGAGTATGTTCAGCTAGCAAAGAGCTGTGCAACGCCTATTGTTTCCACCTCAAGGTTGTAGTAGATGAAATTTTATGTTCTGCAATGGGAGTTTGCAACTCTTTGTTTTAAACAGTTGTATTACATTGTATTGTATTAAATCAACAATCCAGACTATATCATTGTATTCTATTGATTTGTTTTGTGTTGTATTGTATTGTATTGCCTGTATTGCATTGTATTGTATTGATTTGTATTGTATTGTATTTTATTTTAGCGCGGAGATCAGACTCGCAGAATATCCCAAGATGTGCAGAAGTGTGTGTGTGTGTGTGTGTGTGTGTGTGTGTGTGTGTGTGTGTGTGTGTGTGTGTGTGTGTGTGTGTGTGTGTGTGCGTGCGTGCGTGTATGTGTGTGTGCGTGTGTGTGTGTTTGTGTGTGTGTGCCTGGGGGAGAGAGGTGTATCGACGATGAAAGGAAGATAAAGTACATCTTCTAAACGCCTTTCCGCTGGCCAAATTTGTTTTAAAGCAGGGTAGGGTGTGGTACTTGACCGCTCCGCCCCCTCCCACGTCCTCCGCGTCCTTGCCAGCCACCCCTATGCAAATACGCTTATGGGTAATGATCATTTTCAGCGAAGCTCAGTGACGCTACCGAACTCCGCCCTGCGAGCATTACAACCATACCCATTACATGCACCGCAAATTGCCTTTGTAATATCTCAGCTATTCGAACGTCTTATTTTCTTGGCATCGTGCATGTCTTACTTTCCTGGCATATGTTTTTTCAGTCTTAGTTTTGCAACCAGACCGTGTTTATTTATGCAAGTTCGAATAAGGTTTGAAAAAGAACGTAAAATACCACATACCACAATTATACGTCCTAACTATTAGCACCTCACTAACGCATCTGTCGATTTTTCGTGTGTAACAATATTATAACAATTCTTGCACTATACCGCTTTTGTCGGCAAGAGGCACATATTCTCTTCTGCCCCTGCAACTGCAGGCGATGGAATGACATGACTTGTGTATTATTTGTTGTGCATGAAAAATGATTTTAGGTTTATTTGGAATTTCCTTATTTGATTTCTCTACAAACCTGCAACCGCCAATGGGACTGTTTTCGCGTGCGCCAAAGTGACCCAGGCATATCCGTCGTAGGGGGTCATATTGGTGCGTTACACCGGTTCCACATGTTCAAAAAATGCGGGTCAAGAATAGCCCCTTGTCTTTAAACTGGGCACCTACAAGTGCATCTCCTGACATGACATAAGTCCATCGCGGGAAATTCCTTGTAACATTTACAAACCCTCATGCGCACTGAACTGGTCTCTAAACACAGACCAAATGCGTCAGTATTTGATCGGTCTGTTCAACGGAACATCATCTGATTTGCATGTGATCAACGACACCATATCTCCTACTCTGTGATTGTCCGCAGTGCTAGAGGGTTTCCCCGTGCTATTTTTGATAATAAACAAAATGCATCACTTCTCACAGGTAGTGCAAGAAAAAACGTGAATGTTTTGCTGCGCATGTAGTCTGAATAGTTACTTTAGTGTCACGGTTAGTGACTGTTTTGACAGTGGTAGTCGAAAGTTACCGAAGCACCGGTCAGTGTAGGAATAGTGAGTTGTTTTCATGTTGGTAGAGACGGGCTAGTGTTCTTTGTTTTGCACGTGCGGGGCGCGCTAGTGAATGCGGTAGTGTGTTCACTGCAGAGTTTAGCTCGTCGGTAGCAAGGGAATAATAGTTTAGTTCGCAGCTGTACTCGGTTAGACCAGGTTGTCATGCCCAGCTGACTGTTTGGAGTCAGTGGCTGACCGTTTGTGAGAGTAGGTGACACAGCGCCGATCCAGTCCCGTGGTCGTTGGTGGCCGGAGACTGGGGGTTGTTTTGCCTACGGGTGACGGCGTTGTGACGGGTCGCAGAGGAGGTGAGTGCGTAAAAATCCCGCGTGCGGATGTTTTGTCATGTTATGGTTGTTATAGGTGTTTTGTACTATGTGCTAGGTCTAGGGGTATCGTGGGGGAAAAAGGAGGGTAGAACTCGATGGGTGTTAAAGGGAAGTATTGTTTTGGCTTTATTGTTTGGTTCTGTAATTATTAGTTGTTTTTAACTGTTTAGTGAAATGTTGTATTCGCTTGTTGAAGTGCAGAGAATGTTAGGAAGGCTTATATGTAGTGTTTGAGAACTTTTGTTGTTTTGGTTCATGTGTAAATTTTGGAATGATTTGGAAAGCACGTGTCATATGAGTGAAGGTCAAGTGCTTGAATGGTTAGTGGTAGTGTTTTTGTAAACCAAGCAGGGTGGATATGGTGGTTAGCTGGTTTTAGGACCCTCTGGTTTACGTTACTTACGGGGCCGTTTAGGCTTCTGCTTTTGTTTTGCATTTTGACGTTCGGGGTCGGTACCGGTTGGAGGGCCGACGGGCATTAGGACCAACCACGCCTCGCTGGACTGAGTGTCGGCGTGGAAGGGGCGCGGTCATCTGTACTGCCGAAGCCGCCGTGTCGCCATTGCAACCAGACCTCGCGCCAGGGAAACAGACAGAGAGGGAGAGAGAAAACCCGCGAAGCTGTACGACAATGAACAATGAACAATGAACCTTTATTTTCCAACGGTAGAAGTTATTGGTAACAGGACCAGTTTTCAAACTTGCCGTTGCTACATCTACTACATAAGTGACATAGACATGTAAACATACACATACCACACACTGCTGCATGCATGCATTCGCTCACGCACGCACGCACCACGCACATACACACACACATACCCACACACGCACTCAGGTACGCACGCATGCACATCACAACTCGCGCATGCACGCACGCACATGCGCACACGCACACACACACACACACTGACACACACACTCATGTACACCGCAATTCAGTACGCATGCACACACGCACGAACACTCTCTCACACACACACACACACGCGCGCGCGCACGCACGCACGCACGCACGCACGCACGCACGCACGCACGCACTCAGGCACATACGCACAAAAACAAACACACGCTCTCGGACACGCACTCCAGACATACCTACCCGCATACGCGTACGCACAAAAATATAAAATGAGTAAAAATGCAAAGTAAAGCAATAAACAAAAAATCATTGAGTACATTAAAGTTCATACAGCAAGGGCAAATATGTATGCAGGTGCTATCTCGCTCTCCCCACCCCCGCTCTCTCTCTCTCTCACGCCGACACACACACGTACACACACACAGCATGCGCACGCGCACGCGCGCACACGCACACACACACGTGCGCGCCCAACATATCGAGCACACACATATGAAGGCAAAAACATAAACAGTACATGCAGTATTCAATGTACTCTTTGGCATTCAAATATTATGGTACGGCTATGGGAAAAAGGGTCTCTCTCTCTCTCTCTCTCTCTCTCTCTCTCTCTCTCTCTCTCTCTCTCTCTCTCTCGCACACATACACACACAAACTCACACACACGCACATGTACACATCTGAACACACGTGCAAGTTATCCAAATACTGTAATGATTAGATTACGTCAGAGATTCTAGGTGTTTGAAGAGGCTGTCCCTATATGAGGTGAGCGTCTTTGCGTTTCTGATTTCTGCAGGAATAGAATTCCAGAATGAACTTCCAGAGAATGACAAGCTGGTTTTGAATAAATCAATACGCGGCAGGGGTACTTTGAATTGTTGTCCATGTCTAGAAGCTACAGATGTCCGTTCTGAGAAAAAAGAACTCAAGTACAGTGGACATGATTGCGTGTACAGCTTGTACATCAATACACCTTTGTTGAACTGAAAGTGATGGGATAGAGGGAGAATTTTTAAAGTTTTAAGCTTTTCGTCAGTTGAGAGTTCGGGATCGGGAAATATAAGCTTAGCAGCTCTCCTATGTAGGGAGTTCAGCCTCTTCAAATGTACATCACTAGAACCATCCCACACTGTTGATGCATAGTCTATGTGCGACTTGACATGAGCATTGTAGAAAAGAAGACGCGTATCTGTGTCAGTAATTGTTTTCAAGTTTGACAACATATACAGGCTTCTGGAAACCCTTTTGCACACATTATTAATATGCAGTTGCCATTTAAGCTGATCATCTATAGTGACCCCCAAGAGGCGGTGGTGTGATACTTGCTCAATTGGGCTGCCGTTTATAGACAGACTAAGAGAGAGCGGGCATAGCTGGTGCTTTTGACGTGTGGTTATAACCATGCATTCTGTTTTTGACGGATTCAGGGACATGGAGTTGGAATGACACCAGTCGGTGACCTCACGCAGGCTTTCCTGCAGACGCGTGTTAATTGCAGCTACATTTTTGTGAGGAGTGTGTAGTGTGCAGTCGTCAGCAAACATGTCACAAGAAATATCGCTGCAACTAATATGCAGTGGAAGGTCATTGATAAATATGCAGAACAGCAATGGCCCGAGGACAGAGCCCTGAGGCACGCCGCTTTTGACGAGACCATACGAGGAGTAGGATCCATTTACCAGTACTCTTTGCTTCCTTCCGCTTAAATATGAAGTGAACAATGAGACAGCATCTGCATTGCAGAGATATGCTTGAAGTTTTGACAAAAGAATGTTACGATTTACAAGGTCAAAAGCTTTCTTAAAATCAATAAAGGTCGACCCAGTTATTTGGGAGTTATTTATGGATGCTAGCCACGCATCAATAAGTCTTGTTAGTGCCGTGTGGCAAGAATGCTTGGGGCGAAAGCCGGACTGAAATACGTGCAATAGACTGCGACTCTCCAAATATTGATAAAGGTGTTTGTGCACGTGTCTTTCAAGAGGTTTGGAAAGGCTGGATAATATTGAGATGGGTCTATAGTTATTAACATCAGAGAGATCTTTTGATTTAGGCAAAGGGATAACCTTGGCTTGCTTCAGTTCTGATGGAAATATATTTTGTTGGATGCATAAGTTATAAATATACGTTAACGATTCTACTGTATAGGGAAGAGACAGTTTCAGGATTTTAGGACTGATCTCGTCAGGTCCCGATGATTTTTTGTTTTTCAGTGACCCGATCAGTTTTCCTACTTCATACACAGCTAGAGGCGGTATAGAGAAGGGGTGTGTGTCCTTAGTCTTCTGCTTACAGAAGTTAAGCAGGGCCTCCGGGCATGTGTAAGACGCGTTTCCGCTTGAGGGTATGATTGACTCGGCAACAGACAAGAAATGTTTGTTAAAGGTGTCTGCAGTAATACTAGAAGGAATGGCTGACGATTTCTTGCTGTTACCTCGGGTGACGAGATTAACCGCGCGCCAGAGTGCGGCAGTATCTCTGTCTTCTTTAATCATTCGTTCAAAGAGAGACTTTTGAGCCCTGCGTACCATAGATTTGACACGGTCACGTTGTTTTTTGTATTCGTTAAATAGCTTGTGTCTTCTTAAGTCATTTCTCAATTTCATAGCTTCAATTATTCCTTGCGTTAGCCAAGGCGGTAACGTGTGTTTTTTTTACCCGCTTTTGCCGTAAAGGGGCGTGTTTGTTAAGTACTCTTTTAAAGAGTCGATACCAAACAGTCAGAGCCTTTTCAGGGTCAGTTTCGTTATTAACGACATTAAATGGTGTTTGATCAAGGTCTGCTAGAAAAGCAGACCGATTAAACTGTTTAAATGAGCGGTACGTTATAGTTGTGTGCCCGTTCTTACGATGCACTGGCAGTTTTGTTGACCAGGAACACACAGTAGGAAAGTGATCACTGATGCTGAGGTCAGGAACACTAACATTGAACACACTAAGGGGACGGTTGGTGTAAATGTGATCAATGAGTGTTGCGGTTGTTTTTGTGATCCTAGTAGGGGCCGAAACTAATTGTTCTAAGCCGGTTTGTGTGGTGATGCAATCCCACGCGGTATGGGGCTTCAACATATCTATGTTAAAGTCGCCTAGTAGCAACGCATCACAGTTAGGTAAGCCAACTTTTTCTACTGCATGCAAGAAATCGTCGTACCATTCAAACTTGGCTGATGGGTTACGATAACAAAAGCCGATGAAGACGGGTTTAGTTTTTGGAGCCCTAAATTCCAACCAAATGCACTCAACTTCCGGAGTTTCTATGTCCTCCCGCCTTTTTACTAAATGTTGGACTGAGTTATGGATGTAAACGGCAAGCCCAGTCTGACCAAGTACACGAGGGTCACGTCGAGTGATGCTAAAGTTTGGTATGTGAACGGCTTCATCGCTTAAGTCGCGTCTCACTAAGACCAAACAGGTGGAATGGTTCAGACGAGTTTAGAAAAACATTCAAATCGGCCACCTTGTTAAAAAGATGGT
The DNA here is from genome assembly GCA_036245525.1 of Semisulcospira habei. NCBI lineage: Eukaryota > Metazoa > Mollusca > Gastropoda > Semisulcospiridae > Semisulcospira > Semisulcospira habei. Next base: position 243,365,187 of record BTPG01000002.1, read on the forward strand.
AGATGTTCAAGTGACCAGTTTGAAGGCTTCCGTGTGTCTGAGCATTATGGGTCATGTTGAATTCTAACTCTCCCAAATGAAGTGCAACACAATACAAAAAATATAAACAGAGGGAATAAGGAATAAAGTCTCAATGCAGTAAAGCGCGGCTGAAGTTATAGCACCTCGTATCAAACGTCACAAATGGTGTCCAACACAGCGTTATCAAATGAAGATCGCTTTTGATTAATAGTGTATCCACGTATTAATGCTGCGCAAGCTGTCTAAATAGTGACTGTGGTGTAGCGCACTTATCAGACGTCACACGTGAAAAGTGTTCTGGTCAGCAGAACACTAGGGGGGGGGGGGGGGGGGGGAAAGCCCAGAAAGTGAAATGCGTTGATAAGACCAGGCACACAGTGGGTGTGGATCTGAATGCTATCACACGATTTCCTCACGACTAATCCAAAGATGGATGAGAGGCCGTAATTGTTAACCGTTACACGGACAACACCTTGAATTTTCCGCTGCTGGCACATGTAGAATGATTTCCACAAGGAAGTAAATGGTTAATTGTCTACCGTTACAGCGGAGAACACCTTGTATTCTCTGTTGTAGCAGCAAGCAACACACTGCTGGCACAATGCGGTAATATCCGATCCACAAAGTATATAGTTATTCAGTTGATTTTGTTTACCGCTGCAGCGGAGAACACCTTGTATTTTCCGTTGTAGCGGCAACTGTCAACTTGCAAAAAAAAAAAAAAAAAAAAAAAAAATTCCGAACTCCACGAAGTTGTAACTATAGCGGCAACAACACACTGTTGATCAACAAAGAATGCAGATAGGCCCAACGAGATTACCTAGTGTACTCACAGGTGGGCACAGGAGATAAATGCACACTCCAACACACTTGTTAGTGAGTAGTGAGTAGGGAATAATGTACGACTGCACAGCCTAGTACGCACGCACACCATTCACAAACTGCGCCCACTGGGCGCCACCGATAATGGACGCTGGGTAGCTCGGGTAGTACGGGACATACGTTCCATTTCCTGGTTGCTGGTAAACGGAAGATGGTGGGTGATTAGTCCAATGAGCACCGCTAGGGAGAGGTTGGTACTGCCACGGTGTCACACTGGCGGAAACATCAGTTGCTGTTGCTGCAGCCAGTCGGGGGCAACAACTGATGTATCTTGATGCTCCTGAATGGGCTGTAGTTGTAGGTCGTGCTGCTCTTGTGGTTCCTGTTGTTGCTGTTGCGGAGGTTGACGCTGTTCTAGTTGCAGTTGCTGCTGCTGTAGCTCATTTTGCTCCTGTTGTGGGCATCGCTGTTTTGGCTGCTGTTGCTGATGGTGCTTCTGAACAGCGGATGACAAGCCCACCGGTGCCCGCCCCGCAGCAATGTCTGAGTAAAGCTGCTTAGCGGTTGTTACATTAGGAGATGTAGCGTCCCGTTGAGAGGTTGTTCGGTGGCCATCGTCGCCGCCGTATTTGATGTTACCGGCCAGCCTCCGCGTGCCCACGTGGGACGGGTGGATAGGGTCAAGCCGGTCATTGTTGTCCACCCGGTACAGCGCCTTGCGAGGTAGACCATTTGCCGTGTGAAAGATGCCGGTGTTGTCTATAAAGGTAGCGCCCAGCTTCTTCGCCACGTGGCACAGGTTGGCATTGGACGGGAAGATACGCTGATTTAAACCAGAATTTCTTCCCTGCCCAGCAGCCTGGACTCGTGCTTTGGGGAACGCCGTTATGCAGGCTGTAACCAGCTTTTCCCACTGCTGGCTGGTGATCTCCCGCTGCTTGCAGTCGTTCACCCCCACGTGGAAGGTGACCAGTTGGACGCGGGTGACGGCGCCTGCTTTATGCACCAGTCAGTCAGGTGGGAGGTTTGCAGGCCCGACACAGAAATGACCTGCACCCTCTCACCCTGGCACATTGTCATTTTTTCTCCCTTCACGTTACGCAGGACAGAGCATCCTATAACGAGTGTTGTGGTATCCGCCATGACATGATGTGTGAGGATCTCTTCGCTTGGAGGAGGGCGGATGAGGGTTTGTGGTTTTACGCCTTTAATCCAATTACCGTTCCTCTCAGCATGGTCACGTTCACCTGCACCGCTGATCTCCGCTTGCTTCTCAGCCTCTTTCGGGGGCGCGTGGACCGTTATCAGCAGATAACGACCGTTAAGGAAGCCGGACGAGAGGGATCCACGGGCGTTCGTCGACTTACCACGGTGGTCCCATTCTTATTCAGCTTTCCGTCACTCACTCTGCCTTGGTGTAGTTACATGATTCTTGTATATGAACAGTATATTGTAAATAACGTTTTTCAGCCGTCAGTTCGGAGGACTGTAACCTGACTTTTATTATTATTGTGGAGCAACAGTGCTGCGTAGCGTGGGGGAGTGTTTGTTTCCACCACTCGATGCAATGCTGATGCTGCGGAAGTAGTATTAACCTTGGAAGTAGTATTAACCTTGGTTTAGTTTTTTTTTCCCCTTTTGGTTTCTTTTTCTTTCTTTTTTTCCCGGAAGGGGGAGGGGAGGAGGGGGAAGGGAGGGGAAGTGTCGGTGGGAAGGGTGGGAAGGAATGAAAGGGGGATAGTTAGTGTAATAAGTAATAAAGAGTGAGTGTACGTGTAAAGTAAATGTGTTGTTGCTTGTGCTGAGCTGTAACCTGTCTTGAGGCAAGACGCTAGGGTTCTTTCTGTCTTCTTCCGCTCTTCTACCCCTAACCATCATCCTCGTCTATCTCTCTTTAGTCGGGACTTTGGGGGTTCTACTTCTATTCTGTCTTTCAATCTCGTCTGTCTCTCCCTAGTCGTGACATTTAGTAACGACGATTTTTTTTAGAGGGGAAAAAAAAAGGTTCGCGTTGACTTCCAGGTCACCATGAATAGGTCCATTACCCCTGAAGATAGCGTTTGCGTTTTTGCGAAGGGTACATACTATAATGTGAACACCACCCCCTCACGTGGTTTAGCCCACCAGCTGAGGTGGTTTGCCAGGGTGTGGCGCTTGGAGCCAGCACGTGAGAGATTAAGGAGATGGATGAGGACCAGTGATGCCCGTCCGTCCTATGTAGGACGCAGCTGCCGAGCAGCAAAGGTGCTACCTCTATCCAGAGCCCCCTACACTGATAACGGTCCACGCGCCCCCTGAGGGGGTGGTGTTCACATTGCACCACTAGGCGGATGAGCTGTTTCTGACAGCCAACGGCTAGAGGACGGAGGAGATCAGGTTGGATCCAACGGCCAAATGTGGGGGAGTAAACCCTTCAAATCAGGAGTGGAGCCCCGAAGGCAGACAGCTGCCTGTATTCACGCACTGTTCTGGCAGCTCCTGCAGCCAAACTGGTGCCAAACGTACTGCTTTGCATTCCTTTGGATACATCAGCGAGGCCGAGAGGGGGATCTTGACGACTGGGCACCCCAGGATCTCCATACACTTCGCCCAGGCTTGCGCCCTGGAGAGGTCACTCCAGTGACTGACCCAGCAAGCGCATATACTCCATTGTCTTCCGAGACAGGATGCCAAAAAAAAAAAAAAAAAAAAAAAAAACTATAAGGATGTGACTAGGCTGTTTATATGGGGGCTCTGTCTTTTCCTGCAGGCTCTTAGTTTTGTGGTTCTTGCTGCAGTGACCAAGATCGAAGCTCCTTTAAACAGTTAAGGCACTGTGTTCGAGCTCCGTAGACCGCTGGAAAACTGATTCTAACCCTTTGGCTGTCGTTAGCGGGTTTTGTCGTGGTGATTCTAAGAATCACCAGGACAAAACCCACTAACGACAGTCAAATGGTTATCGTCAGTTTCCCACCCCAGCGGCCTACAGGAATCACCACGATAATAAGCGGTACCAACAGCCAAAGGGTTGCCCAGCGTAGCTTGTACTGGCGATTATGGCTTATACGGCACGGTATACGACAGGCTTCACTGAAGTGTGTTTAAGGCTGTGACTCTTTTGAAACCGAAATTTGGTGCCCCCTGGCCCCGGAATCCATCCTAAAAGTAAACCTGCTTCGGGAGCACAGTTGTCTCGCCTCAATTAAGACATTTCTACCCCCTTTTTTTTTTTTTTTTTTTAACAATCCATGCAAATAGTTACACGCAACAGACGTTTGCTACTGCTTTCTTGCGCATGGGTGGAACTCTTCTATGTACACATGAGAAGAAGAGCAGAAACTGAAGTCTTTCACTATACGACATTCAAACGTCATAAGTTAAGTTACCCTTTCTTGGCTCACGTGCGAAGCAAAAGTGAGTATGTTCTGGGCCAGCGGTCGTCCGTCCGTCGTCCATCGTATGTCGTCCGTCGGTCGTTCGTGGTAAACTTTTACGTTGGCATTTTCTCGGAGACTATCATCAAGCCGCAGTCTTCAAACTTGGCCCAAGGATACTTTGTGGCAAAACCTTTCTAAACATACCAATCTGAGCGACCTCTCACAAAGGTCAAGGTCAGAGGGGAGCAGGAAATGGGCCCAAAATAGCCATATTTTGAGAAAGTTTTTTTTTCTCAAATACTATTCACAACTTTAAAACCAAACTTGGTACAGAGATACCTGATGGTCAGACCTATCTATGCATACTAATTTGGATGGCCCCTAGGAAAGGCCACGGATCGTAAGGGTCGGCATGTGTGTAAAATGCCCGTTTTTTTCATAGAATTGTGTTATTATTTTTTTGGCAAACTTTTCAATTAAATTTGGCACAAAGGTAGCTGATAAGACCTTCTTACTAATTTTGTAGACTCATCGCCAAGGTCAAGGGTCACGGTGTTTGACAGGTGTGAACAATGCTTGCATTTTGAGAAAACTTCGATTTTGCAAGTGCAGAAGCCAGCCCTATAGTTATTGTCACAAGGGTCACACATGTGGATCGGTCATACACGTGAGTCATAAGGGCTTTGCCTTTCTTGTTTCCGACATACGACTGAGAACATTTTATGAAGGAGATATTGCAAACTATTAACCCTTTTCATGCCTAGAGCAGTTGCAGGAATCATCTCGACTAAAACCGCTAAGGTTTAAGAAAACTACTACTTTTTGCACCGTTGTCACCGAAGGATGTCACGAGTCGGCGTCAGTCACCGAAGATCTCGTGTGCCACTGAGCGAACACGGATGCAAAAAGACGTCGGCCCATGTTTGTCAGAGGAATAGATGTTCACTTTCCGCCTGTGAGAGGTATAGATCCTTATGAACCCCTGCATCCTGCACGGGTTCATGGGATCTGCGCTTCTCACCGACGGAAATTTTCTGCTGTGGCGTACCACTCTTCTCGAAGAGTGCTGCGTTACTGGCCGGGTTCCTGGTCGCAGCGACATAGTAAAATAAACTGTTCTTTTCTTCCAATCGAGGAGCAGAAAATAAAGGTGACATACAAGACCCTACACCCAAGAGGCATAGACTCTCATGAGCTCCTGCTGCAGGGGCTCATGAGAATCTACGCCTCTTGCAGATGGAAAGAGATGACTAAGATCTTTGTAACATTTGCGCTGTAGTGTTTTTCCATTCGAAGATTAGAGACGGAGGCAACGATCTCGATCGAACTCTACCGCAGGGGTTCGGTCAGGGTCGTTCACCGCCGCCGCCCGCCGATTTCCATTCGAAGATTAGAGACGGAGGCAACAACCCTGGCCGAACCCTAGGGTTGTTGCCTCCGTCTCTAATCTTCTAATGGAAGAAACGACAGTAGGGTTCGGCCAGGGTTGTTGCCTCCGTCGCTAATCTTCGAATGGAAGAAACAACAGTGCAGTGCAAAAGAGTCCTTTCGGCTGCAGGAACTCATGAGATCCTACGCCTGTTGCTGAGGGAAGTAGCTGACTGAGCAACGGTGTAACATTTCGGAAGCGTGTGCCAGCTTTGATCTGTTTTCGACACCCAATATATTTTCAGGGCAAGCAGGTAAACCCCGTCCTTGCCCGCGTTAAAGTGCAAAAGATGCGTTATGTCATACTGGTAATCTGTAATGCGGTAACTTGATGTGTGCTGCCCCGCTTGCCAGTTTGTGTTGGTAGACTTTGTCTTATGTTTATTAAAAGAGGAATATAAATGACCATTCTGTCTAGCTTTATAATTGGGATATTCTCAGCCGGTAACAGGTAACAAAGTAATAGAACGAATAAAAATGTATACTCCTTGTGAAAGTAACGAATTCAGCCATGAAAATGAATGTTTGAATCAGTCAGTCAACGAGCGAACGCGCGAACGAATAAATAAACAAGTAATAGTTTGAAAGTTCACCTCTCTCTCAACTCTACCCTCCCAGCAACCCTTATGTCCTTCTACAGAAAGCTTGTGTGCGTGATGGTTTGTCATTCTGGACCTAACGGCATAGAGTAGTAGAGTCCAAAATCACAGACCGGCACAAATCGAGCCCCTCGCACTCTTCTCAATGATCATGAGGGGGGGGGGGGGGGCATCGTTACCCACAAACAAGAAGAAGAAGAAGAAGAAAACAGAGGTAATGAATACAATCAGATCTACTTTGCGGTCTTGATCGCGATATGCATTTCTTTCTCTTTGCACTGAGTTTCCGGCCAGCATTCTTTCAGATTCGGAGTCAAAGTGTGACGTGAATCGACTACGTTTTGCCCAAAGGCACCTGACGAGCTCAGTGCATGTTGGAATGCGAGTCCCCCCGCTCGTGCGCGCAGTCCAAAACTCTCTCTAAAGTGCGTGTTGATATGCAAGTCAGCCTGCTCGCACGCGCGCAGTCAAGTACTCTCTCTAGAGTGCGTGTTGATATGCTAGCCGTCCGCTCGAGCATGCAAGGTGGGCTGACTTGCATATCGGAACGAACTAGGCGCCTTCGATTTAGCCCGCTATGAGCAGCAACTACCCGATCGGCTATGACAGCTGAAGGACAGTGCCTGCCGGTAGACCACATCTAGGGTGCTAAGTGTAGCGACTGATCGATCGACACGTGACAACTCGAGGATTGTGTCTGATTACTTCGGCACATCAAATCCCCAAGCGAATCAGTCACTACCCTCGGACAATCACAGTCGACCCATTTCCTTGCAAACTTTTGACGATCCGTGGCAGACAATAGAATTTGAGCCGTTCGCCATTTCCGGCACCAAACGGCAAGAAAAACAGTCTTTCACAAGGCAATCTTGTCAAGCCCCACTGAGTAGCAAAACGTCTCAGTTCTGGCCCACGAGGGCCGCAGTGGGCCTGCGCACGGTAGGGCCCGAGGACCTTTGTTTACTGGGTACGATCGTGTTGTCGAGGACTATGGCCTCGGTGCACTTCAGCGCTAATACGAGTACTTAATAAACTATCATTCTGAAGCGTGTGTGTGTAAAGTTTGCGGGCATTCGGCTGCACAAATAACTTGTACTCATAAACGACGACCTTCAGGGTGCTCTATTTTAGAGTGCACTACTGAAAATACAGCGACCTTTAGGGCATATGGGAAGTCTGCTGAAAGTTGGATGTAGACTTTAAAAAGACGTACATACATAAACCTTTACCTATAGGGCAGTCTATTGGCCGTTTGACTGAACTGAACAATATCCAACCAACAAGAAACAAAAAATAACCATACAACAAAATCCTTTCTTAATTATCATTATCATCATCATCGTCGCAGTCGTCGTCATCATCATCATCACTCTTATAAATCGCAATATCCCTTACAAAAGATAAAACCAAACCAAACCAACCCCACCCACCCCAAAAAAAACCCAAAAAAAACAAACAAAACAAAACAAAAAACACACACACACACGCACACGCACACACTCGCACACACACACACACACACAAACACACACACAACCAAAAAAAAACCCGAAAAAACAAACCGCTCAGCGCGCAGCATTTCAGACATGTAGAGAAAACATGTGCAATCAACAAAAAAAACAAAACAAAACAAACAAACAAAAAAAAAAAACCCACAAAATAGCAAAGAAACATTACGCTTGCACTGATGCAAAAAAAAAACAAAACACCTCACCGCACTCGCACAGATGCAAAGCAGTATAAACACGAATGGAAATATCAGAGCACTGGGGGGAAAAAAAAAGTTTAGGTGAGTTCGGTCGAGATGGGATCTTTGCGCTTGGAAAGGCCCATACGCGCTCCACCCACCCATCGAAAGTCTTCCTAGAGTTCCTTTCGATACTGCGAGAGGATGCGCAGAGACCGTGAAGAACCAAATGGTTCTGAAGCAGCACAAGCACAACCTTTTCAAGAATTCTGGATAAGAAGGAAACGTTCGAGACAGAGCGGTAATTCTTAAAGCGATCTGCTCCATGGCGGACTTTAATTGCTAATATTCGCCCGTACAGCGGGTTATCAATGTTGGCTTGCCTCAGTTATGACCTTTATGCCCTTTTATCACAATCCATGTGAGTAGGAACACTTACTGGAGCTTTTCCACTTCCTATTGGGCGTAACGCAAGGAACTCTCTTTCAGACAAAGGAGAAGTAGAGCAGGAAAGTTTTTCATTTTACGTCATTTAACTCATTCTACCCCAACACCGAAATCCCCAAATTTTGCCGTTGTTCTCTGAAGACTGCATTGCAGTGCAGGACACATATCGACCATGATAGTTCAAGTGTGATGCCAGAATAGCTTGGCTCCCAAAGGCGCCAAGCTATTCTGGAATCACCCTGGAACTATCATGGTCGATCCTTATCTTGCTGTGGTGTGTCTGGGGTAGAATGAGTTAAACTACATAATTTTAGTTTGTCCAGCGCTATTGTAAGACACAATAAGAACATTTATAAAGCAAATATTGCTAACTATTAACCCATTACTGCCTGGAGTAGGTCGCTTTAGGGACATTCTGATCAGGACTGGGTTTCTTTAGAAAGGAAACGATCACGGCCTGCTTGCAGTACTGGGCCCCACAACAGTCAGGCATTAACGATACGTGCAATAGTTGGTCGAGTTCAGCTTGGAACTCTTTCACAAAGTTGGCAGAGGATCAAGATTGCAGCATCTAGCGGAAGAATCAAACGAATGAGATCATAAATAAACCATTCAGTGAACAGTGACTGGTGTGAATTCATTAAGTTCAGCCCTAAAACGAGGTGGAAAGTATCATCAGTCGAATGCACTATATCAAGTATATGTCTGCAATATTACCTTTAAAGAATTAACAAAAATGATCAGGAAGACATGGCATAGGTATGCTGTCATGCAGCACAAATTCTTTCTCTTGCCGAGCAGCTCGTTAGAAAAAAAAGACCTGCCTGCTGGAATTGAGTTTGTGACTTTGGTGCAGTCGTACTCTTGCATATGTTGAATCAATGAATCGATGAAACTTTATTTTATTTTTTATTTTTTCTCCTGCCTAGGTTTCAAAGACAAGCGCTCGCGAGTAAAAATCTGTCTATGGAGACAGAAAGCGATTTACAAGCGAAAATCCGGATACAGAGAATGGCTGAATATTTTTGTCAATCCCCCCGAAAAAGAAAAAAAAAAAAGAAAAAAAAAGAAAAAAAAAATCAGGGTCCAACACCGAGCATTCTGCTGCGGCCATTTTGCAGCGGAGAATCACAGGGGTAGAACATCAGATGATCTCTTCTGTCAGTCTGTCAGTCAGTCTGTCTGTCTCTCTCTCTGCCTCTCCCTCTCTTCCTCTCTGCGCGCGCAGGAACATAGAAAAAGAGGGGTGGGGGGGGGGGGGGTGAGGGTGAGGTGGCGTTGTCCCAAAACTATGACAAAGGTGAAGGAAGTCTCTCGTGTGCACTTTGTTGCGCCAAAGCTGCCACAATGTATACAATATTCTATTCATAACCACACTGTTAGGTAGAGAGTGTGTCAAGTATGATTGGTAGCCATCTCCTTTTTCATTTATGATTCTCAGAGTTACTATACTAATGGTCAAAACTTAAGGGCCACCCCACTTTTTGTGTCATTGTTTATCGTCGCATGTACGCTAATAAAATGCTATGTTGTTTCGATCCAAATGGGTTAAAAGTTGACCTTAGACAGTCCACTGTACAGAGAACAATAGACAACAATTCATCAATTTCCACGAACGTGTCAAATGCACGTGAAATATTGTCAGTTTTGGGGGTCAAGGGGTCTCTGCCTGACTCAAAAGGTGGGTGCCCCAGGGGATGAGTTGCGTTGGTGGTGCGGGTAGTGGGAAACTCTTACAGCGCCTCCCCCGGGATCACCCTAGTCTAGGGCCTCCTGGCCTTCGCGAGGCACCCTCGTGTGTAATCCCTCCGGGCTAGCATAGCATCCCTCTATCCCAAGACCGCCCGTTCGTGGTCCCTGGCCACATCCTCTCCGAGGTGACCCCAAAAACTGGGCGGCACGAGCCCCTAGGCTAAACACGGCGGATCTAGAGGAGAGAACCTCGAAAATTAATCATTGCCCTGCTGCCTTGCAGGCCTGACCGCTTGGCTGCGGAAAGGCTAAGGGAGGAAAACCCTGACATCAAAGCCCCCGCGTCTCCGGGGAAGGTTTTTGAGCCTGAGACTAGGACAAGGACAGTCTGATATAAAACCTACGACCCGAGGACCTCGATGCCATCGTCCCAGCGTGCTAGGCCATGGCAGACGAACCAAGGGTTTAAAGGGTGGGGCCAGTACTGCGCACACTGCACTCCACCAAAAAGCTCCACCGCGCAGGCTTTAGGAAATGTCCACGGACCATGACACCGACCATTCCAAGTCCTGTAGCGACGGGCGAGGGGCGAAACGGCAGGTGAAAGATGTCACTGGAAGCCGCAGTCTCAAACCTGCATGCAGACGGCTCAGGATATTGGTCGCCTGATGTTGACCTGGGAATGACAACGTCACTCGGCACACCCTGAACGACCAAGCAGCCTTCTCAAGGGAAAGCACTGCTTGCTCCACACGGAGAGGGGCCTAGAAAAGGTGGCCTAACCAAAGCTTGTCCCCTCGCCACCCCAGTTGGCTAGCCGCGGTCAACGGGCATCTTCTCCTGCGGTTAGAAAACAAGAAAGAATAACGGATCCACTCTCATGACGACCACGACCGGACTCAACGTAGCATGCTGGAACATCCGAACCATGCGCGACACAGCAGATAGCGGACGCCCTGAACGTCGCTCTGCCCTCATTGCCCATGAATTGCGGAGGTTAAACATCGACATCGCCGCTATCAGCGAAGTACGCCTTCCGGATGAAGGCAGCCTCCAAAAACTTGGCGCTGGCTACACCCTCTACTGGTCAGGCAGACCTGCATCAGAAAGACGGCTCTCGGGCGTGGGCTTCATGGTCAAGACCTCTATTGCGACTAAGCTGGAAAACCTACCAACGGGTCACTCAGACCGCATCATGTCCATGCGCCTCCCACTGAGACACCAGCAACACGTCACCCTTTTCAGTGTGTACTCCCCAACCCTCCTGGCAGAGCCTGCAGAAAAGGACAAGTTCTACACTGACCTGCGCAGCCTCCTACAGAGCACCCCTGCAGACGACAAAGTCATCATCCTTGGCGACTTCAACGCCAGAGTGGGCCAGGACTCTGAAGCCTGGAAAGGAGTCCTCGGCATGCATGGCGTCGGGAACTGCAATGACAATGGCCGCCTACTGTTGGAGTTCTGTGCAGAGCAGCAACTTGTCATCACCAACACTACTTTTCAGCAAAAGGACAGTCAAAAGACCACCTGGATGCATCCTCGCTCCAAACACTGGCACCTTATCGACTATGTCCTAGTGCGTCAGAGGGACCGCAGTAACGTCCTCCTCACCAGAGTGATGCCCAGCGCAGAGTGCCACACTGACCACCGCCTTGTCCGCTGCAAACTCAGGCTCCACTTCAAGCCAAAACCCAAGAAATGCCCCCCCCCCCCCCCCCCCCCAAGAAAAAGCTTGATGTTGCCAGCCTTCAGCGTGACGATGTGAAAGCTGCCTTTCAGACAGATTTACAGTGCAGGCTCAGAGACACAGCGGACCCAGCAGACTCCTCCCCTGAAACACTCTGGGAACAAATGAAAACTGCTATTGCAAAATCCTCTGCAGAAGTCTTGGATTTCGCTAGAAAGAGGAACAAAGACTGGTTTGACGAAAACGATGTAGAGATCCAGGAACTCCTAGCAAAAAAAAAAAAAAAAAAGAGCCGCCCATCAGGCCCAACTAGCCCAGCCTTCCTGCCCTGTGAAGAAGTCTGCCTTCCGCCTCGTCTGCAGCAGTCTCCCGCGCAAGCTCAGAGATCTCCAGAACGAGTGGTGGACCAGACTCGCACAGAGGACCCAGCTCTGCGCTGACAACGGTGACTACAGGGGCTTCTACGAAGCACTGAAAGCAGTGTATGGCCCCAGGCACCTGGTACAGAGTCCCCTGCGAAGTGCTAATGGACAGGCATTGCTCACAGATAATACCTCCATCTTGAACCGCTGGTCGGAGTACTTTCAGAGCCTCTTCAGCGCTGAGCGCACTGTTCAAGAAGCAGTCATCCTCCAAATCCCACACCTCCCAGTAAAGGTTGCATTGGACGAACCGCCCACCGCTGAAGAGACCCTCACAGCCATCCACCAGCTCAAGAGTGGCAAAGCAGCAGGCATTGATGGAATACCGCCAGAGATCTAGAAACATGGAGGCCCAGCACTGCACAACAAGCTTCACGACCTCTATCTCTGCTGCTGGGAGGAAGGAACACTACCAAAGGATCTCCTTGATGCAGTCGTTATCACCCTGTACAAGAACAAAGGCGAGAAGTCTGACTGCTCCAACTAACGTGGAATTACCCTGCTGTCCATTGCCGGGAAAATTCTCACAAGGCTGCTCCTGAATCGGCTGGTACCTGCCATCGCCGAAGAACACCTCCCAGAGGGCCAATGTGGCTTCAGAGCCAACAGAAGCACCACCGACATGGTCTTTGTGCTGAGACAGCTTCAGGAGAAGTGCCGCGAGCAGAACAAAGGAGTGTACATAACGTTTGTTGACCTAACAAAAGCGTTCGACACTGTGAGCAGGCAAGGCATGTGGCAGATCCTGGAGCGACTTGGCTGTCCCCCAAAGTTCCTCAGCATGATCGTCCAGCTACACGAGGACCAGAAAGGCCAGGTCAGACTCAACAATGACCTCTCAGAACCATTCCCTATTCTCAACGGTGTAAAGCAGGGCTGCGTGCTGGCACCGACCCTCTTCACCATCTTTTTTAGCATGATGTTGAAGCAGCCCACAGTGGACCTCGACGATGACGATGCAGTGTACATCAGGTATCGTCTCGAGGGCAGCCTGTTCAACCTCAGACGACTGCAGGCCCACACCAAAACCCTAGAGCAACTGATTTGTGAGCTGCTTTTTGCTGATGACGCCGCCCTCGTTGCACACACACAGAGAGCCCTGCAGCGCATCACGTCCTGCTTCGCAGACGCTGCCCAGCTCTTTGGACTCGAGGTCAGTCTGAAAAAGACAGATTCTCCATCAGCCGGCACCCACGGTAGAGCATCTTCCTCCCCACATCACCATCGGCGAGTCTGAACTAAAGTCAGTGCACCAGTTTCCTTACCTTGGCTGCATCATCACGTCGGACGCCAAGCTGGACAAGGAGCTTGACAGCAGGCTGGCAAAAGCGAACAGCGCTTTCGTTCGACTATTCAAGCGGGTGTGGCACAATCAACAGCTGAAAACAGGCACCAAGATCAGCGTGTACAGAGTTGTCGTCCTCACCACCCTGCTGTATGGTTCCGAGTCCTGGGCCCTCTACCGCAGCCAACTACGACTCCTCGAACGCTTCCACCAGCGCTGCCTGCGTACCATCCTGGCCATTCACTGGAGTGACTATGTCACCAACGTCGGGGTCCTTGAACAGGCAGAAACTGTGAGCATCGAGGCTTTACTGCTGCGGACGCAGCTCCGCTGGGCGGGGCATGTCTCCAGGATGGAGGATCATCGCCTACCCAAGATCACCCTGTTCGGCGAGCTTGCCACTGGACACAGACACAGAGGGCACCAAAGAAGAGATACAAAGACTGTCTCAAGAAGTCACTTAGTGCCTGCCAAATCGACCACCGCCAGTGGTCTTCGCTTGCTGCGGACCGTGACACCTGGCGCTCCACCATTTACAAGGCAGCCGTCTCCTTTGAGGACTCTCGCAGAGCTAGCCTTAAAGACAAACGGCTCAGGAGAAAAAGACAGAGATGCCGCAAATCAGAACCCTGGCCAGACCTTCCCCTGTGGCCACTGCGGTCGAACCTGCCTGTCCCGGATTGGCCTCCGCAGCAACGAGGAGGTCTGCAGACGTCGTGGGCAACCCCTATAAAATCTTCGTTCGCGAAGTCAAGCCAAGAGATTGTCAGTTTTTGTGAAAAGCTGTGCGATATTGGCAAGGGTACCAAAGGCAGGCAGGTGGAAAGACTCGGTAAAGTTGTGATGCACGAGCTAAAGGGGTCAGTCTGAACACTGAGCACTTCTGTTTCGCTACAGATACCGGTACAGTAGGGGCATAATTGTCACTTTCCTAACCATGCCACCACGACGAAGCCTAACGCCAGTAGATCAAGGCCGGGCGCCAGCATGGCTGCAGGATGGAAATCCGGACGAGAAGTTGGGACACGTCTTGGATGTCCCATTCAGTGATCCAGAGGCTGCTGACACGATTCCAAAAAACTGGAAGGGCTGAACGACGACCCTGCTCAGGACTCCCGCGCTGCACCAGCAGAAGGAAGGCTGTGTGGAGGGTCTGCGCGACCGAACTGTCACGTCAACCACTCTGCGACATCAACTGATGCAAGCTGCAAACGTTAACGTCAGCAGAAGCACAGTCTGCCGACGTCTGCGAGAAATTGGCCTGGCTTTATGCAGAGCAGCAGTGAGAATACCCCTCACTCCAGCTTATCGCAGAGCCCGGGTTGCCTGGTGTCGTCAACATGTGAGGTGGAACAGACTACAGTGGACTCAGGTTCTGTTTACTGATGAGTCACAGTTCACTGTGTCCTTCAACGACGGGAGGGTGAGGGTCTGGAGACGCCAGGGCAATCGAGTCACGGATGGATGCGTCCGAGAGGTGGATCGCTACGGAGGAGGCTCAGTCATGGTCTGGGCAGGCTTCAGCAGGGAAGGCAGGATCCCCCTCCACGTCATCCGAGGCACTCTGACTGGACTGCGCTATCGGGACGAGATTGTGCAGCCCCTCATCCAGGCAGCTCTCCAAGCCATAGGCGACAATGCTGTTCTGCAGGACGACAACGCTCGACCTCATCGCGCCCGTGTGGTGGATGAGTACCTTGAGCAACGGGGCATCATGAGGATGGAGTGGCCAGCTCGTTCACCTGCTCTGGCTCCCATCGAGCACCTCTGGGAAGTGCAACGTGTAGTCAGCAACCACCCCCCACCTCAAGTCGTCCCCAGCTGACTCAGTTCCTGCATCAAGAGTGGGAAGCGATGCCACAACATGTTCTCTGAACCCTGGTGAACTCCATGCGTCAAAGCTGCATTGAATGCTCGGCTGCAAACGGTGAGTAGGCCTACACTCGCTACTGACTGGACCAGTCTTGTGTGACTTTTCAAATGAGGGGTGGTTGAACATTCTAACGTACTGCAGTTGTTACAATTGCTTGATTTACTCAAAACGTAAATGAAATTGTTACTGAATAAATTAGCAAAGTACTGACTCCAAGTAGTGTTACATTATTTGTGCATTGTCGGTGCGTCTGCGATAAAAAGTGGCCCTTAAGTTTTGACCATTAGTATATTTACATCCACTGATGCAGACTGACACAAAAGATTTTCCGCTGTGATGTCTGATGCAGTACAAGTGAGACACGTCTTTCCAAAATTGAAACTTGAACGTTATTTACGCACACAAGGGCAAGTAACCAGGATTGATCTTCACGTGTTTTGGCCCACCTGCTGTCGCTTAACCCCTTCACTGCCAAAAAATAATGAATAACCACACTATTGCAAGAGGTATAGATCATCATGAGCCCCCGCAATTGCGGGGGCTCATGAGGATCTATGCCTCTTGCTGAAACCAATTTGTATCCATTGTTCATGGGACGGCTAGAGCTCTTTCGCGTTGAATTCTCACAAATTTCAGACGTACAACTGATGTACGTACAGTGGTAGTCAAGGGGGTTAAAGCCCGCCAAATATAATAGGCGATTGCAGCGTTTCCTGGGGAAGTGCAGCGTGATCCCCGGTTTCGTGCTAATCCCAAAGGCTGTACACAGGTTATTCTTCTGATATGTACTACTCGCAATAGACCGAGCCATTTTATGGGTGAAATGTCAATCAGACTTAGCCTCTCGACCAATCAAAACGCTGTAGACCATGTGCTTCTCACTGCTAAGCAGAAGGTACGGCATAACAATGGATGTTTATGCCGCTTGCGGGGGACGGAAGAGCGTCGATGTTTCCATTATTTTAGCCAATTTCGGCGGTATTGGAAAGCACTGTTGTTATGGGGAGTGTAAATCAGATTTCTGATATCCCAATCCATATTCATGTGAAGAAATTTTTCCGTTCTCGAAGCCTTTATCACGACCGGCAGACGCGAAAGAATGCGAAAAAAAAGCATGCGGTCGGCCACATGGACAACTGAACCCTGAGAGAATCACAAGATACCACTACGTATGCTCGAAAGTAAAATTATACTTTTCCTTTTTCCACGATAGTATTCACAGTGACTCGATCGCTTGTACTTACATTTGATCTGCTAACTTGGATCGTAGATTTGTCAGTTGTGTGTGAAGCATTCGTGCTAAATTGGATCGTAGATTAGATCTGTCAGCTGTGTGTGAAGCTTTCGGCGTTGCATGTACGCTGACCCGGTATGGCTGTGAGTGAGAGACGCCTCATTGATGTAAACAGACTAGTACTAGCAGAAGTTCTCAGGGGGGAAAAGAGACGTTTTTAGGCAGACTTCAGAAAGGTGTACTGATGATTGCCTGCGCGAGAATTTCTTTTAGCGACTCAGTAGCGGGATATGCTCACATGTATGTATAGGATCACCCATAATTTCAGACTGTAAACCCAAACTGATACCGTACCATCGGAAAGAGCGCATGGCATAAAAATGTGCGGTCGTGCAAAATTTCAAAGCTCTACCTTTTCTATTTTATTAAAAATCACAACCTAATTTGGCCGCGAAAATGAGACGATTCAGTTGCGCATGTCCTAAAATGAAGCCGCTAAGTTTAGGGTCTAAATTCTACATAATCTCTTGACTGACAATATCCCCACTTGCTGTACTGATTATACCCAATATCTAGTCAGTTTGTACTGATTATTTTACAGCTCCAATAATGGTATACTTTAGAAGATATGCCATCATAAATATGGTTTTAAAAAAAATCAACGTCGAATAGCGCGCTTTACTATGCTAGCAGACTACACTCGCGCTCTTTCCGTGAAGCACGCGTTGCATTCTTGCCGGACTCCGACTAAAGGGGCAGAGCCAAATAAACAAGATGGGATGAACCATAACCCACAATGTCCCTTCTATATATGAGAGCTGTCCTCTCTATAAAGGGTCTCAACCGTCTGTCTTTGACCTGATTCTGATGTTGAAATAACTCCTATTGAAAAAGCTAGCAGATCTGCCAATGCGTCTGCATATGCAGCATTGGTTTGTAAAATGCCATTTGTCATGACGTATTTTTTGTTTGTTTTAAGTCCCTTCTATTTATAGAAGGGACTTTTTAGGACGGGTCGCGGTGGGGCGAATTTAATAGCATGTCAATGATGTGAAAGGTGGGCAGGCTAAACCTCTAGTAACAAGATAAATTACGTCATGCCAACCTCGCTGCTGAACGTACATTTGGCCCTAGAATAGATCCCTGTGGAGAGAGAGAGATGAATCTTTGATGAATCTTTATTTATTCAGGATAAAGCTATTAGGCAACTCAATGCCTGTCTTACAAGCTGTCCTGTAAACAAACAACATAACAGGAAAATAAACATAGCATGCAAATAATAACAATAATAAGAAGAAGAAGAAGAAGAAAAACTACGGAATAAAAAACAAACACAATAGGTGAATCAATGAAAGGGGAAAAAAAAAATTCGTATTGGAGAAGTTGTAACTGCCACCAACACAAAAGTAAGAGAAATAAATGAGTGCATAGCATTAATATTATACTCAGCTAAGACAGTGTCAAAGAATCAGCAGCATCAAGAGCATATAGCGACACCGACAAGACCAAGGATTATCAGTTTACAAATGTAAGGAGAAAGAGAAAATACTTGACTTTCACGTGTTATCAACAACAATACTCTGATATGGCAAACTGTGAAGTCAGGCTGAATGGAAGTGCGTTCGCAAAGCTCGTTTAAAATGGGTTTTACCTGAACATGATTTAATGTTCAATGGCAATGAGTTCCAGACAGAGAGAGAGAGAGAGAGAGAGAGAGAGAGAGAGAGAGAGAGAGAGAGAGAGAGAGAGAGAGAGAGAGAGAGAGAGAGAGAGAGAGAGAGAGAGAGAGAGAGAGAGAGAGAGAGAGAGAGAGAGAGAGAGAGAGAGAGAGAGAGAGAAAATCACGTCATGTTTAGAGTATTGCGCCACTGTCCGCGTGGTGACGGAGTTGCTTCTTTCACTAGTGTCACCGCCACCGTGTGACTTTCTGTCAATGTTGTTTACTGTTTTATTTTTTTCTGATTTTTTTCTCTCCATTTATTGAAGAAGCTGAAAGGATACAAAGCTGGCAAACGTACTCATGCAATATCTATCTCCAAACTAGCTATATCCAAGATTTCAAGTAAATATGACAAAAATTACGAACTCTAATCTGGGTCAACCGACTTTCTGTCATATGAAACGGTCTTTTATGTCTTTAATAAGACATCCAATTACAATATGCTCGGAAGCTCTCTTAGACACCCCTTAAATAAAGTATCTCGCCAAGTTTCAAGCGTGTGCGTACAGAAGAATCGGAGATTCTCTTGTTTACACACACACACACACACACACACACACACACACACACACACACACACCTGACACACACACACACGCACACACATACATACGCACATACGGCGTTTCGCGACAAAATGTATGTTCAGCAGCGAGGTCAGCCTAGACGTGACGCAATTGCTGCTATTTTTAAAGGATACGGACTTCCAGCTCTCGCTGATTTCGTCCAGGGGGTGGGGGGTGGGGGGGGGGGGGGGGGGCGGGGGGGGGGGGGTGGGGGGGCCGGGGGTTGAGGGGGGGGGGGGGAGTTATGTTCTGACTGGTTGTCGCTGATGTCCACGCATCGCTTTTGATCTACCTCTCGTCATGTCTGTAGTTTGGTTAGATGTATCCGATTAGTGGGTGCTTATTAAGCAGGTGTATTGTGTATTTGGTGGTGGTGGACCATGTTTTAGGGTCGGGGTTTAGAAGGCCTTCTACGGTGAGAGGTGCGTTGAGTTTATCTGCTACTAGGGTTCTGGTTTGGGCTATGCTCGGGCAGTCTAGCAGTATGTGTTCCGTCGTGAGTAGGTGGCCGCATGTGCACATTATTGGGTTGGGGTGGACTAGGTATCTCTCGCCCCCTAATCGGATCCTTGTTAGTCGTGACTGGTCTCTCCTCTTACCTATTAGGAGGGTGGGTGTATTGTTCAGTACCCTCGTGAGATTTTTGCGTCTTCCTTTTTTGTTCCGGTGGAATTCTTTTTCCCATAGTTTTTGGAAGGCGGGCCGGAGAGCATTTGACCGTTCATTTGCTGAAAGTGGTAGGTTGAAGAAGGTCGATTCTTGGTCGAGGCCTTTCTTCGCTACCCTGTCTGCTCGTTCGTTGCCTGGGATTCCCACATGGGAGCGGACCCACATAAATTTGACTGTTTGGCCGCGTTCTGAGAGTGACGCAATTTTTAAGTCCCTTCTATTTATAGAAGGGAATTTTTAGGACGGTTCGCGGTGGGGCGAATTTAATAGCATGTCCATGATGTCAAAGACGGGCAGGCTAAACCTCTAACAATTGAAGTATCAAGATAAAAATTACGTCATGTCTAGTTACGCTAACCTCGCTGCTGAACGTACATTTGGCGCGAAGCGCCGTATGTGCGTATGTATGCGAGTATGTATGTATGTGTGTGCGTATGTATGTAAACAAGAGAATCTCCGATATTTCTGTACACACAAGCTTGAAACTTGGCGAAATACTTTTTTAAGTGGGTGGCTAAGAGAACCTCAGAGCATATTGTAATTGAACGTCTCATTGAAGACATAAACATAATCGGTTGACCCAGATTAGAGTCCGTAATTTTTGTCATATTTACCTGAACTTTTGCATATAGCTCTTTCTCACACATATGCGCGCATCTCCAAGAGGCATAGATCCTCATGTGCCCAAAGGGCGCATGAACATCTATGCCTCTTGAGGATGTCACGTTTGCGTAGCGCGCATGCACTCACGCACATGCACACTCATACACACACATCGATGCGCTTTTAGAAGAGGATGCATGTGTACTTAGTATAGCACGTAGCTAGGTAAAGTCAACTTGATTTCACACAATTTATAGCAAGACTGACATTGTACCGTGAAATTCTAGTTTTGTCAGCATTTTCGCAAGGCTTGAAGCGAATGCGAACTCATATCACATTAAATATAAAATTACGTAAAAACAAAACATACGTTATGACAAACGACGTTTGACAAACCAATGACACATATGCACGCATCTCCAAGAGGCATAGATCCTCAAGTGCCCGGAGGGCGCATGAACATCTATGCCTCTTGAGAATGTTTGCAGTGCGCGCATGCACGCACGCACACGCACACGCGTACACACACATCGACGCGTTTTCATAAGAGCATGCAGGTGTACTTAGTATAGCATGTAGCTATGTAAAGTCAACCTGATTTCACACAAATTATTACTTACGCCTGTCACCCGTACCCGGGTATAGGCCGTCGACGAGAGACCTCCAGCAGCTCCTGTCCTGTGCTTCTCCTTCGATTCTACTCCAGGTGGTTCCCAGTTTCTTGATGTCTGCTTGGAGGTCTCGACGCCAGGAGTTTCTCGGCCTACCTCTTTTCCTCTTTCCCTGGGGGTTCCATGACAATGCCTGCCTAGTGATACTGGAAGCTGGCTTTCTCAGACTGTGACCGATCCATCCCCATCTTATTCGCCCAATTTCATTCTCTGCTGTTATCTGCTCTGTTCTCTCCCAGAGTCTGACGTTGCTGATCTTCTCTGGCCAGTGGATTTTCAAAATTCTTCTAAGGCAACTGTTCATGAAGGTCTGTACTCTGTTGACTGTGGTTTTTGTCAATCTCCAAGTCTCTGCTCCATATAGGAGAACTGCTTTTACATTGGAGTTTAAAATCCGGACTTTGGTGTGTTGTGACAGCTCTCTGGAGCTCCACACTTTTTTCAACTGGAGAAAGGCTGCTCTGGCTTTACCGATTCGTGCTCTGACATCTGCATCAGTGCCGCCTTTTTTGTCTATGATGCTCCCAAGATAGGTGAAGGACTCTACCTCCTCCAACGGGGTTCCAGCAAGCAAGACTGGTTTTTCCCTGGTTGCGTTCAGCCTCATTGTCTTTGTTTTCTGTTTGTGAATGGTGAGGCCCACTTGGGACGAGATGTCAGCAAGCCTCGTGGTCTTGTCCTGCATTTGTTGATGAGTGTGGGACAGTAATGCCAAGTCGTCTGCAAAATCGAGGTCGTCAAGCTGTGTCCACAGTGTCCACTGTATTCCACTTCGTCTGTGCTCTGTGGTCATCTTCATGACCCAGTCTATGGCCAGTAGGAAGAGGGACGGAGACAGCAGACACCCCTGCCTGACACCGGTTCTGACCTGGAGCTCCCTGGTGAACTGCCCTTCGTGGATCACGCGACATGTCATGCCATCGTAGCTGCTCTTGATCAGGCGGACGAGCTTTGTGGGTACACCGTAGTGTCGTAGGAGTTTCCACAGAGTCTCTCGGTCCACACTGTCAAATGCTTTCTCATAATCCACAAAGTTGACGTACAGCGGGGAGCTCCACTCCAGAGACTGTTCCACGATGATGCGGAGAGTGGCGATCTGGTCTGTGCATGATCGGTTCTTCCTGAATCCTGCTTGCTGGTCTCTCAGCTGGGGGTCAACGGAGCTCTTCATTCTCTCCAGGATGATCCTGTTGAAGACCTTTCCTGGTACTGACAGCAAGGTGATTCCTCTGTAGTTGGAACACTTGCTGAGGTCGCCTTTCTTGGGAAGCTTGATTAGGTACCCCTCCTTCCAGTCAGCCGGCATCACTTCCTCTTCCCAGATCTTTCCAAACAGTGGGTACAGCATCTCCACTGTTGTCTCTAGGTCTGCTTTCAGAGACTCCGCTGGGATGCCATCTGGGCCTGCTGCTTTGCCGTTCTTCAAGAATGCCACTGCTCTTCTGATCTCTTCCCGGCTGGGTCTGTCACAGCTGATGGGTAGGTCGGTCTCTGCCGGCTGGATGTCTGGGGGGTCGGGTGGGCTAGGTCTGTTCAGTAACTCTTCAAAATACTCGGCCCATCTGTCGAGTTGGTCTGCTCTGTCTGCAATAGGCTTGCCTTCTTTGTCTTTTACTGGTCTTTCTGTATGGCCATACTTGCCTGACAATCTTCTGGTAATGTCGTAGACCTGTTTCATGTTGCCGCTGCCTGTTGCCTTTTCTGCCTCTGCTGCCAGGCTGTCTGTGTAGGCCCTCTTGTCTGCCCTGATACTACTCTTCACCTCGCGGTTGGCTTCCGAGTATTCCCCCTGTGCCCTTACTTTGGCTGCTCTCGTGCGACTATTGTTGACAGCTGCTTTCTTCTGCTTCCTCACTTCTATCTTCTTCAAGGTCTGTGCCGACAGCCAGTCCTTGTGGTGGCGTTTCCTGAACCCTACAGTGTCTTTGCAGGTTGAGTTCAGCGCCTCTCTAACTGCCTTCCACTGCTGCTCTGTGGTGACCGCCTCCTCTTCATTTACTAGCTCCTGTAGCGCTTGAAACCGGTTGGACAGCACCAGTTTGAACTCTTCTCTAACTCCAGTTCCTCTCAGGAGGCCTACATTATAGCGCTGTCTTCTTGTTGTCTCTGTGCGGCTTTTCTTTAGCTTGAGCTTCATTCTTAAGGTAAGCAGATGGTGGTCGGAGGCGACATCTGCTCCCTTCCTCACTCGAACATCTTGAAGGGATCTTCTAAATTTCTTGCTAATGCAGATATGGTCTATTTGGTTCTCTGTTGTATGGTCAGGTGAGACCCAAGTTGCTTTGTGTATTCTTCTGTGTGGGAAGATGCTGCAAGTCGATTTAGAGCACAAAAGTCTACAAACCTCTCTCCGTTCTCACTCATCTCCGAGCCTAGTCCCTGTCTCCCCATCACCTCTTCGTATCCGGTGTTGTCCTCCCCTATTTTGGCTTTAAAATCGCCCATGACGATGGTGATGTCTCGCTCCGCACATTTGTCCACGGCACTCTGGAGTCGGTCGTAGAACTCTTGTTTCTCTTCCTCGTCACTGTCATTAGTGGGCGCATAACACTGGATGACGTTCAGCTTGAGCTTTTTCTTGGTTCTAAAGGCTGCTGTGATAATTCTTGGCCAAAGAGGTTCCCAGCCCATCAGCGCTCTCTGTGCCACTGGTGACAGCATGAATGCTACACCTTCTGTATGGGGGGCATTCTCCTCTTCATGACCTGAATACAGAATCATCTCCCCACTTAACAGCCTTTTCTGGCCAGACTGCGTCCATCTGGCTTCACTGATACCTAGCAGGGAAAGGTTGTACTTTTGCATTTCCGCTGCTATCTGGGCGGCCTTGCCGCTCTGGTACATGGTCTTGACGTTCCATGTGCCCATGGTTGTATCCCTGGATAGAGAGAGGCGGCTCGGTCCTGTGGCTTCCGAAGACTTCCGGCTTTCACCACAGGACGTCATAAGTCTTCTGGTAGAAGAACCTTCCTCCTCCAAGAAAGGAATTACTGTTAGTCTTTTCGTCGGCGTTTTTGTAGCTATTTCCTTTTTAGCAGGGTGGGGAAGCTACCCCCACGCCCAACCCCCTTACTAGGAGGACCAGGGGTTTTCTGTCGGGGTCACCTTCCCTTAGACCATGTTGGTTCACGGCACCTATTTCATTCGGTGCACCCCTCTCACGAGAGACCCCCTATCCACCACCCAGGGGACGCGCCTCAACGCCATATGGTCCCAGCGCGAGGACACACAAATTATTGCAAGACTGAAATTGTACCGTGAAATTTTAGTTTTGTCACAATTTTCCCAAGTCTTGAAGCGAAAGCGAATCTCATATCACGTTAAATATAAATTACGTAAAAACAATAATATACGTCATGACAAATGACGTTTGACAAACCAATGACGCGTATGCACTGCGCCCCCCTTAAAGCACTATGACGCTGCATTGGCACATCTGCGAGGCTTTTTAAAATGGAGATATTTCAACATCAGAATCAAGTCAAAGACAAAAGGTAGAGACTTTTGACAGCGAAGACAGCTCTCATAATCATAGAAAGGACTTTGTGGGTTATGGTTCATCCCATCTTGTTTTGTTTTCACCTAATTTTATATTTAACGTGATATAAGTTTGGCTTTCGCTTCAAGACATTTGGAAAATGGTAACAAAACTAGAATTTCACGGTACAATTTCAGTCTTGCTATAATTTGTGTGAAATCAGGTTGACTTTACCTAGCTACCTGCTATACTAAGTATCGTAAATTTTGGTCTATTGAGCGCACCTGTATATAAGCCGCACCCACTAAATTACTATTTAAAAAATCTCCACTTTATTCACAAATAAGTCGCACTGGTTTATAAGTCGCAAATATATACAACAAAAATAAAGTTCGTAATCTTAGGAATAATAGGATAATCACATTTATTAAGCGTCGTCATCGTCCTGTTCACTGAATCCGATGAAGTCTTCTTCTTCGGTGTCGGTGAATTGATGCAGAAGTAGCAGCGCATCCTCCGCCATCTTGTCACTGATTGGCAGTTCAGCCTCGTGTGTGCTTGATGGTCACGTTATATATTTAAATTTGGCAGTTGAGGCAGTGCAAGGACCGGTGTTTTTAAAAATAATTTTTGCCTTGTTTGAAAATTTGTAGTAGGGCTGAATGTTGGAATTTGCTGGAAATTTCTGGTTAGCTGAGAGGAGGCATAATATTTGGTGCTTTGATTCATACCATCCTGAGCTTATACTGTGGACAATTGTGGGCCTATGTTGAGTTGCCATTGGCGTAGTGATTTGAGGGGCACGCTGATTTCAGCTGTGCTTGGGTGTGGGGTTGGTAAGAAATCAGGTTCATAGCCAAGAAATGAGACTGTCAACGTGCTGGGTTTTTTTTGGGTTATTTTGTGCATGGCAAATGTGCAGCTGGTGACTGATGCTTCAATTGTATGCGGCTTTGATTTAAATATGTGTACAGTTAACACTGTAACCAACGTGAAAAGTTAACACTTTAACATGGAGCTCATCGAAAAATTAGTGAACAGTAAAAACGATATTTTGAGTTACAGAGAAGCTAAGAATAGACGAGGGTGTGATGCTTCTGGAATCGGAAAAATCCGCAAACAAGCCGCATCGCTGTTTAAGCCGCAGGGCTCGTTTAAAGCTGGGGGAAAAGTTGGCTTATAATGCGAAATTTACGGTACACCTGCATGCTCTTCTTCATGCACATCGGTCGGTGTGTTATAGTCAGTCAAATGTATTTATTTGTTTTATGTTCACATTTGTTGTTTTTACAACTGTTTTACAAAAATCACTACAGACGAATTTCTCATCTTGGGACAATAAAGGTATTCGTATTCTTCTGAAAGCGCGTCGATGCGTGTGTATGCGTGTGCGTGTGCGTGCGTGCATGCGCGCGCTCCAAACATCCTCAAGAGGCATAGATGTTAATGCGCCCTCCGGGCACCTGAGGATCTTTGCCTCTTGGAGATGTACGCATATGTGAAAGAGAGAGCGAGCGAGCGAGAGAGAAAATTACGTCATATTTAGAGTATGTCTGCGTGGTGACGGAGTTGCTTCTTTTACGTCACCGCCACAGTCTGACTTTCTCCAGATGTCAAGGTGTTTTACTGTACAACAAACCAAGGGGAATTACTCAGCGCTGGACAACAGTTAGATCCCCTGCACCCGCCTATCAGGCACCCAATCGCCAGCCCACAGAAAAATACGCAGGTATAGAATAAGACAATCATTTGCATCTTACTAACACGCACACACACACACACACACACACACACACTAACACCTTTTGTAATTCTTACTAACACGCACATACACACACACTAACACCTTTTGCACGCACAAACACGCACACACACCTCTCTCTCTCTCTCTCTCTTGGCTTGACTTCGCGAACGAAGATTTTATAGGAGTTGCCCACGACGTCTGCAGGCTTGTTCGTGGCTGCGGAGGCCAATCCGAGACAGGCAGGTTCGACCGCAGTGGCTGCAGGGGAAGGTATGGCCAGGGTTCTGAGCTGCGGCATCTCTGTTTTTTCTCCTGAGCCGCTTGTCCTTAAGGCTAGCTCTGTGAGAGTCCTCAAAGGAGACAGCTGCCTTGTAAATGGTGGAGCGCCAGGTGTCACGGTCCGCAGCAAGCGAAGACCACTGGTGGTGGTCGATTTGGCAGGCACTAAGTGACTTCTTGAGACAGTCTTTGTATCTCTTCTTTGGTGCCCCTCTGTCACGGTGTTCAGTAGCAAGCTCGCCGAACAGGGTGATCTTTGGTAGGCGATGATCCTCCATCCCGGAGACATGCCCCGCCCAGCGGAGTTGTGTCCGCAGCAGCAAAGCCTCGATGCTCACAGTTTCTGCCTGTTCAAGGACCTCGACGTTGGTGACATAGTCACTCCAGTGAATGCCCAGGATGGTACGCAGGCAGCGCTGGTGGAAGCGTTCGAGGAGTCGTAGTTGGCTGCGGTAGAGGGCCCAGGACTCGGATCCATACAGCAGGGTGGTGAGGACGACAACTCTGTACACGCTGATCTTGGTGCCTGTTTTCAGCTGTTGATTGTGCCACACCCGCTTGAAAAGTCGCCCGAAAGCGCTGTTCGCTTTTGCCAGCCTGCTGTCAAGCTCCTTGTCCAGCTTGGCGTCCGACGTGATAATGCAGCCAAGGTAAGTAAACTGGTGCACTGACTTTAGTTCAGACTCGCCAATGGTGATGTGAGGAGGGCGATACACTGTCTTGGGTGCCGGCTGATGGAGGACCTCTGTCTTTTTCAGACTGACCTCGAGTCCAAAGAGCTGGGCAGCATCTGCGAAGCAAGACGTGATGCGCTGCAGGGCTCTCTCTGTGTGTGCAACGAGGGCAGCATCATCAGCAAAAAGCAGCTCACGAATCAGTTGGTCTAGGGTTTTCGTGTGGGCCTGCAGTCGTCTGAGGTTGAACAGGCTGCCATCGAGACGATACCTGATGTACACTGCATCGTCATCATCGAGGTCCACTGTGGCCTGCTTCAACATCATGCTAAAAAAGATGGTGAAGAGGGTCGGTGCCAGCACGCAGCCCTGCTTTACGCCGTTGAGAATAGGGAATGGTTCTGAGAGGTCATTGTTGAGTCTGACCTGGCCTTGCTGGTCCTCGTGTAGCTGGGCAATCATGTTGAGGAACTTTGGGGGACAGCCAAGTCGCTCCAGGATCTGCCACATGCCTTGCCTGCTCACAGTGTCGAACGCTTTTGTTAGGTCGACAAATGTTACGTACAGCCCTTTGTTCTGCTCGCGGCACTTCTCCTGTAGCTGTCTCAGCACAAAGACCATATCGATGGTGCTCCTGTTTGCTCTGAAGCCACACTGGCCCTCTGGGAGTTGGTCTTCAGCGATGGCAGGTACCAGCCGATTCAGGAGCAGCCTTGCAAGGATTTTCCCAGCAATGGACAGCAGGGTAATTCCCCGATAGTTGGAACAGTCAGACTTCTCGCCTTTGTTCTTGTACAGGGTGATAACGACTGCATCACGGAGATCTTTTAGTAGTGTTCCTTCCTCCCAGCAGCAGAGAAAGAGGCCATGGAGCTTGTTGTGCAGTGCTGTGCCTCCATGTTTCCAGATCTCTGGCGGTATTCCATCAATGCCTGCTGCTTTGCCACTCTTGAGCTGGTGGATGGCTGTGAGGGTCTCTTCAGCGGTGGGCGGTTCGTCCAATTCAACCTTTACTGGGAGGTGTGGGATTTGTAGGACGACTGCTTCTTGAACAGTGCGCTCAGCGCTGAAGAGGCTCTGAAAGTATTCCGACCAGCGGTTCAAGATGGAGGTATTATCTGTGAGGAGTGCCTGGCCATTCGCGCTTCGCAGGGGACTTTGTACCAGGTGCCTGGGGCCATACACTGCTTTCAGTGCTTCGTAGAAGCCCCTGTAGTAACCATTGTCAGCACAAAGCTGGGTCCTCTGTGCAAGTCTGGTCCACCACTCATTCTGGAGATCTCTGAGCTTGCGCTGAAGACTGCTGCAGACGAAGCGGAAGGCAGACTTCTTCACAGGGCAGGAAGGCTGGGCTAGGTGGGCCTGATGGGCGGCTCTTTTTTTTGCTAGGTGTTCCTGGATCTCTACATCGTTTTCGTCAAACCAGTCTTTGTTCTTCTTTCTGGCGAAACCCAAGACTTCTGCAGAGGATTTTGCAATAGCAGTTTTCAGTTGTTCCCAAAGTGTTTCAGGGGAGGAGTCTACTGGGTCCGCTGTGTCTTTGATCCTGCGCTGTAAATCTGTCTGAAAGGCAGCTTTCACATCGTCACGCTGAAGGCTGGCAACATCAAGCTTTTTCTTGGGGGGCCCCATTTCTTGGGTTTTGGCTTGAAGTGGAGCCTGAGTTTGCAGCGGACAAGGCGGTGGTCAGTGTGGCACTCTGCGCTGGGCATCACTCTGGTGAGGAGGACGTCACTGCGGTCCCTCTGACGCACTAGGACATAGTCGATAAGGTGCCAGTGTTTGGAGCGAGGATGCATCCAGGTGGTCTTTCGACTGTCCTTTTGCTGAAAAGTAGTGTTGGTAATGACCAGTTGCTGCTCCGCACAGAACTCCAACAGTAGGCGGCCATTGTCATTGCAGTTCCCCACGCCATGCTTGCCGAGGACTCCTTTCCAGGCTTCAGAGTCCTGGCCCACTCTGGCGTTGAAGTCGCCAAGGATGATGACTTTGTCGTCTGCAGGGGTACTCTGTAGGAGGCTGCGCAGGTCAGTGTAAAACTTGTCCTTTTCAGCAGGCTCTGCCAGGAGGGTTGGGGAGTACACACTGAGAAGGGTGACGTGCTGCTGGTGTGTCAGTGGGAGGCGCATGGACATGATGCGGTCTGAGTGGCCCGTTGGTAGGTTTTCCAGCTTAGTCGCAATGGATGTCTTGACCATGAAACCCACGCCTGAAAGCCGTCTTTCTGATGCAGGCCTGCCTGACCAGTAGAGGGTGTACCCAGCACCAAGTTCTTGGAGGCTGCCTTCGTCCGGAAGGCGTACTTCGCTGAGCGCGGCGATGTCGATGTTTAACCTCCGCAATTCATGGGCAATGAGGGCGGAGCGACGTTCAGGGCGTCCGCTGTCTGCTTTGTCGAGCATGGTTCGGACGTTCCAGCATTCTACGTTGAGTCCGGTCGTGGTCGTCATGAGAGTGGATCCGTTATTCTTTCTTGTTTTTTGACCGCAGGAGAAGATGCCCGTTGACCGCGGCTAGCCAACTGGGGTTGCGAGGGGATGAGCTTTGGTTAGGCCACCTTTTCTAGGCCCCTCTCCGTGTGGAGCAAGCAGTGCTGTCCCTAGAGAAGGCTGCTTGGTCGTTCAGGGTGTGCCGAGTGATGTTGTCATCCCCAGGTCAACATCAGGCGACCAATATCTTGAACCGCCTGCATGCAGGTTTGAGACTGCGGCTTCCAGTGACATCTTTTACCTGCCGTTTCGCCCCTCGCCCGTCGCTACAGGACTTGGAATGGTCAGTGTCATGGTCCGTGGACGTTTCCTAAAGCCTGCGCGGTGGAGCTTTTTGGTGGAGTGCAGTGTGCGCAATACTGGCCCCACCCTTTAAACCCTTGGTTCATCTGCCATGGCCTAGCAAGCTGGGACGATGGCATCGAGGTCCTCGGGTCGTAGGTTTTATTATCAGACTGTCCTTGTCCTAGTCTCTGGCTCAAAAGCCTTCCCCGGAGACACGGGGGCTTTGATGTCAGGGGTTTCCTCCCTTAGCCTTTCCGCAGCCAAGCGGCCAGGCCTGCAAGGCAGCAGGCGACTCGTGGAGGGCGGGGTCGTCTATGTCCCGTGCAGATGTGAACATCTGCCCACTGCACACACAGACACACACTGAAAAGGTGTTTTACTGTTTTAATTTACTGTTTAACTGTTAAACAGTTGTAAAAACAACAAAAGGTGTTTTACTGTTTTAATTTTTTTCTGAAAAGAATTATTTTTTACTGAAGAAGTTGAAAGGGTACAAAGCTGACTTAAACTCATCCAATGTCTTTCTCCAAACTAGCTATATCGGGTCACCTGCATGCTCTTCTGAAAGCGCGACGATGTGTGTGTGTGTGTGTGTGTGTGTGTGTGTGTGTGTGTGTGTGTGTGTGTGTGTGTGTGTGTGTGTGTGTGTGTGCGTGTTAGTGCGTGCATGCGCCCGCGCTCCAAACATCTCCAAGAGACATAGATCAGTCCTCATGCGCTCTCCGGGCTCATGAGGATCTATGCCTCTTGGAGATGCGCGCATGTCTGAGAGAGAGAGAGAGAGAGAGAGAGAGAGAGAGAGAGAGAGAGAAAATTACGTCATATTTAGAGTATTATGTCAGTGTCTGCGTGGTGACGGATTTGCCTCTTTCTCACCGCCACTGTCTGACTTTCTCTAGAAAACAAGTTTTTTTTTGTTTTTTTTTTATTTATTTTTTTTTTTATTTTTATTTTTTATTTTTTTTTTTTACTGTTTTAATTCTTTTCTGAAAAGAATTTTTTTTTTTTACTAAAGAAGTTGTAAAGATACAAAGCTGACTAACGAACTCATCCAATGTCTTTATCCAAACTAGCTATATCCCAAATTGTATGTAAATATGACAAAAATTACGGACTCTAATCTGGGTCAACCGACTTCCTATGAATGGTTGTTTATGTCTTAAATGAGACACTCAATTACAATATGTTTGGATGCTCTCTTATCCACCCCTTTAAGAAAGTATTTCGCCACGTTTCAAGCTTGTGTGTACAGAAATATCGGAGATTCTCTTGTTTACATACATACATACACACACACACACACACACACACGCATACATACATACATACATACATACATACATACATACATACATACATACATACATACATACATACATACATACATACATACGCACACACCGCGCTTTGCGCCAAATGTACGTTGAGCAGCGAGGTTAGCGTAACTAGACATGGCGTAATTTTTATTTTGTTACGGTGACTTCAATTGTGAGAGGTTTAGGCCTGCCCGCCTTTGACATCATGGACATGCTATTAAATTCGCACCACCGCAACCCGTCCTAAAAAAAAATCCCTTCTATAAATAGAAGGGACTTTAAAAAACCTTGACTTCTAGAGAAAGTCAGACAGTGGCAACGACGTAAAAGAGGCAACTCCGTCATCACGCAGACATTGACATAATCAATCCAGACGAAAAAGGTGACTGCCAAGCGTGTAAAATGTAAAGAAGTACCCAACGGAAAAGAAACACGCTTAGAAAAGACAGTTACAACACAATTTATAAATATTTCGGGTAAATACCCTTTTTCAAAATAGACAAACAAATAGAGAGATCAGTCGCTACGTATCTTCATTTCAATCGCAGAAGGAATGTGGCAACTGAAGGATGTGACGTAAAATAAAAGAAAAACAAAAGTTAGTAATAAAGAAGAAGTAAAATAAAAATAAAAATGACGTCAACGAAAAACTCGTAAGAGAGAGAGAGACTCAGAGAGAAACTGAACACGAGATACAGGAGTGTGTGCAAGCGCGCGTGCGCGCGAGCTAAAGTGAATGCATGTGCGTGAGGCCACAAAAAGAGAGAGAGAGAGAGAGAGAGAGAGAGAGAGAGAGAGAGAGAGAGAGAGAGAGAGAGAGAGAGAGAGAGAGAGAGAGAGAGAGAGAGAGAGAGAGAAAGAGAGAGAGAGAGAGAGAGAGAGAGAGAGAGAGAGTCAATGAATCAATGAAACTTTATTTTACAACGGCTTAGGCATTGACATCGTCATCGACACAGCCATTTTACAAACCTGCCGTTGCTAACAACTACAAGACTAACTACAAATATACATACATATAAGTAAACATAATACTTGCAGACAATTGACAACACTGTTCACATAGACAGACATACTCATAGACTCACAGACACCCCCCACCCCAACTGCCCCCCTCCACACCTAGACAGAGCTAAGTAGTCCAAATGATAAATGAAAAGGATAACAGGCTTAATTGGGAATAAACTGGACCCGGCATAAAAAGAGACATATAATACAAGTGGTTAAGGCATCCCTACGAGTGATTCACAAAATATTTGCAGAGACTCTTTTTAAAACAGGCTAGCGAGGAGGTGGATTTTACATGGTCGGGAAGCGCATTCCAGATAAGTGTCTCTGAGAAGGATAAGCTAGTTTTATATAGATCGATCCTTGGTTTTGGGACTACCAAAAGCTTTCTGATGTTTCCAAGCTTGGACTCAGACTTACGGAACAAAGTGGAGATGTACTCAGGTGTTTTACGTTTCCGCACTTTGAACATAAAGATTGCTTTGTTATATTTAAAATGACCTTGAAGAGGTAGTAGACCTGCTTTTGAGAGCTTATCTTCAGTATTTGGTGTGGACAGGGCAGATTATTTTGGCCGCTCGTCTGTGTAGGGAATTGAGTCTCTTTAAATGGACCTCACTACATCCATCCCATACCGTTGACGCGTAATCGATATAAGAACGTATGTGAGCGTTATAAAATAGTTTACGGGTATCTGAATCAATATAATATTTTAGTTTTGATAACATACAGAGATTTTTGGCTACTACTTTGCATAAGACGTCTGTATGAGCTTGCCATTTTAGCTGACTGTCGATTGTAATCTTAGTCTTCTTAAAATCCAGATAGACTACTCCTGTTAACTGTGACTTATTCATACCCTTGAGCCATGTGTCAACAAGGCGTGTAAGTGCTGTGTGGCATAAATGCTGCGGGCGAAATCCCGATTGGAAAGGGTGGAGGAGCTTACGGTTTTCTAGGTAAGCAAGCAGGTGTTTAAGAGAGAGAGNGAGAGAGAGAGAGAGAGAGAGAGAGAGAGAGAGAGAGAGAGAGAGAGAGAGAGAGAGAGAGAGAGAGAGAGAGAGAGAGAGAGAGAGAGAGAAGGAGAGACAGAGAGAATCAATGAATGAATCAATGAATCTTTATTTTACAACGGTAAAGATATTAACAATGCCAGAGGCAATGCCATTTTTCAAATCTCAGTGCCGTTTTGAGAGAGAGAGAGACAGAGACAGAGAGAGAGAGACAGAGAGACAGAGAACGAACGGATTACCCTTGGGCACACAGCCTGCTAAACACCAACCCGAAAGCAAACTTTATATCGCCTTCAAGTTGAGGACTACCTCGGGGGAATAACGGGAGGGCTCCGGGGGAAAAAAACCCAACAGCATTTAGCACAGTACACAACAAGTAATAATTCATTGAATCAAAGCAAATTTTCAATTTCAGTAATAGATTATCGGTAGGAGTGGAGAGCAGGTAGTTGTGAAACCGTCTTCAAGGGTAACCCCAAAATGGCAAAAACCCCCGACAAAAACCCCCCAACTAAAAACCAAAAACGGTAAGGTGGGGGTGGGGGGTGGTGGTGTATGTGATAATTGACATAATCGATAATTGACATAACTGACATAATACTCTAAATACTCTAAATATGACGTAATTTTTTCAAGCGCGCGCGCTCTCTCTCTTTCACAGACATGCGCGCATCTCGAAGAGGCATAGATCCTCATGCGCCCGGAGAGCGCATGAGGATCTATGTCTCTTGGAGATGTTTGGAGCGCGCGCGCATGCACGCAATAACACGCACACACATACACACACACATCGTGACATTTGGAGAAAGTCAGACATTGCCAGTGACGTAAAAGAAGCAACTGCGTCAACACGCAGACATACTATAAATATGACGTAATTCTCTCTCTCGCTTGCTCGCACTCTCTCTCTCTCTCTCTCTCTCTCTCTCTCTCTCTCTCTCTCTCTCTCTCTCTCTCTCTCTTACATATGCGTGCCTCTCCAAAAGGCATAGATCTTCATGTGCCCGGAGGGCGCATGAACATCTATGCCTCTTTAGGATGTTTGGAGCACGCGCATGCACGCACGCACACACATACACACACATCGACGCGCTTTCAGAAGAGCATGCAGGTGTACTTAGTATTTCATGTAGCTAGGTAAAGTCAACCTGCTTTCACACAAACTATAGCAAGACTGAAATTGTACCGTGAAATTCTAGTTTCGTCACCATTTTCCCAAGTCTTGAGACGAAAGCGAAACTCATATCACGTTAAATATATAAAATTACGTAAAAACAAACAAACAACAACAACAACAAAAACCCGTCATGACAAATGACGTTTGACAAACCAATGACGCGTTTGCACTGCGTGCGCCCCTTATAGAGTTCACTATGGTGCATTGGCATTTTTTTTTTCAAAAGGAGATATTTCAACATCAGAATCAAGTCAAAGACAAAAGGTAGAGACCCTCGACAGCGAAGACAGCTCTCATATAGAAGGGACTTTGTGGGTTATGGTTCATCCCATCTTGTTATCTTGTTACTTCAGTCGTCAGGGGATTAGGCCTGCCCGCCTTTGACATCATGGATATGCTATTAAATTCGCCCACCGCAACGGATCCCAAAAAGTCCCTTTTATAAATAGGAAGGACTTAAAAACGGGTCGGTCTATTTGCCACTAATAAAACGTTTACATGATGCTGAACTCACAAACCGGTAAAATAAATCCACCTATTCTAAACCCGTCGAGTAATGAATTTGTCCTGACAACTGAAACTGGATACTTGGAAGAAAATGCGTGTTCATCGTTCTGGCTATGTGCCAGTGTCACGTAATAACATTTGTTGTGAAACGTTCTATCTTCAGCAAACGTTAAGTGGTATAATTGTATATATTCAGCGCCAAAGAATCCCATTTGTCAAAAGGCCACGGATACAAACTCCCGCCAGCAAGAGGCATAGAATCTCACGAGCCTACGCAATCCCGAAACTTTAGAGAATTCAAGATTCATACCGAAACGGGTTAAAGTGCCACTGACAGAGTTATTTCCGCCTGTCAGGCTCATGTTTTGTGCATTTGATATTGATACAAAACAGTGTTATACAAGAAATGTTGGTAGCAATAAACTGCATTGATACCTCGATGTTGAGAAAAAGTGTTGCGGTGAATTGTACAGATTTTGTGCGGAAGAAATTGAAAATTATTTTATTTCATTTTGTTGTTGTTGCTATTGTACTTTTAGTGCAAACTCTTACCGGGAGGCGTTAAACAAACAGTAGTACTGCCAGTAAACTTCGAATATAACAAATCGCCTGGGGTAAAATATGTTATGTTCCAAGTTTGTTATAAACCAAATAATTGGAATAGAAATAGTGCTGTCCGGGACTTTTGAAGAAAATGTTGTTATCTCCGACTTTTGTTATATCCGACATTGTTATAAGCGGCGAAGACGACAGTAAAAGATGAAAGAAATGCGTTACTTTGTATTGGTCTTTCTGTAGCATTTTTGTGATTGTTGAATTATTCTCTTTATTTTCGAGGAATAGCCTGGATCAGCAAATCTATGTAACCAAATGGCTACGGTGTCGCTGACTGAAACTATCGCAAATTCATGCCTGATGTCTGCACGAGGTGTTCGCATTTGAGTGAGATCAGCGAGCAAGAGGCATAGATCTTCATGAGCCCGCGCAATTGCGCGGGCTCATGAGGATCTATGCTTCTTGCCGCATTTGAGTACTGCTGTTGGTGCTGCGACTGTGATTTAAGCGGATTTGAGTCTTGGGACTGACAAGGCATTACGCCTGAACTGTCATGGTCTATCCGTCTCCCGGTGCACGTATGCCGTCAAAACCGAAGTCGGCTAAAACGTTTTGACAATCGCGTACACGCCCACGTGCTCTTGAGAACTGGGATTTTCCAGAGTGGGAGTTGAAAACATTCGGCATTTTGAGATAGCCCATGTCAAGGTGCAAGTGGCGTAGAGTTTCATGGGCAGGGATCCCCAGAATTTATACGCCTTTCGCCGGCAGGGTGGCAACACTGGCAATCACACCAGACAGAGAAAGTAAAGGGAGAACTTGTCTACCGGAGTAGACTGGCATCGCATCCTTGCTCCGTTGTTCGTGTACATTTTACGTGTGAAAGGATGGACGATGAAGTGCCGGTTTTTGCGTCATGTTCTTCGCGTGAAAGGGTAAACCTTTGGTTTAACCCATTATGCCCCGACAAACTACAGCAAGACATGGATCAATCTGACAGTTCAAGGGTGGTGCTAGAATAACTCGGCAACCCCATGCGCTGCGGCCAAACTATTCGGGCACCACCGGCCCTTGAACTATTGAAAGGTTTATCTGTCTCCTGTACTGTTTTGTGTTATGTAAGCTATTTACAAAAGACAACTCCCAAAATGTAGGAATTCCAACCTTTAGAGCTCAGTGAGTCAAATCGAGACAGAAATACTCCCACGGCCTGTCTACAGAGAGCGCAAAATAGACTGCTCCTAAAGTGTGGTTGAATTGAGAACAATGACAAACCGACTAAACAGACAGAGCTTTAAAAATTCCGCGAATACCGTACCCGCAACCGGTGCTTGAAAGGTTTCAAGTGAAAGCTGCTACAGTCAGGACCTTCAAGTTTACAGCAAACATGTCAACCGCTTGAATTCAAGCATCTGAATGCACGGACCCCTTGAAATAGCAGTTTTGGACGGTTATGACCGGGCTAATGATATCGTCTAACTTTAACAGAAGAAAAGAAATCCGTTTAAAGAAAACTGGTGAATGAATATGGAAGTAGGCGCCAAACACCGATCTCAAACCCAGGCCGGGCAGATCTGTTAAACCTGTCGGCCGGGCAGGGTGTCCAGGTCTTTTTGTTCTGGCAGATTACAACCAAGACACTGGAGCGCCAAGAGCAAACCGTCATTTTCTGACTGACTCTCAATATAGCGGATAAAGTTAGAGAATCCGTGTCGTTTGCGTACGGGAATAGAAACGGGAAACAAGAGATCGAGATGGAACGTATACATACCCTCCCACTGGCGGGGAAGAAAAAAACACAAGGGGGTGGGGTGGGGGGGGGGGGTGGGGGCAGGGTGGGGGAGCGTTGCTGAAACCTCTAACAATACTATACCGACTGTGTTCTTTGTAACTTTGTTTTTATCTCTCTGCTTTCTCCCTCCCCCTTCCTCACACACCCACACCCTTGACGCTGCTGACAGCTCTGAATGCGGCCGACACGATGAGGCTGATATAACAGGAAATCCAGACTAAAATGGTGACTGCCAAGCGTGTAAAATGTAACGACGGAAGTAACCAAAAAAGAAAAAAGCACGCTTTCGACCCAAGACGGCCGCAGTGGGTCCGCACACAGTCGTGCGCGGACTCACTTCGGCCCTCGTAGGCTCCAGGGAAAAAAAACAAACAAAAAACAACAACATTGTATTGGTTTTACATGTACTTGCAAAGCGTGGGTTTTTTTTTTTTTTTGTGAGTTCTTTCTGTGATTCAACAGGTACGTAGCGCATGAACCAGTATAGTGATGATGTGTTGAATAATGCCGATAGAATCCCAGGGAAGAAAGAAATCCGCCCCTAAAATGTGGATCGAAAAATGTTTGTTTTGAGAGGATGAATGATTAAAAGTTTTAGCGAATGAATGAACGAATTATTAAATGAATGAATGTAACTTTATTATTTAGGGGACGAAGTAAATATTACATTGTCTGCTGTTATTATGGTTACAGTTGCTGATAAGCAAACATACAGAGCACAACTCTAGAATCATGAGAACGCGTAAAACAGGGGGAAGAGACACGCGCAAAAACGTATTTACAAAAGACGTCATTTTGAAAATATCGTCCCATCGCAATACGTCATAACACGTCACTCGTCTAATGAAAAGCACAGACCCCGCGTGCTGGCTTGTAGGACGGTAAGTTCATTGTACATTATTTTTACAGTATAACATTTTCCGCTGTATTATGATCTTCTCATATTTATGATACTTTATAATGCTAGGGTGCTGGTTCCCCTGATCGCCCGGGTCCTACGCCACTGCAAATCGTAGAGATGTATAGCCCCATTATCTATGCTGTAATGTTACATTCCACCTCAACTTTGCCATCGCGGTAGACGTTGAAAGAAAAGCCGATTGAAACAAAGCAAACCGTTTAATTTATATCGTCCTCTCCTTTTCCTCGTAGTGAATTTGACATACGAAATCGTGTGTTGTTCGTTGAACGTTAAAACAAGTTCTAAACAAATGCAAACAAACGTAAAATCCTGCGAAAGCGGCGACACTGTTTCCCTGGCGCTGATCTGCTCGTGAACGATCGTTGTCGATCCTTTAGCCGCTGCAGTGTTACTCGCCATCACTGAATAGTCTTTGTGGCTTGCACGGCGCAAAATCCAAACAATGGATCAGTGTAGAATGGGTTCAGGTTGAATAATATATCTTTATTTTAGGTGACTGCCAAGCGCGCAACACGCAGAGAACATCATTCCCAACGAAGGCAGAAACACGCCTAGGAAAAATATTAATTTCTGTGGGTTTCTTTCTTCCCTGGGATTCTATCTGCATTATTCAACACATCATCACTATACTGGTTCATGCGCTACGTACCTGTTGAATCACAGAAAGAACTCACAAAAAAGAAATACGCTTTGCAAGTACATGTAAAACCAATACAATGTTGTTGTTTTTTGTTGTTTTATTTCCCCTCGGGCCTACGAGGGCCGAAGTGGGTCCGCGCACGACTGTGTGCGGACCCACTGCGGCCGTCTTGGGCCGAAAGCGTGCTTCTTTCTTTTTTGTTTACTTCCGTCGTTACATTTTACACGCTTGGCAGTCAGCATTTTAGTCTGGATTTCCTGTTATATCAGCCTCATCGTGTCGGCCGCATTCAGAGCTGTCAGCAGTGTCACAGTGACTGATGTAGCAGAGGCTGCTGCTAGAGACGGCATGCTGGGCGTCGCTTTACTTCTCCTGACATGCGTTCTGGTACTTGCACCTCCACAAGAAGTAAGTTCTTTGAAGCTTGAGTCTGTCACCCTATTCAATCTATTTAAAGTACCATTACTCGTAAATCTGAAGACACCTTTCAGCACCATTTGTGTTTGTTATGCCTTTTCGACGTGACACTTAATGAACTTTAACAGCAGTTAAGACACGCAGAGAAAGCACACGCGTAATCGCACTTATTTATTCTGCTCAACCGTTAGCGTGTCAATCTATTTTACCTGTTTCTCGTACTGAAAGCATTGTATTTATAAACGGAGTAGAGTCATTGTCAAATTATTTGATATTAAGACCTGTCCTGAACTGGATTGTCCTGTGTCTAAATGAACCATAACTAGGCCTGTGTGTAGAGTTTCGTAACCATCTGTTACAGAAGTGTTTCTCTGAACAGTTACGGCGGTAGTGGGCCTTCAGAGGGCTCAGATTCAAATGACTAATCGGGACTGCACGCGCGTTTATATAGGCCCGCGGACGGTTTAACCCATTTAGCCCCGACGTCCTACAGCAGGAATGAATTGACTATGAAAATTCAAGGGTAGTGCCAGATTGGCTTGGCGCCTTCAGGCGCCAAGCCAATCTGGCACTACCCTTGAATCATCATGGTCAATCCATCTATTGCAACTGGTAAATCGTTAGGTAACACCTCCAAAATTAGAGAAATGCGGCCTTGGGACTAAATGGGTTAATATCACAGCCGCATTTCCAAATCACTTAATAATAATAATAATAATAATAATAATAATAATAATAATAATAATAATAATAATAATAATAATAATAATAACATTCATATAGTGCTATGTAACCCAACATCAGTCACGTTGGGAATGGGTAGACCATCGAAACCGATGATGTCGTCATTGTGCTTGACTTCTATTTGTGGGTGCGGGTGTGGCTGGCCAAGCCAATCCTGGAGCCACACCTGCGAGGGCAATGGGGACACTGGAACGTAGCTGTGGGGAGAGTCGACGCTGTCTTTCTGCGAGCTCTGGCACTGGTGATCCAATATGTTCAAAGAGCGTGCAGGCTTTCCTGGTGGCGGCACGCCAGCCGGATTTGTCTTGTGCTTGTGCTTCAAGTTCCTTTACCGGGAAGACGCAGTGCTTGAGGCTGTCTCTTATGCAGTCTTTGAAGCGTTTCTTTGGCCGTCCTTGCTTCCTGTGGCCTTTCGAGAGTGCACCATACAGGAGTTGGCGTGGCATGCGAGAATCATCCATGCGTATGACATGACCTGTCCAGCGGAGTTGTATCTTTAAGATCAAGGCTTCAACACTCACTAAGTCAGCATTGTCCAGGACTTCCAGGTTTGTCACCTTGTCTTGCCTTTTGATGCCCATGAGTGAGCGCAGGGATCTCATGTGGAAATGTTCAAGCTGCTTGAGGTGCTTTCTGTACCGCGTCCATGACTCACAGCCGTAGTCACGCTGGTCCTAAGCACTTAAAAACATAAAGACACAATAAGGAGACGCCAAAACACAACTCAGGGATAAGGGGGAATATAATACCTAACATAAGGCGGGTCTAGTAAGGTCTCCCCTTTTCCTTGCATTTATTTTCGTCTAGAAATGTGTGAATATGAATATGCGTCATAAAGTTTCATGGTTCCTAACAGCCAAAACAATGTTATCAAAAATACTTAGTTTCCACATGGCCACCACGACATCACCACTTCCGCCTTCTTCTTCTGCAACGTTCAATCCCTTGATGACCGTCTTTAAATCTTATTGTTCTGGCTGCCAATAAGTGAGCTGTCATGCTCGGCAGCATGTTTTCAAAGTTTGGTGTACAGGGGCGTGTCTTCTGGTCAGAACTGCCAGCAAACCGCTTCTCTGTATGGACAGGTTTGGAGAATGTGCTAAGGAGACTGATTTTCTACGTCAAATTCGCATAGGGCTGTTTCCGCATGACCCAGTCTCACGAGGTGAGCCCAGCAGGGTCCGTACGGTCTGTGAACATTTGTGAAAGTTGTTAAAAAATGATAAGGCCTTTTCAGGGCCCTGGAAAGTCTGTCAATTTCAGTCCTTTTCCTTAAAGTCTGTGAAAGTTTGTAAAAAATGACAAAATGCTGGCAAACTTTTGTCTACTTCTTTTTTTTCTCTCTCTCCCCCAATTTGCGACTATTCCATTGCGAACGATCATGCTGACGCTTGTTGCAAGTGATCTATATTTAGCTCTGATCATAAAGTGACTGCATGGCCTTTCTGCCGAACATTCTGATTGGTTGTTTACGCTTCTACCGAGCTCCGCCATTCGCTAAGCGTCTTTTTTTATTTTAATTTTGGTATCTCTTCATGCATTAGGCAAGAAAGCTTCAAATGAGCTGCTGATACAGAATGATCTAATTAAAGTGTGTAAACCTTCAGGCTTCAGTTTGAGTTTGTGAAACGTTAATGAAAGTTTGTAAACTTCGTCCCTGCTTTTCTGTACGGACCCAGGCCAGAGTAACTAACCAGTGCGTAGATGAAAGATAGTGGTCTGGCTCTTGTTCAGCGTGTTGATGTCGTCTGCCCACGGAGTGCAGCCGCCATTCTGCTGTTGCCAATCACTTTGTTGCTGTACTGTCTTGGTTTCTTTACAGGAGGTTGTGATCTTGAGGTAGTCTGGCGCCAGGCTGTCAGCCTCTCCATTCCCAGCTACTCCAGAATGCACTTGAATCCACTGCAGCACTATTTTGTGGACAGGGCATCCAGTCTATCTTGACGCTTCCTGGTGAGATCAGTGGATCAAGCTGTTGCCTTTCCCGATCTAGTGCTCTGCTGCTGTGTTGAGCACCTGCAGATCTGTACGCTAGTTGGAGCTGCTGCCGCCAGCTGGTAAGGAGAGGGAGGTAGTAGTGCGGTCTGCACAGCAGATGTACACGCCACTTCCTTCATTCCGCACGGCGTCTTGTGCGGTACCACAGCTGCTGTGAGGGTAGCGCTTGTGCATAATTTCCAACGAGATGGCTTTGTGCAGTGCCGCAACCTTTGGCAAAGAGTCCTGGAACATTGTTTATGTTGTCTAGAAGGCTCTTTTGAGATGTCCAGGTATCTGAAGGGAGCTCTTCAAGAAATCTTTGGGCCTGGTTCCAGGACATCAGTTTTAGCCCTTTGCAGAACCTTCAGTTGGCGGTTCAGACTTGGGCGTTTCTGACGGTTCTTGGTCTGCTCCTGTAGTCTTTCATGCTGTCGGTGTTTAGTAAGTCTCTTCATCGTGTGTGCTGTTCTGCGTTCCAGTGGCTCCAATGTCCTCCATTTCCTAAATTGGGGTGCTCCAGATGGCTCTAAGAATGTCACTGCATCATGAGAATGACCCATGTTCTGCATCTTGTCAAGCCTGGCTTTTTGGGTTTTGCAGGCAGTGTTTCATATTGTCGACGTATCTTGGTACCGCACTACTGGTCTGACCGAGCAGGTGTTTACTTGTACCAGGATGCTGTAATTTGCGCCAATGTGGTCCCCACCAGTTTCTTCATCAGAGACTTTTTTTGATTTGCAGCTCTAGCTTCCATGGCTTCGATGTGAGGCCTCCACGTGAATCCAGTAATTTATTTGTTGCCAGTAAAGTTGGCTTGTATGTATTTGGTACTGGAAGGTCTCCAGTTTTAAGGGGACCTCTTCCGTCTGATTGAAAGAGATGGTCTAGCTCAGTTTGAATGGCCTCTTTCAGTCCAGCTGCTGACTCTGTTGGCAGCATCCTGGATTCTGCAGGATGCTATTTCTTTATGTTTTGCTGCGCTCCGCACTGCAAAGTCATCCGCATGGAGGATGTTCGAGACGAACTTTGGTACTGTTGTCATTAATGTAGACCAAGAACAGCATCGGACACAACATCTCCCGAAGGTACACCTTCCCCGCGTTTGACAAGACTGCTGAATGTGCAGACGGTAGAAGCTTCAGCGGCAGCCCCTGTTAAGGATGATGATGATGATGAAACGTTTTTATTCAGGATACAATTTTAGGCATGCGAATGCCTCTTTCAAACTGTCCTGCTACACTACACACATAAATATACATCGAGCAACACAATAAAATATTAAAGACAAAAAAACCAAAAAACACACACAACAACAACATAATATCAAGAACATTTAAATGTACGAAAAGCATAAAAGACGAAAAAAAAAAACACACAACAAAACCAAAAAAACATAATAACATCGACATAAGCTGAAGGTCATCTTATAACTGGAACATATCTCTGAGAGTACAACATTAATAGAAAAAAATTAAATCGTGGTATTAATTTAGAAGTAAAAAATGATAAAGGCGATCCTTAAATATACTAAATTTAGAAATAGACTTAAGATGCTTGAGGTACATTATTCCATGCATTTGCACCTTAAAAGGTCAGGCTAGTTATATATATATATATATATATATATATATATATATATATATATATATATATATATATATATATATATATATATATATATATATATATATATATATATATATATATATATATAAAATCTTGTTCTTGGTAGGTGGAGCGACCTGTTTCTCGTGTTTTGTCTATAAATATCTGAAAACAAAATTCGCAAATGGAGTGGCGCTCTCGCATGTAAAATCTTGTACATTAATACACACCGATTAAATTCGAATTGTTTGTTTAATGCCAGCAATTTAAGAGATTTGACTTTTTGGTCTGTGGGGGCGGGTCCAGGAAATATGAGTTTAACGCCTCGACGATACAGATAATTAACTTCGCTGCAACCGTCCCAGACAGTGGAACTGTAATTACGGTGCGTTTTGATATGCGCTGGACTAGGACTGTGCGAAGTACGATGGAAGAACCTTGGGGAAACATCAACCCATCAAAACCACAAACTGTATTACAGTGGCAGAAAAGACAAACACAAACAGGGTGTCGGATTTCTGGTCCACAAAGACATCGTGAACACTGTCATTACTTGTCGGCCAGTCTCCAGTAGGCTTATCACTATACGCTTGAGGGCAACCCCATTCAATATCACCATTGTAAACGTTTACGCCCCAACAACGGACTATGGCGATGAGGAAATAGAAGACTTCTATGACCAACTGCAAGAAGTCTTGGACCAGACTCCCAAGAAAGACATTCTTGTGGTGCAGGGAGACTGGAATGCCAAAATAGGAGAGGATGCTGCTCGGAACTGGAAAGGCACATGCGGATGCTACTGCAATGCAGAGACTAACGACAGAGGTTTAAGGCTCCTGGAATTTGCCAGCTCAAATGATCTAAAGCTGATGAACACGTTTGGCCCACACAAAGCATCCAGAAGATGGACATGGCACAGCCCAAACGGAGAGCACCATAACCAAATTGACTACATCATGGTGAAGAGACGCTTCCAAACCAGTGTGAACATTGCCAAGACAAGAAGTTTTCCAGGAGCAGACATTGGAAGCGACCATGACTTAGTGATGATGACCTTCCGACTCCGCCTAAAGAAGGTCAACAAGCAGGGTCCCTCCAGAATCAAGTTTGACCTCGAGAAGCTGAAAGACCCAGAGGTAGCGGAAGCCTTCCAGGCAAAGATAGGAGGAAAATTCGCGCCACTGCTACTTCTAGGTGCAGAAGACGCGGATGTGGACACACTGATCGACACATTTAACACTGCTGTAACCCAAACAGCCGGTGAGATCCTTGGCAAACACCGACAAGCAAAAAAACCTTGGGTTACAGCCGACATCTTTGTTCTATGTGACAAGCGTCGAGAATTAAAGAAAAAGAAATCAGAGGTAGAAGGAGCTAAACAATACAGGGAAATTAACCAGGATATCAAGAAATGCACGAAAAAGGCAAAGAATAAGTGGATTGAAGATCAGTGTAACCACGTAGAAGAAAATCTGAACAAAAATAATAGCAGAAAAGCATACCAACTGGTGAAAGGCCTGACCAGTGTAAAACAAGGACGCTCCTCGATCATTCAAGATAGTGAAGGGAACTGTCTTACGGAAGACC
The DNA here is from genome assembly GCA_036245525.1 of Semisulcospira habei. NCBI lineage: Eukaryota > Metazoa > Mollusca > Gastropoda > Semisulcospiridae > Semisulcospira > Semisulcospira habei. Next base: position 243,410,178 of record BTPG01000002.1, read on the forward strand.
AAGACATACTAAAGAGATAGACAGAGTACTGCTCAGATTTGTACAACCACCGAGCTACAGGGGACCCAGGCATACTTGTCAACCCACCCGTGACCAACAATGGCAACTATCCCATCCTCCGAGAAGAAGTAGAGGCTGCAGTAAAGTCGCTGAAAAAGGGAAGGCAGCAGGAGCAGACAACATCCATGCAGAGCTAGTCCAAGAAGGGGGAGAAAACATGATAAACGCCTTACTAACAATCTGCAGTAAAAATCTGGTAGTCAGGGGATTGGCCCACACCATGGACCCAATCACTTATAATAACTCTCCCAAAGAAAGGCAACTTGCATCAATGTCAGAATTATCGCACGATCAGTTTATATGCCACCCAAGCAAAGTCATGTTAAAGATCCTACTCAACAGGCTGAAGCCACAGACAGAGGAAATCATAGCTGAGGAACAGGCAGGCTTCAGACCAGGGCACAGCACAACTAAGCAGATCTTCAACCTGCGAGCTCTATGTGAGAGGTACCTCCAGCACCAGCAAGACCACTATCATGTCTTTGTGGATTTTAAGAAAGCGTTTGACAGGGTGTGGCATGCAGCCCTTTGGTCCACCATGAAGCTATTCAACATCAATGCCAACCTGATCAAAGTCATAGCAAATCTTTACAACAAGGCCACTAGCGCAGTCTGCTTCAACGGCAAAATAGGAAACTGGTTTAGGACTACAGTCGGAGTCAGACAAGCCTGCTTGCTCTCACCTACTCTTTTCAACATCTTCCTGGAAAGAATCATGATAGACGCTCTAAAAGATCATGAAGGAACTGTCAGTATTGGAGGCAGAACAATCACGAACTTGCGCTTTGCGGATGACATTGATGGCCTTGCAGGAACAGAGAAGGAGCTAGCTCAGCTGGTGGAAAAGCTGGACAGTACAGCCACTGCGCATGGGATGGAAATCAGTGCAGAGAAGACCAAACTGATGACAAATAATACCAGTGGCATTGGCACTGACGTCATGATTGGAAGCCAAAAACTGGAAACAGTTAATAAATTCAAATACTTAGGAGCCATTGTGACAGATGAGGGATCAAAACCAGAAATAATATCCAGGATTGCGCAGACAACAACAGCACTGACAAGATTGAAGACCATATGGAAGGACAGAAACATCACACTCTGCTCCAAGATCAGACTGATGCGCTCCTTAGTCATCTCGGTGTTCTTGTATGCCTGCGAGTCATGGACCCTCACAGCAGACCTTGAAAGGAACTGAAATGAGATGTTTTCGAAGGCTGCTTGGCATTTCATACAGAGATCACATCAAGAACGAGGAAGTGGGAAGCAGAATCAGGCAAGCCATCGGGCCCTATGAAGACCTATTAGCCATTGTGAAAAAAACGCAAACTGAAATGGTATGGGCATGTCACGCGTTCAACAGGGCTTGCCAAAACAATCCTGCAGGGCACTGTGCAAGGAGGACGAAGGAGAGGAAGACAGAGGAAAAGCTGGGAGGACAATATCTCAGAGTGGACAGGACTGAGGCTGGGCGATACGCTAAGAATGGCAGAGAACAGAGTGGAATGGAGGGAGCTAGTTGCCAAGTCATCAGTGGTGCCCCAACGGTCGGCAAGACTACGGGATATAGATAGATTGATATGCGCGTGGAAGAAAAGTTTGCAAATGTTAGGATTAACTATACGGCTGAGCTTAGACAAAAGGAACAAGTTTTTGGACAGAGTTTTGCATACGTTATAAAATGAGGTTTCCAGTTTAACTGGTTGTCAACTGCTACGCCCCGCAAGCGAGGCTTAATTACTTGTTCTATAGATTGGCCATCTAAGGCAAGTGTTAATGTTGGTAGTCCGCGCTGGTGTTTCTGGCGTGTTGTAACCAACTGTTACGTGCTGAGTCGTAGTCGTAGTATGATATCACACCAGACGCACGCACGTAAGGTTCTTTTAAAGAAACTTCACTCAGCTGCAACCCGTCACACGTGGCTTAAGGATGTAGACCACACTGGAGTACAAATTCCAACAATATTTCATTGCAGCGATGCGATCTCCACACAATGCATTCACAAATGCATCAACACTGATACAATGTCTCCTCTGCACAATATCAAAATTTTGACACAATGCGTCTCTCATACAATGTACCTCACTATACACTGCATACCTCCGTCACTGACAATGAACCACAATACCTTGCGTAGCTCTCTCAATGTCAATGTGCTTATGATACACTGCAATTATACAACTGAACTATGTACCAACGCTGTTACATTGCAATTCTACAACTGAACAATGTACACACGTGCTTCCTAGCACCGTCTTTTATAGTGGTATGCTTTCCAAAATAATCGAGCAAATTCATACAACACAACCAATCAGAAAAGAATACGTAACCAACCCTCATAAATATTAATAAGAAAGAATGCTCAAGAATGGTCTACAAAGTCTGGCTGCTGGTTAGTTCGGGTTTAACGTCCACAGCACCGAGGTGATCATGGACGGCCCTGACGGGTGGGTTATGGGGGACAGGGAAATCTATTACCTATGGAGTACGACCTGAACACTGATCAACTCAGGCGCACTCCAACTGTGCCACTTTGATTTACCAGGACCTTTCAATGGACATGCTATTTGTCTGGCTGCTATTTCCAGCCCCTATTTTGGGAAATCCCGGCGCGTTATGACGTAACACACGAGTACGTTAGACAGGTCACGACCTTGCCCGCATTCTCTGGAAATTACACGACTTTTCGTAACACATACTGGCTGCTAACTCCACGCACAAAGAAAACAATGGCGATTACTCGAGCGGTTTCTAGATTCTTCGGAATTCAACTCCATGTATCAAAAGACAATCAATTCCGCTTTCTGTGCGAACGACAGCGAATCTTATTAAAAAGGTACGTGATTCGTAATCATGATAGCTCAAATAAATATTGGATCGTTTCCTACGATTAATACATGCATGCTCTCACAGAACAACACAACCACAATCGTAACACAAGCATGCTCTTTGTCTTTGGAATGTTAATTATCATGTGATTAGTAATGCACCAGTCAGCTACTTCGTCCAGGCTCTGCTGGAGTACCTTATTGATGTTTGCTAGCTCCTTGTTAGATGTGTGTACGTTGTGTCGTCAGCGAACAAATCACAGTTAGCCTTTGGGTGAGATATGCATAGCGGCAGATCATTAATAAATAATAGAAACAATAAAGGCCCGAGAATAGATCCCTGTGGAACACCACAAGTCACTACACCGTTTGATGAAAATTTGCCATTTAGGAGTACTTTTTGTGGTTTGTTTTTGAGATATGAAGACAAGAGGGAAACAGTATTCGAGTTAATGTGATAAAGTGGTAGTTTTTTTCAGGAGGATGGAATGATTGACAAGATCGAATGCCTTTTTAAGGTCAAGAAAGATTGCGCCTGATACTTTATTGTCATTAATGGCAGAGAGCCATTTATCAATCATGTGATTTAGAGTAGTCTGGCAGGAATGTAAAGGTCGAACCCGGATTGTGCAACACTAATCAGATGATTTCGTTCAAGGAAATTTAGGAGATGAGTATGTATATGTCTTTCAAGTGGTTTCGAAATTTATGATAAAATGGATATAGGTATGTACTCATTTAACTTGATTAAGTCTTTTGCTCCACCGGTACCTTAGCTCTTTTTAATTTCTTTAGGAAATACATTATGCTTAATGGCTAGATTGTAGATGAATGTCAGTGACTCAAAGATGAATAGCAGAGATAATTTTAAAAACTAAGTACTGATGCCGTCTGGACCGCAAGATGATTTGTTTTTTTTAAACTAGAAATAGATTTACCAACATCCAGAACACTCATAAGAGGCACCAAAAATGTGTGACCCGTTCTCTGGTGATTATAGTGACGCAGTTGATCCGAGCATGTGCAGTTGTTAGGGTCATTGGTATTGGTCTGTGTCAGAGTTTTAGCAACAGTTAGGAAATAAGCGTTAAACGCATCCGCAGTGAGATCGGGTGAAATAAGTTAGGCGACCGTTTACTGTGACCTTTGGTGAAATTGTTCATCACTTGCCATACTGAGCGGATGTCCTTTCCGCCGGCAATGACACGTTCAGCATTTTGTCTTTGAGCTTTTCGAACTAAGGATTTGACTTGGTTTCTCTGCTTTCTGTACTCATTAAATTTCTTAGCTTTTTTTAAAAAAATATGTCTCTAACTTCCATCACTTGTTTAATTTCATCTGAGAGCCATTCTGGCATAATAGGATGTTTGACACGTTTGGTACGCTTAGGGGCGTGTCTATCCAGAACAGCGAGAAACAGCTCATACCAGCGGGTCAGGGCCTCATTAGGGTCATTGAAATTATAAACGTCACCGAATGACACTTGAGACAGGTCATGTAAAAACGCAGCTTGATCGAATTTTTTTTAAGGATCTATAAATGTTAGTAGTGTGTCCTTTAGCTGATTCTTTCGGTAATCGAGCAGGTAATGAAAAGCTAACTGGAAAGTGATCACTAATGGAAATATTAGGTACATGAACATTTTGTACTGGAAAGCCATCTTATTGAGTACTGAAGGGGCGAGGGGGGGGGGGGGGTGCACGGTAGACCTGGCTAGCTTATGGACTAGAAACTCTTGGTCTTTAGGTCGCCGCCAGCTTTCGACGTAAAGGCTTGGCGCTAACAGGCACGAAGCTATGCTAGACCTATCACTGCCAAGAAAAATTGAAACAACACCCAACTACAGGGGCTCATGATGACCTATGCCTCTTGCTGAAACCACTTTTTGTCCGCGATCCTTGAATCTTTGTGGTGCATTTACTCTCATTTTAAAACGCAATGTGTCCACTGGCAGTGAAGGGGTTGAATACCATTTTTGATCTTTTATCAGTTGGAGCAAATGAGGCTAAATGCTTTAACCCCTTGACTGCCGAGCAAGAACACGAGCAGGAACCCAAACGCAAGGGCATAGATTCACATGAGCCCCCGCGATTGCGGGGGCGCATGTGGATCTATGCCTCCTGCTGACCCCACTGTGTCCATGTTCCTTGGACGGATGAAGTTCTTTCGGGTTGAGGTCACAACAGTTTCAGAAACACAATCTGCGTCCAGTGGCAGGAAAGGGGTTAATCCTCCGCGTGCATGCATCCACCGGTACTTTTTGTCGTACCATGCAGTGGCTACACGCAAGAGTGTTAAAAGGTATTGTATCTTGCCGCCCAGCATCCGAGCACCTTTCCTGTTGAAAGCGGCCAGATGGTGGCAGCGATGCGAGGGAGTGCGTCTGGGACTAAAGGTGCCAGATGTTCTCACGTCTGTGCGAGGAGAGGTGGTGCCGTAACGGTGTGTCACCAGACTCAGTTCCTCCACATGCTGCAGCTCTCCTCTTGTGTCAGCCAAGCGCATGGACTGAGGATCGTGTGAGTCTTTCCCTCCTCTTCCAGTCCACCGTTGACATCAAAGCAACAGCCGTTGTGGCCGTCCGTTTCATTAATGAGGTTTTGTTTGCAACGAACGACTTTGAAACAGGCAAGAGAGCAAAATCACGGTGGATAACCGACCTCTACCATGTGCATCGAAAACACTCCGAACATTTCCAAGAGGTATTAATTCTCATGAGCCCTCCGGGCTCATGAGGATCTATGCCTCTTGGAGATGTTTGGAGTTTTGTCCTTGCTTTACACTGCTTATCCGCCTTGACTTTGTTTTCGTTCGTTTTTGGAAGTCGTTTGGGGTAAACGTAACCTCAGTATTGGTATCGTCGGGCCCAACGTAATAGCCATCGAGGCAGCGTAGAATATTAACCCTTCGACTGTCGGTAGCACTTTTTGTCGTGGCGATCTTTGCAGAAATCCCCTCGACAAAAAGCGCTACCGACAGCCAAAGATTTTATGATGCTTGCAAGCAATGCACTGATACGGTACTGCGAAGTTCATATGACGAACTCTTGTCCACGTGTCACGTGTGTCTGCATTTTGTGATTGAAGTAATTTCAATTATCCTCTATCAATGACAGTTCAGTTGTCCCAATTTGAATGCATAAATTGTCGATTCTTTTATTTCAGGGGCCATTTTCTTTGGAGTCATGTCTGCCACTGTGTTATGCTTGACATCACCCTCATTACAGCACAGCCCACCGTCATCACATTCCTTCCACACACGTGTGCACTGTATCTCCAACACTGTGGTGAGCCAGGCATTACTCTTTGGCTCAAGTTCAATAGCAAAAGTGAGTCTGTGTTATGGGCCAGTGGTTCGTCCGACGTTCGTGGTATACTTTAAGGTTGGCAGTTTCTCGGAGACTATTCAAGTCACAGTCTTTAAACTTGGCCCATGAGTGGATACACTGTGGCAACCTTTGTGGACCTTTCTAAAGATATCAATTTCAGTGACCTCTGTCAAAGGTCTAGGTCACGGGGGATCAGAATTTTTTTTAAAACGGCCATAATTTAACAAACATGTTTTCCCCCCCTCTCAAATACTGTTCACAACTTCAAAACCAAACTCTGTACAAAGTTACCTGATGGTAAGACCTTTCTATGCATACTAGTTTGGATGACTCATAAAAAAGGTCAACGATTACAGTTGATCAGGAAATAGGTTAAAAAAGCCGTATTTTGACAAAAGTTATTTTTTATCAAGTACTATGTGCAGGTCAAGACCAAACTTGGTATAGAGATACCTGACGGTAAGACCTTCCTATGCATACTAATTTCGATCGACATTTAGGAACTGAAAGATCAAGGGTCACAAGAGATGGACAAATTAAGGCAAATGTGGCACAGATGTAGCTTATGATAGAACTTTCTATGCATACTGATTTGATTCATCCTTTGCAAAGGTCAAGTGTCAGGAGAGGTTGACAAAAGTGCGACAATGTATACTTACGTGAATTTCACAGGTACAAAAGCCAGCCATGTACTTGTGTTAGGACACACTTCTTCACACTTGCTTATTTCAGCGACAAGTCGGAAAGGTCATGGTCTTAACGGTCAAATTAGTTATTTGGATCAATAATCCACGTGACCCTTAACCCTCTTAACCCCACGGCCGCATTTCCCAAACTTTTGGAGGCGTTGTCTAACGAATATGTACCAGTTGTAGGAGATGGATTGATCATGATAATTCAAGGGTAGTGCCAGATGAGCTTGGCGCCTTCAGGCGCCAAGCTCATCTGGCACTACCATTGAATTATCATCATCAATCAGTCTCCTGCTGCAGGGTCCCGGGGATAAATGGGTTAAATGCCGTTTTTGTTCATTCAAAATTTGCGTAGGTGGTGCACTAGATATCAGATGAAATAAACAAGTTTTCTTTATGCCTTTCCCGCTACATGAAATCTTAGCCCCTTCCTTGCCTAAACACAGACATTATGCCTTTGAACCCTATGAGTGTCGGTAGCGGTTTTTATCGCGATGATTCTTGCAGGAAGTATCGCGACTAAAACCGCTACCGACACCAAAAGGATGAAACCACTGTCAGAGATTGACTCCTGGATAGCCCTGTCGAGATAGGGCGCATTCACTGTAGAGATTTTGTCTTTTCTTCGTACCTAGTTCTTGCTCTGTTCGTGGTTGAAGCAAAGTCACATAAAGGTTGAATTTCTTGCCTCATATATCACAAAATGCAATTTGTGGGAATTGCACTAGTACGAAGAAAAAAATCCGTTCAAGAACAAAAGAAATGCGATATCACTGGAATCTAAAGTGTTTCCAAATTTTCTAGTCGTGTCATATTACTTTTGCTCGTTAGTATACATTGCTACTCGACATCTCTGCTGAAAACAGGCGACCAGCTCCCGTGGCCGATTTCTCAAAGAAGTCAACGGCTCGCTTACAGAAGGCGCAAGTCCTCACGCCATCACTTGAATCGGATCTGGTCTTCTTTGAGCTCCGGTCATGCAAAGGTATGAAGACTATATTGACCCTTTGGCTGTCGGTAGCGGCTTTTGACGCGATAAAAAACCGCTTCTGATATCAGAGGGTAAGGACTACCGATAATTGTCATCATTTGCAAAGAAATGTGTGTACTATCACATTTAGACCCGACAAACTACATGTACAGTGATGGATACATCCGCTGGTTCAACGGAAGTCTGACAAATAGTTACACTCAGCTGGATGAGGTAGATCAACACCCTTGAACTATCATGGCCCATTCTCTCTCCCGTATTTGTGTAATAGTTGTTAGAGGACACTTCCTATCTTTTGGAAACTTTGGTGGGTACACATGTACGTATTTCGTCATTGCGGTAAATTTTTAACGTTGGCATTTGATACTGTTAAAGCCACAGTCTTCAAACTTTATCCAAGATCATTTTGAGACAGAGTTTATGTCAATATACTAATTGAAATAACTCAAAGGTCAATGTCGCAGAGGGCCCAGAAATAGACCACAAATAGCTATATTTTAACCAATCTTTTTTCTTTCTCCAATACCATATTTAGCTTCGAACCCAACTTGATATAGAGATCAAGTATCAAGCTGGTAAGACCTTCCCATTGATACTAATTTGGATAACCGTTCGAAAAGGTCAAGGATCACAAGAGGTCGGCAGATGTGTGAAAATTGCCAATTTTAATAGAATTTTAGTTTTAATAAATGGTTTTGCAATCTTTTCAACCAAATTTGGCGCATGATGTTGAGACCTTTATATGCATACGTGTATTAATTTCAGTAGCTGACCCCACTCCGGGGGTCACAGGTGGTTGACAATTGATATATAAAGATGGATTCCGCTGGTGCAATCGCCAACTTTTTAACTATGTTAAGACACTTGAACACGTTTAAGTGACCTGTTGGAAAGGTCAAGGGCACAACAGTCATACTTATTATGTCGGTCGGTCATACACGTGAGCCATAAGGCCTTTGCCACTCGTATTAAGCCAGTAAACGGCAACAGGTCTCTTCAGTACCGGCTGTATTTAGAGGGTAATTTTTGTGTTTGGGGGTGTGGGGGGGGGGGTAAGGGGGCAAGGAAGGGGTTTTTAATACTAAAATAACAACAGGCCTATCGTTGACAGTAATGGACTATCAGAAATTATTTGCAACTGACCGCTGGATTGGTGGGAACTCGTACAGATGAAAAATGCAGTTTGTTTCGACATGCCTGTGATTTTGTGCAGAATTTTGGACGAAGCAAAAGATCCCTAAAGGCCGCAATCAGACGCTTATATCCATTCATGTACAACGACGGTGAGGAAGAAGAATGGCAAAAATTAGGTGAAGTTCACCCAGGTTAGTCATGCTGTTTAGAACACGCTGATCACTCCCTCGTCGTGAACGCTCTTTTTAACTGGATCTTTCGTCGTGGTGACACAAAGGGTGGTCGTGTGGGTGGGTGTGGCGGGGAGCGGGTGGGGGTGGGGGTGGGAGGTGTTGGGGGGGGGGGGGGAACGAAATTTGCCATAAAAATCTGGAAGGGTGGGGCATTCAGATTTTTATGGCAAGAGTTTTATGGCAAGAGTTTCGTGTCACTGACTCGCTCCAACGGACCGTCTTATTGACAATCGGAGCGAGTCAAGGGCACGAATCCCTTGCCAGAAAATCCTCCATTTTCACCCCCTGTGGTCGTGACTGAGGAGTGATCGCCCTATTCTCGGTCAGTCAAACAGGAGCTGGGTTTTCAACAACACATTTTTGCTCACGTGTGATAGCAAAAGGGAGTAGCGGGTATGTACTAGGCCTTTGTCGTTTATCTGTCCGTCGTCCGTTGTCCCTTGTCCGTCGTCTGTGGTAAACGTTAACGTTGGCATTTCCTCGGAGACTTTTCAAGACACAGACTTCAAACGTTTGTAGCAAAACCAATCTGAGTGACTTCGCTCAATGGTCAAGGTCACAATGGATCAAGAAATAGGTAGACAATTACCTATTTTAACTCCCCCCCCCCCTTTCCTGCCCCCCGCCCCCCCCCCTTCCTTAAAAAAAAGTCTTTTATCAAATACTATTTTCAGCTTCCAAGCCAACCTTGGTATTCTGATACCTGATGATAACTTGGGTTCAAAGGTTAGGGGTCGCAAGTCAAGAAATGAGCAAAAAGTGCTTTAAAAAAAATTAAAGTAAGTTTTTATTGGCACTTTTGCATTTAAGTCAACCGTGTTAGAAGGCTAGTCGATGACAAGACCTTCCTATGCATGCTAGTTTGGCAGACCACTGGTAAAGGTCAAGGGTCAAAAGAGGTCGACAGATGCTGGAAAATGCACATATGTTGACAAGCCGTGGGATGTCGCATGTATTATCGTTATTTAACATTTAACACCTGCTCATAAGAGTGACCTGTCAGACAGGTCTAGACAGGTCAAGGTCACACAAGGTCTAGGTCACAGAACAGGGGCGGATCTAGAGGGTGTCTTCGCGGGGGGGTGAGGGGGTGGGGGCACAACAACCCTCCCCCCATCCCCCCAGTCTTTAATTTATTAAAAATTGTAGTATTGTGTTGTAGCCGTTTCTCTACGCGTGTTTCTTTTATTTATTTATTTATTTGTTGGTTGGTCTTTTCTCAGACATGGATACAGTTTTCAAAGCTCAAGATTTTTCATTTGCTGAAAGTTTTTTTCTATTATCTCGGGACGCATCACCGATTTTGGCACTTTTTTGAGGGGGTGATCATATCTACACGCACAACAAAACAAGATTCATCGGGCACTTCTGATTCTTATATGGTGTTACTTTTCTTATTGAAAAGAATGTTCTACCTGGAGTTTATACAGAAGCAATCATCTCGTGTTTGACAACAACACTACACTACCAATTACTCCTCCGTATGACTAACAACACGGCCATTTGTCAAAATCGTGATACTGCTCTATACACTCACACACCTCTTTCATATGAGGAACACAGGTGCAGATTATATAAACAGCTGCATACCTCTTACACTGGCTGACGATAACTTAAGGGTCAGGTTAATGATCAGAATCAATACACTTTACACCTCCTCTTTGGTGACGCGCGTCAATGACTTCAACTTTGCTCTAATGGGTATTGGTGCATGTCCACGGACACTACCTCAAAAGACAAAGTTACGCAATGTGAGAGAGACTGGCGACCCACTGTGCTCAGAGTGATGTGTGACCGGATTAGAAGATTAACAATTACCTATGACACCCGGGCCAGTCGGCAACTCCGGGGGAGACGCTGACAGTGCAATTGATTTCTCGCTTTCTGATCACAATTGGCGTGCCCACAATCGTAGACTTAAACCTAGATGACTGCCACTTATGAGGATGCAATGAGGATGGTATCGCACATAAAGAGGTATTGCTTTCCATGAGCCCCTTTGACTGAAGGGGCACATGAAACTCTGCGGCTGGCTGAGGGGCTGAGTTGGGCCCCAGATTAGCAATAAGTGGACACTTTCCCACTGCTGGGGTTGACCAGCAGTCAGCGGTTTATTGCCAGATGGCTGCCTCACTGATGATGCAATGAAAATTGTATCGCACAGCAAGAGACACTGTTTTACATGAGCGCCTGTGAGTGCAGGGGCACATGACACTCTATGTCTGGAAGTGCTGTGACGGGGTGCAGGTCAGCAGTACCAAGTTAGGATATCTGACTCCGTCTAGGCCCATGAACACGCTAGGCCCACCCCTCGATCCCGTAAGATAAGTATGAAATACACCGTACAAGAAAAGAAGAGCTATCAAATAGTAAAACACAAACAACTTATAAAAATAATCATCCCCCCCAAAAAAAAAAAAAAAAAAAAAAACAATTTGTGGGTCAGGGCTGACGGGGGACTGAGGGGGGGGGGGAAGAGGGGTGCATGTGCCCCCTACCCCCCCCCCCCCTTAAGCAGATCCGCCACTGCAGAGGGTCAGATAAAATTTTAATGACCTGTTTCAGCCATTGACACGAGCCATAAGGGCGTTGGCGTCATCTTGTTTGTACATCGGAGGTGATGCTAGACCCGTGCACATTTAAGTTGACTCTCTGAGACTGGAACACGAAAAAGTTACTAATTCAGACCTGACCAAGCCAAATGCTAATTCAGACCTGACCACCACTACCAAAAACAACAACAACAACACAGAACAACAATTATCAACATAAAATGGACTATGCACACTCCACGAACTTCACCGATAAGCAAGGATGGGAAATAAAACGTACATTTTCCCCCCAAATCTTGCTCCAGGGGAAGCTACTGCAAGAACGGATAACACTATTTCCAGTTCGACAGTAGTTATGTGCAGTTTTTATGGGGCAGTGGGCAGATGTTCACATCTGCACGGGACATAGACGACCCCCTGGCCGCTTGGCTGCGGAAAGGCTAAGGGAGGAAACCCCTGACATCAAAGCCCCCGTGTCTCCGGGGAAGGCTTTTGAGCCAGAGACTAGGACAAGGACAGTCTGATATAAAACCTACGACCCGAGGACCTCGATGCCATCGTCCCAGCTTGCTAGGCCATGGCAGATGAACCAAAGGTTTAAAGGGTGGGGCCAGTACTGCGCACACTGCACTCCACCAAAAAGCTCCACCGCGCAGGCTTTAGGAAACGTCCACGGACCATGACACTGACCATTCCAAGTCCTGTAGCGACGGGCGAGGGGCGAAACGGCAGGTGAAAGATGTCACTGGAAGCCGTAGTCTCAAACCTGCATGCAGGCGGTTCAGGATATTGGTCGCCTGATGTTGACCTGGGGATGACAACATCACTCGGCACACCCTGAACGACCAAGCAGCCTTCTCTAGGGACAGCACTGCTTGCTCCACACGGAGAGGGGCCTAGAAAAGGTGGCCTAACCAAAGCTCGTCCCCTCGCAACCCCAGTTGGCTAGCCGCGGTCAACGGGCATCTTCTCCTGCGGTCAAAAAACAAGAAAGAATAACGGATCCACTCTCATGACGACCACGACCGGACTCAACGTAGCATGCTGGAACGTCCGAACCATGCTCGACAAAGCAGACAGCGGACGCCCTGAACGTCGTTCCGCCCTCATTGCCCATGAATTGCGGAGGTTAAACATCGACATCGCCGCGCTCGGCGAAGTACGCCTTCCGGACGAAGGCAGCCTCCAAGAACTTGGTGCTGGGTACACCCTCTACTGGTCAGGCAGGCCTGCATCAGAAAGACGGCTCTCAGGCGTGGGTTTCATGGTCAAGACATTCATTGCGACTAAGCTGGAAAACCTACCAACGGGCCACTCAGACCGCATCATGTCCATGCGCCTCCCACTGAGACACCAGCAACACGTCACCCTTCTCAGTGTGTACTCCCCAACCCTCCTGGCAGAGCCTGCTGAAAAGGACAAGTTTTACACTGACCTGCGCAGCCTCCTACAGAGTACCCCTGCAGACGACAAAGTCATCATCCTTGGCGACTTCAACGCCAGAGTGGGCCAGGACTCTGAAGCCTGGAAAGGAGTCCTTGGCAAGCATGGCGTGGGGAACTGCAATGACAATGGCCGCCTACTGTTGGAGTTCTGTGCGGAGCAGCAACTGGTCATCACCAACACTACTTTTCAGCAAAAGGACAGTCGAAAGACCACCTGGATGCATCCTCGCTCCAAACACTGGCACCTTATCGACTATGTCCTAGTGCGTCAGAGGGACCGCAGTGACGTCCTCCTCACCAGAGTGATGCCCAGCGCAGAGTGCCACACTGACCACCGCCTTGTCCGCTGCAAACTCAGGCTCCACTTCAAGCCAAAACCCAAGAAATGGGGGCCCCCCAAGAAAAAGCTTGATGTTGCCAGCCTTCAGCGTGACGATGTGAAAGCTGCCTTTCAGACAGATTTACAGCGCAGGCTCAAAGACACAGCGGACCCAGTAGACTCCTCCCCTGAAACACTTTGGGAACAACTGAAAACTGCTATTGCAAAATCCTCTGCAGAAGTCTTGGGTTTCGCCAGAAAGAAGAACAAAGACTGGTTTGACGAAAACGATGTAGAGATCCAGGAACACCTAGCAAAAAAAAAGAGCCGCCCATCAGGCCCACCTAGCCCAGCCTTCCTGCCCTGTGAAAAAGTCTGCCTTCCGCCTCGTCTGCAGCAGTCTCCAGCGCAAGCTCAGAGATCTCCAGAATGAGTGGTGGACCAGACTTGCACAGAGGACCCAGCTTTGCGCTGACAATGGTGACTACAGGGGCTTCTACGAAGCACTGAAAGCAGTGTATGGCCCCAGGCACCAGGTACAAAGTCCCCTGCGAAGCGCGAATGGCCAGGCACTCCTCACAGATAATACCTCCATCTTGAACCGCTGGTCGGAATACTTTCAGAGCCTCTTCAGCGCTGAGCGCACTGTTCAAGAAGCAGTCGTCCTACAAATCCCACACCTCCCAGTAAAGGTTGAATTGGACGAACCGCCCACCGCTGAAGAGACCCTCACAGCCATCCACCAGCTCAAGAGTGGCAAAGCAGCAGGCATTGATGGAATACCGCCAGAGATCTGGAAACATGGAGGCACAGCACTGCACAACAAGCTCCATGACCTCTTTCTCTGCTGCTGGGAGGAAGGAACACTACCAAAAGATCTCCGTGATGCAGTCGTTATCACCCTGTACAAAAACAAAGGCGAGAAGTCTGACTGTTCCAACTATCGGGGAATTACCCTGCTGTCCATTGCTGGGAAAATCCTTGCAAGGCTGCTCCTGAATCGGCTGGTACCTGCCATCGCTGAAGACCAACTCCCAGAGGGCCAGTGTGGCTTCAGAGCAAACAGGAGCACCACCGATATGGTCTTTGTGCTGAGACAGCTACAGGAGAAGTGCCGCGAGCAGAACAAAGGGCTGTACGTAACATTTGTCGACCTAACAAAAGCGTTCGACACTGTGAGCAGGCAAGGCATGTGGCAGATCCTGGAGCGACTTGGCTGTCCCCCAAAGTTCCTCAACATGATTGTCCAGCTACACGAGGACCAGCAAGGCCAGGTCAGACTCAACAATGACCTCTCAGAACCATTCCCTATTCTCAACGGCGTAAAGCAGGGCTGCGTGCTGGCACCGACCCTCTTCACCATCTTTTTTAGCATGATGTTGAAGCAGGCCACAGTGGACCTCGATGATGACGATGCAGTGTACATCAGGTATCGTCTCGATGGCAGCCTGTTCAATCTCAGACGACTGCAGGCCCACACGAAAACCCTAGACCAACTGATTCGTGAGCTGCTTTTTGCTGATGATGCTGCCCTCGTTGCACACACAGAAAGAGCCCTGCAGCGCATCACGTCTTGCTTCGCAGATGCTGCCCAGCTCTTTGGACTCGAGGTCAGTCTGAAAAAGACAGAGGTCCTCCATCAGCCGGCTCCCAAGACAGTGTATCGCCCTCCTCACATCACCATTGGCGAGTCTGAACTAAAGTCAGTGCACCAGTTTACCTACCTTGGCTGCATTATCACGTCAGACGCCAAGCTGGACAAAGAGCTTGACAGCAGGCTAGCAAAAGCAAACAGCGCTTTCGGGCGACTTTTCAAGCGGGTGTGGCACAATCAACAGCTGAAAACAGGCACCAAGATCAGCGTGTACAGAGCTGTGGTCCTCACCACCCTGCTGTATGGTTCCGAGTCCTGGGCCCTCTACCGCAGCCAACTACGACTCCTCGAACGCTTCCACCAGCGCTGCCTGCGTACCATCCTGGGCATTCACTGGAGTGACTATGTCACCAACATCGAGGTCCTTGAACAGGCTGAAACTGTGAGCATCGAGGCTTTGCTGCTGCGGACACAGCTCCGCTGGGCGGGGCATGTCTCCAGGATGGAGGATCATCGCCTACCAAAGATCACCCTGTTCGGCGAGCTTGCTACTGGACACCGAGACAGAGGGGCACCAAAGAAGAGATACAAAGACTGTCTCAAGAAGTCACTTAGTGCCTGCCAAATTGACCACCACCAGTGGTCTTCGCTTGCTGCGGACCGTGACACCTGGCGCTCCACCATTTACAAGGCAGCTGTCTCCTTTGAGGACTCTCACAGAGCTAGCCTTAAGGACAAGCGGCTCAGGAGAAAAAACAGAGATGCCGCAGCTCAGAACCCTGGCCATACCTTCCCCTGCAGCCACTGCGGTCGAACCTGCCTGTCTCGGATTGGCCTCCGCAGCCACGAACAAGCCTGCAGACGTCGTGGGCAACTCCTATAAAATCTTCGTTCGCGAAGTCAAGCCAAGAGAGAGAGAGATGTGCAGTTTTAAACCGAAAGTAAGGAACGGAAGGGCCGGTTTGTGAAACACAAAATCCTCTCCAGTCCTCACTGAGGAACAGGCTCGGCTAAGTTAACAGTTTGTTTAACCCCTTGACTGCCGAGAAAAAGTGAACATGATCCAACTAAAAGAGTCATAGATCCTCATGAGCCCCCGTAGTTGCGGGGGCTCATGAGGATCTATGGCTCTTGCTGAGAGACCAGTTTGTATCCATGTTTTTTGGACGCTTTTGGCTTTTGTTCGTTGAATGAACAAAGATTTCAGAAAGAAAAATGTACGTACAGTGACAGGGAAGGGGTTAAACGCCTTGTTTTCTTGATCCTCTGCGGCTCATGTGAGACCTACCGTCCGTATACGGACACGGGACAACTGAAGTTCGAGCGTTCGAGACAGGCCGCATATTTTGACGTGCCTTGTGCTGATACGCGGCAAATAAAGTTAGCGCTATTTATGCGGCATGTCTGTGAAGCTAACTTCATTTGCCGCGTAGCCTCGCTGCATGCGACATGTCTCGAATGAGTTAACCCATTCAGCCCCAGCGCTCTACAAGAGGGGATGGATCGACCATGATAGATAGTTCAAGGGTACAGCCATCAGGCGCCAAGCTAATCGGGCACTACCCTTGAATTACCATGCTAATCGGGCGCTATCCTTAAATTACCGTGGTCGATCCATCTCCTGCAACTAGTACATAGTCGTTAGGTGACCCCCTCCAAAATGTGAGAAATACGGCCTTAACGTGAAATAGGTTTAAGCTAAGTATATACGCGACAAATGAAGTTAGCGTTGCAGACATAATTATGCGACATGTCTACATACCCCAACTTCATTCGCCGCGTATCCGCATGCGTTAATTATAGGAAGTATTTTGAACCTTTATTACGAAGTTGTATGATTTTTTTCCCATTCCTTTTCATGTACCTTTTCGTGCGACCAAGACTATGAAAAGCGACCGGACGAATTTGATATAGGATATGAGAAAGCAATGGAGAAGTATAACCCCTCCGCCGGTTGGAACGCATTGTCTGAAAGCAAGTCGGTAAGTAGATCCAAGTAGCAAAACGTCTTCGGGCCCACGACGGCCGCAGTGAGCCCGCGCACAGTCATGCGCGGGCCCTTTGCGGCCGTCGTGGGCCCGCGGACTTTTGCTTATTGGGGAGTGAACTTCGGATGTAACAAAATGTCAGGGGACCAAGTCTGTGTTGTTACAGCCAACGTTTGTTAAACGTGTCAGGTTTATACAGAAACAGTGTGTTCAGAATCTCTGGGGGAAAAAGTAGTGATACCAGTTCAGGTTATAGATTGACCATGAGGAGCCAAGCTACTCTGGCGCTACCCTGAAACTGTCTGATTGATCCGTCTTCTGTCGTAGTCTATGAGCGGTGAATGCCTGATGGGGGTAACCTTCACTGACGAGAAGAATTTAACACCACCCATCTGCGAGAGGCATAGACTGATCCCCCCCACCCCCACTCCGCCGCAGTTGCCTAGGCTCATGAAAATCTATATGATTCTTGCTAAAGCCACTTGTATCCATGTTCCCTGGGCTATAGTTCTTTGACGTTCAATCTACAGTGAACTGTTAAACACAGCCTGCGTTCATTGGCAGTGAAGGCGTTATAAACGGCGATACAAAGAAAGAAAAGAAGGTGTTAACCCATTCCCTGCGGCCGCCGTACGCATATTTTGTTTACGAAATCTTTGTTCATTCAATGACCAAAGGCCACAACCGTGCCAAGAACATGGATAGAAACTGGTTTTAGCAAGAGGCATAGATACTCATGAGCCCTCCCAGTCGCGGAGGCTCATGACTGAGGATCTATCTCTCTTGCAGTTGGATCGCGTTCAGGAGTGGCCGTTAAAAACAGAGCGATAAAAAGAAGGAAGTGTTATTGGGCCGTAAGATTACATTTTCTGCACTATGTACATTGCTTGTCTGTGTGGCAGCAACAGGAAAACTCAGACGTGAAAATCACAA
Source organism: Semisulcospira habei (assembly GCA_036245525.1). Taxonomy (NCBI): domain Eukaryota; kingdom Metazoa; phylum Mollusca; class Gastropoda; family Semisulcospiridae; genus Semisulcospira; species Semisulcospira habei. The sequence continues at coordinate 243,428,275 of BTPG01000002.1, forward strand.
TCACTTCTGGCGATGAGAGCTCTGTCGAAGCTGCCGTTAAGGAAGAAGAAGAAGAGGAAGAAGAGGAAAAAGAAGAGCAAAAAGAAGAAAAAAAGAGAGAGGAGGAGAAAAAAACGCGGCCAGCCTTAAGTATGCCTGTGATTGCGGGGATCGCTGTCGGTGCCGTGGTTTTATTTGCACTGAAAATCGCCATCGTTGTGTTGTGCTGTAAGGTAAGCTCAGTACTTCTGTCTGGACAGATCAGCTTCAGCATTACGCTTATGTATATTTATCCAGTGTATACCCGGCGCGGTATGCGATTTAGCGCGGAAAGGTCGGCTCTGGCTCCCACAGGGATGCACGGTGAGCAAAAGCTCCTCGGGCCGACGTTAGCCTTAGCTGCCCGGCGCAGTCGTGCGCGGCTCAGCTAGTTTTTTTTTTTTGTGTGTGTGTGTGTGTGTGTGTATCTCTCCACAAGTCTGTGTAAATTCAGCAATATCATAACGCGGCTGCGAAAATGCAGTCTGGCTTTTGGGCTCCCGGGTGCCGCGGTATGCTAGTGAAGTTTCGTTTGCAACGAGCGACTCCCAACAACGAACGAGAGCGAAGTCACGGGAGATAACCATATTCTACCATCAGCATAGACAACACTCCGAACATCTCCAAGAGGCATAGATTATGAGCCCTGCGGGCTTATGAGGATCTATGCCTCTTGGAGGTGTTTGATATCCGCCTTGACTTCGCTGTCGTTCGTTGTTGGGAGTCGTTTGCCGTAAACGTAACCTCTCTACTGAGGCTGACCTGAACTCCGATGAGAGGGTGGCAAGGGACATTCGTAGAAACTATTTGCCAACAGAGAACAAAAAGTAAAACGATGCAAAATAAGAATGACCAGAACAAAACAAATCAGAATCAACAACAAGACACCCGAACAATAAACAAATAACAAGAAAATCAACAAGAAAAGCAGCATCATCAAACCACCACCTCCACCGCTAACAACAACACCATCTGATCAAGTTAAAAGCTAACTTGGATGTTCTGACGGTTATTGTTACTTATTTTACAAAAATAAATCTCGTTTCAGAAATGCTGCAAGAAGGGTGGTCAGCCAGAGAAGTCTACTAAACAACGTTCTTCCAACATCTGTTCAAATGCCTTCACGTAAGTTAGAAACAAACAACAACAAACAAACAAAGTAATGTTTTTATAAAAACTTGAAACCAGTTTGAGACATGTTCTTGTAATTGTACGAATGCGTGCCATCTGCCAGAGATAGCTTGACTACTTGAGCTGAAAATGGTGTGGACGTTTACCAATCAGAACTTTTTAAACATGTTTGTACGTTGGTAGATCTGTTTTTATGAGGCTACTTCAGTGTGTAAAGTCTCTTTTTTTTTTTTAAAGAAAAAGGCCCTATATATACTGACGAGCAAAAGAAATGCGACATTTTTGAAATGATCGGAAACACTAATGTTGCATTTATTTTGCTCGCCAGTACTCTTCTCACAATAACTTAAGGATCAAGCTTATGCATGCGTCTTGGAGTTTTCGGACACGACTGTAGACTTAGTCTTCAGTCGAAAATTCCGAGACAGATTCTAAAAAGTCGGCAGAGTTGTGCTCATTTGAAATCATGGTAATTTTTCAGAGGTCCGTAGCTCTGTGCTTACGGCTGTCGGCTGTAAGAGAAACTGTCCCACCTGAACACCATTTAATCTGCCATCAGTGCAACCCTTAGACACTAGCTAAGTCAAACCCAAAGTGACACCATTGAATGTTGCTGCATCTTTATGTTATGGCCCATTATGTGAAGCGCATTGTTGTGGCGTTCGCAATGCTGTTGATGTGTTGGATCATGCATATCTGATGCCATGAAAAACAGACTAGATATGGTCAGAATGCCTCAAAAATTGGCATGTACATCAAGTAATATATACGATCTTCAGAAATGTTGCAGTTGAGACACAGGCACATGAAAGGTTTTTTTTTTTCTCCATATTTTTCCACTACCCACAACCCTACTTTTTTGTTTTTCCAAGTTTACACACACATGCAATACAGTCAAACTGACTTCTGGTGGGCGGGACAACTGAAAAAGGTTACCATGACACTGACATTGATGAAAAATGAGCTTTCAGAACCAAGGCCATTTCCTTATGTATCTCAGGGCAGCCAAAAAGACAATGCCCAGGCATCCTCATTGACCCTATTGTCTGGTGACAACAAGCAGGAAGAGGCCTGTAACCAGCTGCCATGCCCTATATGCTGCTTGCAATCTTTTCCACAGTCAAAAGGCGTCATGAAACAGCTGTGCAATTTAAACATTAAGTCTACTGAACTAACCCACAGACAAAAGACTACACAAAACAGCCAAAACTATACTACGCGGGACACACCTCATACCAAAACAAGTGTCTGGAGTGCTTATTTAGGAGGTAGCAGGGAAAAATGGTATGTACTATTCATTTTTATATAAAACACACTTGTCAGAGTCTCAAAAGACCTCAACTCATGTTGCAAATGCAGCAGGCATGTGTGTGCCAAACCTGTGAACACTCCTGTAAAAGCCTGTACTGGTGGCCGCAACTGCTGGTCCCATAACAATGCACTCAAATGAGCTTTACGCAGTGTAAAAGTGCTTGTGTTTGGCTCAGAATAGACACCAGAGACATCCTTAATGACAATTACGCAGAATGACACCTCAGACGCAGCCAGTGTAGCTGGATCATGCAAAATAACACTTCTGCATGTCACACTATTTTGGCGGCTTATTTCACTCAGAGGTCAGCTGTCTGATGAAATGAACATGCTGACACTGTTTCATTGTAGTTTTCATCTTAACCTTTGACCTTAAGCCCCTCCTCCCCCCACCTCCAACCACACCCCCACACCCTCACCCCACCCCACCCCACAACTTCAATAACTGAAAAAGTGCTTTTTTTACGCATTTATCAAACTGAACGCCCCAAACCCCGCCCCTTTCAATGTCAAGGTCAAAGCTCAAGGTCGAAGGTCAGACTCATGACTACCTGTAAGACAAAAAATAAATGAACGAACACACTAACCATAGCTCACAGTGCAGGTAAACAGGGTGTTGCGACGCAAATCATGGAAAAACGCCTCTAAAACTGCAATCGCAGCGATTTTTTGGCAAAATTAAAAATTTTCATGATTTTCTCAGTTTTCCAACTGCAAAAGTCCAAACTCAATGATATGGTTACATTAAACCAGCTTCTGATCTATGTCACATATGGCATGTGGTGCCCTGACAGGCCACGGGACACAGTGCTGTTTCCGTACTGTCCAGTCTCTTAGCCATAGTCAGTCCCAGGCATCCCCTAATATTTCAATCCCCTAAAAAACACTAGCGCCCACCAGCTGCACATTTGCCATGCACAAAATAACACAAAACAACAACAACAACAACAAAAACAAACCAAAAAACAACCAACAAAAAACATCACATTGACAGTCTCATTTCTTGGCTATGAACCTGATTCCTTACCAACCCCACACCCAAGCACAGCTGAAATCAGCGTGCCCCTCAAATCACTACGTCAACGGCAACTCAACATAGGCCCACAATTGTCCACTGGATAAGCTCAGGATGGGTATGAATCAAAGCACCAAACATGTCACCTCTCAGCTAACCAGAAATTTCTCGCAAATTCCAACATTCAGCCCTACTACAAATTTTCAAACAAGGCAAACATTATTTTTAAAAACACCGGTCCTTGCACTGCCTGAACTGCACAATTTAAATGTATAACGTGACCTCCAGCCACCGCGAGACACCTCCCGGCAGCACACTATGGGCGGCTAGATCCGTCCAGTCAAGGATCGCTTGCTGTGCATGTGCTTTGCTATTTTTAGTGCAGAATGTGTCTTTACAAGCCGTTACTTGGCAAGCGCGCCGGGTCGAGAAATGAATTCGCAACAGAACTACTGAATGGCAGAGGTATATTATGCAGAAAAGTTATTTAGAAGGCGCGGAAAGGCTAAGGGAGGAAATCCCTGACATCAAAGCCCCCGTGTCTCCGGGGAAGGCTTTTGAGCCAGAGACTAAGACAAGGACAGTCTGATATAAAACCTACGACCCGAGGACCTCGATGCCACCGTCCCAGCTTGCTAGGCCATGGCAAACCAACCAAGGGTTTAAAGGGTGGGGCCAGTACTGCGCACACTGCACTCCACCAAAAAGCTCCACCGCGCAGGCTTTAGGAAACGCCCACGGACTATGACACTGAACTTTCCAAGTCCTGTAGCGATGGGCAATAGGCAAAACGGCAGGTGAAAGATGTCACTGGAAGCCGCAGTCTCAAACCTGCATGCAGGCGGTTCAGGATATTGGTCGCCTGATGTTGACCTGGGGATGACAACGTCACTCGGCACACCCTGAACGAACAAGCAGCCTTCTCTAGGGACAGCACTGCTTGCTCCACACGGAGAGGGGCCTAGAAAAGGTGGCCTAACCAAAGCTCATCCCCTCGTAACCCCAGTTGGCTAGCCGCGGTCAACGGGCATCTTCTCATGCGGTCAGAAAACAAGAAAAAACAATGGATCCACTCTCATGACGACCACGACCGGACTCAACGTAGCATGCTGGAACATCCGAACCATGCTCGACACAGCAGACAGCGGACGCCCTGAACGTCGCTCCGCCCTCATTGCCCATGAATTGCGGAGGTTAAACATCGACATCGCCGCGCTCAGCGAAGTACGCCTTCCGGAGGAAGGCAGCCTCCAAGAACTTGGCGCTGGCTACACCCTCTACTGGTCAGGCAGGCCTGCATCAGAAAGACGGCTCTCAGGCGTGGGCTTCATGGTGAAGACCCCCATTGCGACTAAGTTGGAAAACCTACCAACGGGTCACTCCGACCGAATCATGTCCATGCGCCTCCCACTGAGACACCAGCAATACGTCACCCTTCTCAGTGTGTACTCCCCAACCCTCCTGGCAGAGCCTGCAGAAAAAGACAAGTTCTACTCTGACCTGCGCAGCACCCCTGCAGACGACAAAGTCATCATCCTTGGCGACTTCAACGCCAGAGTGGGCCAAGACTGAAGCCTGGAAAGGCGTCCTCGGCAAGCATGGCGTCGAGAACTGCAATGACAATGGTCGCCTACTGTTGGAGCTCTGTGCAGAGCAGCAACTTGTCATCACCAACACTACCTTCCAGCAAAAGGACAGTCGAAAGACCACCTGGATGCATCCTCGCTCCAAGCACTGGCACCTTATCGACTATGTTCTAGTGCGTCAGAGGAAACGCAGTGACGTCCTCCTCACCAGAGTGATGCCCAGCGCAGAGTGCCACACTGACCACCGCCTTGTTCGCTGCAAACTCAGGCTCCGCCTCAAGCTGAAACCCAAGAAAGGCCCCCCCCCCCCCCCCCCCCAAGAAAAAGCTTGATGTTGCCAGCCTTCAGCGTGACGACAAGAAAGCTGCCCTTCAGGCCGATTTACAGCGCATGCTCAAAGACACAGTTGATCCAGCAGACTCCTCCCCTGAAACACTCTGGGAACAACTGAAAACTGCTATTGTAAAATCCTCTGTGGAAGTCTTGGGCTTTGCTAGAAATAGGAACAAAGACTGGTTTGACGAAAACGACGTAGAGATCCAGGAACTTCTAGCAAAAAAAAAGAGCCGCCCACCAGGCCCACCTAGCCCAGCCTTCCTGCCCTGTGAAGAAGTCTGCCTTCCGCCTCATCTGCAGCAGTCTCCAGCTCAAGCTTAGAGAGCTCCAGAACGAGTGGTGGTCCAGACTCGCACAGAGGACCCAGCTCTGCGCTGACAACGGTGACTACAGGGGCTTCTACGAAGCACTGAAAGCAGTGTATGGCCCTAGGCACCTGGTACAAAGTCCCCTGCGAAGCGCTGATGGACAGGCACTCCTCACAGATAATACCTCCATCTTGAACCGCTGGTCGGAATACTTTCAGGACCTCTTCGGCGCTGAGCGCACTGTTCAAGAAACAGTCATCCTCCAAATCCCACACCTTCAACTAAAGGTTGAATTGGACGAACCGCCCACCGCCGAAGAGACCCTCACAGCCATCCACCAGCTCAAGAGTGGCAAAGCAGCAGGCATTGACGGAATCCCGCCAGAGATCTGGAAACATGGAGGCCCAGCACTGCACAACAAGCTCCACGACCTCTTTCTCTGCTGCTGGGAAAAAGGAACACTACCAAAGGATCTCCGTGATGCAGTCATCATCACCCTGTACAAGAACAAAGGAGAGAAGTCTGCCTGCTCTAATTATCGTGGAATTACCCTGCTGTCCATTGCCGGGAAAATTCTCGCAAGGTTGCTCCTGAATCGGCTGGTACCTGCCATCGCTGAAGACCACCTTCCAGAGGGCCAGTGTGGCTTCAGAGCCAACAGGAGTACCACCGACATGGTCTTTGTGCTGAGACAGCTTCAGGAGAATTGCCGCGAGCAGAACAAAGGGCTGTACATAACGTTTGTCGACCTAACAAAAGCGTTTGACACTGTGAGCAGGCAAGGTATGTGGCAGATCCTGGAGCGACTAGGTTGTCCGCCAAAGTTCCTCAACATGATCGTCCAGCTCCACGAGGACCAGCAAGGCCAGGTCAGACTAAACAGTGACCTCTCAGAACCATTCCCCATTCGCAACGGCGTGAAGCAAGGCTGCGTGCTGGCACCGACCCTCTTCACCATCTTCTTCAGCATGATGTTGAAGCAGGCCACAGTGGACCTCGACTATGACGACGCAGTGTACATCAGGTATCGTCTCGATGGCAGCCTGTTCAACCTCAGACGACTGCAGGCCCACACGAAAACCCTAGACCAACTGATTCGTGAGCTGCTCTTTGCTGATGACGCTGCCCTCGTTGCACACACAGAGAGAGCCTTGCAACGCATTACGTCCTGCTTCGCAGATGCCGCCCAGCTCTTTGGACTTGAGGTCAGTCTGAAAAAGACAGAGGTCCTTCATCAGCCGGCACCCAAGGAAGAGTATCGCCCTCCCCACATCACCATCGGCGAGTCCGAACTGAAGTCTGTACACCAGTTTACCTACCTTGGCTGCATCATCACGTCAGACGCCAAGCTGGACAAGGAGCTGGACAACAGGCTGGCAAAAGCGAACAGTGCTTTCGGGCGACTATTCAAGCGGGTGTGGCACAATCAACAGCTGAAAAAAGGCACCAAGATCAGCGTGTACAGAGCTGTCGTCCTCACCACCCTGCTGTACGGTTCCGAGTCCTGGGCCCTCTACCGCAGCCAACTACGACTCCTCGAACGCTTTCACCAGCGCTGCCTGCGTACCATCCTCAGCATTCACTGGAGTGACTATGTCACCAACGTCGAGGTCCTTGAACAGGCGGAAACTGTGAGCATCGAGGCTTTGCTGCTGCGGACACAGCTTCGCTGGGCGGGGCACGTCTCCAGGATGGAGGATCATCGCCTACCCAAGATCACTCTGTTCGGCGAGCTCGCCACTGGACACCGAGGCAGAGGGGCACCAAAGAAGAGATACAAAGACGGTCTCAAGAAGTCACTTAGTGCCTGCCAAATCGACCACCGCCAGTGGTCTTCGCTTGCTGCGGACCGTGACACATGGCGCTCCACCATTCAGAAGGCAGCCGTCTCCTTTGAGGACTCTCGCAGGACAAGCGGCTCAGAAGAAAAAACAGAGTTGTCGTAACTCAGAACCCTGACCAGACCTTCCCCTGCAGCCACTGCGGTCGAACCTGCCTGTCCCGGATTGGCCTCCGCAGCCACGAAAATTGCCTGCAGACGACGTGGGCAAGCCCTATAGAATCTTCGTTCGCGAAGTCAAGCCAAGAGCCAAGATATATTTAGAAGGCAAAAAATTAACGTACTGTTAGTAGTATATAAACTGTTTCATTTCTGGAGCAGAGCGAACGACGCACACCCGCAAAAGACATTATCATCATAACTATACCACTGCAAACGCAGATGCTCATGCGGATCTGTTCCTGTTACTAGCATTACTCACAACAGCGTTTCTAAAGCAGTCAGTTCACTGTTATTGGACACCATTCTAGTAGGTGACAAGGGATGGTTCATGTAATTACAAGAGCTTCCCAGTACGCATTCGGGCCGATGGCCTTTTGTTGACCGAACTGCGCTCTGACTAAAGGCTTTTCACAGCCGATAATGTTTTGCGTCTTGATGTCTTGCAGCTCGGCGAAACAGATGTGCAAGAAGTGCTGTATCATATGTTACCCTCCATCCAAGAAGAAAACTCATGACAAGTCAAGCAGTTTGAACCTGAACACTTCAGGACTGCCCTTTGAGGATGATGGCAGCGATAATGAGGTAGGTATACATTAAAGCTTACACTCCCAGAACTAAGTGACTTGCATCCGTCTTTAACCCTTTGGTTGTCGGTAACTCTTTTGGTCGCGGTGATTCCTGCCAGAACTACCAGAACTTGTGAACATATGCACTATGCCATGCTTTCGACGTCATCTGCCAAAACGTCTGGAACAAGTAAATCAAGCTGCCATGTTCTGCGCCTCTGCTTAGAGCAGTTTGCTTGTACCGCAAATACAAAGCATTTTCCCGATTTGCGAAATACACTGGAGAATGTGTCCTTATTAGCAGATAGTACATGTGATAGTGCTTATTTACAGACTTTCGTTACCATTTCATTCGACACCTTGTGGAGAGCGAAGACACCAGAACAGAAGAGAAAAGAGCTACGCAAATCGGACAAAAAATGCAAAGAGCCTGAAAAAGACAACTTTTGATGCACCTATCTGAGATAAAGTCTCCATGACAAGTTGCAAGTTGCGGTTTATGTTAGAAATATTGACAGAATGCGCAGAGCTTACGAGATTCTTTGTCAACGGGAGATTAACCGTCCAGAAGCTTTCGCACTTCTTCAAAGCCCTTCGACAAATGAGAAGAACAGTTAACCGCCTTTTCCTTACATAACCTCAGGCACCGTTTAGCGAGAATCATAGACAGTGAATGGATCGTGTTTAGTGAGTAATTTGTAGGCGAACATTTATATGACAGATTATATGGAACTGTTTCGCATTTTGTACCAGAGCCCGAAGACCAACTCCAGGTCCGAAAGGAGAATCAGATTCAAAGAAAACCTTCAACAAATCCTGAAGAATACATGCGTGTGAGTTTTTTGTCGGTCTTTCTTTTCTATGGATTTAAAAAAAAGAAGAGGTCACAATGTAACTGATCCACTATTTTGGCTCACGTGTAATAACACATGCGAGTGTGTATTGGGCCAGTGGTCCTATGCCCCTCGACCATGGTCCATCGTAAAGTGTCCCTGGTAAACTTTAACACTGGCATTTTCTTGGACACTATTCAAGCCACATACTTCAAACTTGGACTACGGATCTTTCTAAACATACCTTTTGAGTGACCATGTCACACAGGGTCAATAAATAGTTTAAAAATTGCCATGTTTAGACTAAAGTCGTGTTTTCTCAAACACTATTTTCAACTTCCGAGCCAAACTTGGTACAGCGATATCTGAAGATGAGACTTTACTGTGCATACTAAGTTAGATGACCCATCTGAATGGTCAAGGTCGCAAGAGGTCACCAAATGTGCAAAAAAATGTGGCAGTTAGTTTTAGTGTTTTTTTTTTGTTTTTTTGTTTTTTGTTTTTTTTTGTGGTTTTTTTTTTAAATCAAACTTGGCACAAAGACAGTAAAGGGTAAATTTTTCCTATGCACACTGTTCGGTTATTAACGGCAAGTATGAAAAATGGCACACGTGCTAATTACTTTATCCGTTGAGAAATAAAGTTATTCAGACCGAAAAGGTGACTGCCAAGCGGGTAAAATGCAGAGAATAAACCGACGTAAAAAGAATCACGCTTATAAAAGACAGTTACAACACAATTAATTAATATTTCGGGTAAAAACTCTTTTTCAAAATAGACAAATAAACAAGAATACACTTCCCTACTTATCAATCCAGACCAAAACGGCGACTGCCAAGCGTGCAAAATGCATGTATTACTTTTACATGCACCGATACGACAAGTAGAGAAGAACCCAACGGAGAAAGAAACGCGCTTAGAAAAGTCAGTTACAACACAACACAGTTGTTTTGTAACTGACTTTTCTAAGCGCGTTTCTTTCTCCGTTTGGGTTGTTCTCTACTTGTCGTATCGGTGCGTGTAGAAGTGATAAGTAGCGAAGGGTATTCTTGTTTGTTTGTATATTAATGAATTGTGTTATAACTACCGTTTTTAAGCGTGGTTCTTTCTTCGTTGAGTTTTCTCTGCATACTGTTCGGTTGACCATTCGTAAAGGTCAAGGGTGAGCGATACATTTGTGAAAAAGGCACATGCTTACATACATGTTTACATAACACAGATTTTCGCATGACCAAGTCTGTAATTATTGCAATACACTTCAGCACTAGCTTATTTCAGTGACCTTTCGAAAAGGTGATGGTCGCAGAAGATCCGATAACTGATGCGGGTCGACCATGCACGTGAGCCTTGAGGGCATCGCCGTTCTTGTTTCCTTTTTTTTTTTTTTTTCGTTCACGTGAGAAAGTAATAGTAAGTTTACGTATCGAACAACTCGTCGGGTGTCGTCGATGGTGCTACGTCATTCTTTTCAGAAGCCTTTCCTAAAGGTCAAGGTTAGAGGAGGTCATAAGCGATATTATTCAAGTTGTCACGCACGTGAGTGCTAAAACACATAGAGGTTAAACTTCGCATTGGTAGTTCGTTGTTAGTGTCCTGTCAAAAACGTCATTTACAAGAGTCAAAATAGGCTTTAAAGACCTAGTCCCACACAAAATTGTTTAGACAAATCGAAAGATCACCTTAAATTATGCCTGCTCTGTGATTTTCATGTCCTTTCTTGCTTTAGTTTTCGAGTTATAGCCATCGGAACATGGTGATTTGCACTTCTAATCAGGGCATCTCATAATCATTGCCGTATTTAGCGTGATCGCGTCTGACGTCATGAATGAACGTTGTCGTCCGCTAGCAATAGAGATGACTTGGAGGGGAGCAGTAAAGCACTATTCTAACTTGACGATCTCCTTCGCCAAAAATATTTCATATTATTTTTTATTTTATTTTATTTTATTTTTTATTTCAAGGAGAACAGTCTAGACAGCACCGCCATCTATACTGCAAATCGGTGTCCCAGATTTATGAACTTTGTTGGCAGTTATGTACAGTTTTTAATGCAGTTTCGACGGGTAACATTTACTTTTGTGCTACCGTTAAAATAAGGGGAGATAACTGCTACATACACTTTTAAGATCAGGATTGAACACAATCCATATTATATGTAATAAAAATGCATTTTGCTAGAATTGGATGACAACGTGAGTGTACATAAATGGTACTTAGGTTTTGTCCGTTTTTAGGTCGGCCTGTCCGTTGACGGCCGTAAACGTTGATGCGTTTCATCTGAGACTGTAACCACATTCTTTAAATTTGGCATTGTGATAGTCGATAGTAAAACATGTTTAAAACGCACCAAATAAACGGAATGATCTCCATAAAAGATGAAAGTTGTCAGAGGTCAAGTGCTATATGACACATCATCACATACTTAAGACAAACGTGTCTGAATCTTTATCATCATGGCAAATGGTTAGGTCTAACTAAGCCCATAATACATTTATCACATTACCTTCTTTTATTTATGTGTTGAAGTGACTTTTGACAAAAGTTTAATGTCATATAAGGCCAGTAAGTGTGATAATGGCATTTTGATCAAAACGAAACTGTGTCCGATGTAATGTTCGACACTTTACAGGTAGAGGTAGCGTATACATTCTTATTGTCAAAACTGGTACACCACTCAAATTACGGATGAGCTTTGTAATCTTCTCTTGTTACATAGGGTGCGAAGGGGGTATACTGAATATAAAGTGTCTGAATTTTTGTGATTTTTGTATTCTTCTCTTCTTTTTTTTTTTGTCCCTGTCCTTTTCTTTTCTTAACCTTAAGATCAAATAACTTTTAAGTAAAAAGATTAATCCGCTATCAGTTAAGGTCAAGGTCACAGCGGCGACTTGTTTTTTGCTTTTTTTTATAATCTCAGAAAGTACTTGACTGATTTGTTTCAAATGGTGTGTTGACAGGCGATAATCAAGTAAAATACAATCTATTTTGACAAACATTCTGACAGACTACCTTCTCGGTTGAAAGTCACGGCCATGGCAACCATGTTTTATTTCGGGGTGTATATTTGTAAAATAAGGAACAGCTTTGAAATGAGGCGCGGCGGAGCGCGTTCAGTAGCAAGTGTGCACAATGCGAATGATGTCAGGAAGACGTGGCCTGATGCTTCTTGAAATACTCAGAAATGACATCATGTGGCGGAAAGCCAGTCTAAAGAGCATACATTTGGCGCGAAGCTCGGTGTGTGTGTGTGTAGTGTGTGTGTGTGTGTGTGTGTGTGTGTGTGTGTGTGTGAGAGAGAGAGAGAGAGAGAGAGAGAGAGAGAGAGAGAGAGAGAGATAGAGAGAGAGAGAGAAAGACAGTGTATATCGCCGGTGTTTGTGGACAGACAAGCTCAAAACTTTAGGATATTTTCCATGCAAATAGACCCCCGAAAACCTCCGGGGTGGATGTAATTGGGGCATTTGACAAAGGAATTGCCGTTTCACGAATATCGGTTGACCTCATTTGAGTCCGTAATTTGTCTCATTTTTGGCACACGTGCAAAGCAAAATGGAGTCTATGTTCTGAGCCAATGGTCGTCCGTCCGGCGTCCGTCCTGCGTCGTCCGTGGTAAACTTCAATGTTGGTATTTTCTCGAAGACTATTTAAGCCACAGTCTTCAAACTTGGTCCAAGGATACTTTGTGACACGACCTTTCTAAACATACCAATTTGAGTGCCCTCTCTCTAAGGACAAGGTCACAGGGGATCAGGAAATATGTCACAAATAGCCATATTTTGACAAAATTGTTTTTTTTTCCTGAAATACTATTCACAACTTCAAACTCAAACTTGGTACACAGATACCTGATGGTAAGGTCTTTCTATGCATACTAATTTGGATAACCCCTGGGAAAGGTCAAGGGTCACAAGAGATCAGGAAATAGGTCCAACATAGCCATATTTTGACAAAAGATGGTTTTTTTTCTTTCTCAAATACTATTCATAACTTCAGCCCCCAAACTTGGTACAGAGCTACATTGTTACGTGTTGAGTCATAGGCGTAGTATAATATCACGCCAGACGGCCCGCACGTAAGGTTCTTTTAAATAAACTTCATTCAGGTGCAACCCGTCACACGTGGCTTAAGGATGTAGACTACACTGGAGTAACTGTTCCAACAATATTTTATTTCAGCGATGCGATCTCCACACAATGCATTCCCAAATGCACCAAGACTGATACAATGTCTCCTCTGCATATGTCAACACTGGCGACACACTGCGTTTCTCTTACAACGTACACCACCGTTACGCTGCGTCTCTCACAATGTACACCCTATACGGGCCCCGTACCTACCATAAACTGTGTATCCCTACAACTGACAATGCATGACAATGTACACACGTGCTTCCAAGCACCATCTTTTATAGTAAAACAACTTTCCAGAATAATCCAAAGAATTTACACAACGCAACCAATCAACCAATCAGAACAGAACACGTAACTGAAACTCATAAATATTAAATAAAAAAGAACTTTCTAGAATAACTAAAATAGTCTACAAAAATTCGACTGCTAATTTCAGCCGCAAATACCAATGTATAATGACGTCACATAAAAGTATGGCAGACCGTTCACGACCTTTCATAACACGCAAAGAGTGGCTGCAAATTTCACGCGCACAGGAAACAAATATGACTAAAAATAGAGCGGCTCTACTACCGCTATTCTCCGTGCGACTTTGCTAGAAGCTTCCGGACTAAACTTAGCGTATCATAACAAAACCAATTCCGCTATCTGTGCGAACGACAGAGAATCTTACTGAAAAGGTACGTGATACGTAACCTATCTATCTATCTATCTATATCCCGTAGTCTTGCCGACCGTTGGGGCATCACTGATGACTTGACAACCAGCTCCCTCCATTCCTCTCTGTTCTCTGCCATTCTCAGCGTATCGCCCAGCTTCAGTCCTGTCCACTCTGAGATATTGTCCTCCCATCTTTTCCTCTGTCTTCCTCTCCTTCGTCCTCCTTGCACAGTGCCTTGCAGGATACGTAACCATGATAGCTCAAATAAATATCGGATCGTTTCCTACGATTAACACATGCATCCTCTCACAGAACAACACAACCACAATCGTAACATACATAATGGTAAGACATTCATGTGTATACTAATTTAGATGACCTATCAGAAAGGTCAAAGGTAATAAATCGCAAATAGCTATTTCTTGACAAATAAATGTGTTTTTTATCCAATCCTATTTACAACTGCAAACCCAAACTTGGTCCAGAGATAATAATAATAATAATAATAATAATAATAATAATAATAATAATAATAATAATATAATAATGAGTACTTGTATAGCGTCTAACCTCAGATTAGAGCTCTAGACGCTTAACAAAAACTAATTGTACAAAAAATAACTAATTACAAAAAGTCAAGTTACAAAAAGTACAAAAACAAAATACAACGCACTCTGTAAACAAGCTATAAAGTCACCATTCAAAAGTGCTACGCTTATGGACTCATACTCGCATTCACGTACACACGCACGCACACACACACACACACACACACACACACACACACACACACACACACACACACACACACACACACACACACACACTACTTCTAACATAGAGATGACTTTAACATGACAGGTGTGTGACAAAGTCATTTGTAGCAGACAGAAAAAATATGGGTCTTTAGGGCTCGCTTGAATGCCTCTCTCGAATTAGTCCATAACACCACCCCCCCCCCAACCCCCCACCCCCAGTACTCAATAAGATGGGTTTTAAAACGTTCCTTAGTATGTCCTGAGATGTTTAAGCCATGTTCCCGGAAAATCCTTAGGAACACACCAGAGATATAGCCGATAGCGCAAGGGTACCCCCATTCACGCTCTTCAAAGATGCTAAAATGAGGTTGAGAAACATTTTCCTCTAAATAAATAAGAATTCATTCCAGAAGCCCAAATCAGGCAATACTATGTTTAGGCACACCTTCTGCATCCTCTGCAAAAGACAGAATGAAAAAATATTAAATCTCTGGATCACAGTGAAGGTATTTGTGCGCCCAGCAAACGGCCATTTCCGCAAAATCGCAAAAAAAGACAAAAATAAGGTGTCAGATGCCTTCAGACATTTTCTATAGCACTGACAGTTCATTTTCAGGCTTACATCATTAAAACATGATGTCACAATTTTTATAAACTTGACTAGGTGATGCTGTGATTACTGTGAGTGCCACAGTGGTTGTTTTTGTATCCCTACCCCCAAGTTGTAAAAATACACAAAATTAATTAGAAAAAAATTACTTAAGTTATTCCATTTCATTTTGACCTCTCTTTACCTATTAAATTTCATTAATGGGAGCATAAAGTGCAAGCAAATAAGGAAAGTCGGCGTCCTTTACGGTACATTCGTGGTGAATGATAGCTTTTTCCCATTTAAAATTGCTGAATTGGGAAACGTACGTTGTTTCTGATGCCCTCAGAAATTTTGTATATAACTGATAGGTCTTTGTTAGGTTTTATTGGTTAGGATAGAGTACCACAGTTACTCCCAACCTGATTTTGTGATGCTGTGATGCATTTAGGGGCCACAGTGGCTGAATCTGCTGCTCTACCCCCATTTTACCAGTATGCAAAGTAACGCAAAACAATCATAAAAATTGCTCCTCTGTTTAAATATTTTTTGTTGCCAGTTTTTTTTAAAGTATGCATATTGAGCATAAAAAGTTGTGATCATTTCATTAATTTCAATGTGACCCATCAATTTAATTGTAACTATTTTTAACTGGCTGGTCTTTTAGGTGATATTTTACCTAGCGTAAGGCGGGTCTAGTAAGGTCTCCCCTTTTCCTTTCATTTATTTTCGTCCAGAAATGTGTAAATATGAATATGCGTAATAAAGTTTCATGGTTTCTAATAGTCAAAACAATGTTATCAAAATACTTAGTTTCCACATGTCCACCACGAGATCTGCACGTCCACCTTCTGCAACGTTCAATTTTTTTATGGCCGTCTTTAAATCTTATATTGGTCTGGCTGCCAATAAGTGAGCTGTCAAGAGTTAGTTAGTTAGTTATTTGGGTTTAACGCCGAGCAGGCGAATAAGGCCATCTCACGGCGGGATGGGTAAAAATCTGGTCAGCCAGGCTAAAAGCAAGGTCTTAAGACAAGATGTAAATATAGATTAAAAATTTCAGACTAAAATGTCGCACAAGTCTTTAAAAGAAACGTCTACAGACTCTCAAAAAGAGCAAAATAAAAAAATTCACATAGTCTATGAATGTTCAGATCTTGTTAAAAATATTGCATTCTCTCAAAAAATTGAAGATTTTGTCCGGGGGAACATCCCGGAACAAAACCTTCAAGGAGTCTGCTGTGAAGTGTTTATATCTCGTGTCAGTTAGATCAGCACAATACAGCAAAAAGTGTCGAACAGAAAACTGCTCATCACAGGCAAAACACCATGGACGCTCATCCTGTTTAAGTAAGTAAGAGTGCGTAACATACGTGTGCCCGATGTGGAGCCGAGCAAGGACAGTCTCCTCACGGCGGCTGCCGCAGCGGAAAGGTAGACTGTCGGACACCGTAGGAAGAGCTTCTTGAAGCTTGTTCCCTTCCTCTTTGTCCCACTCGGACTGCCACTCGCGAGCTATGTACGCACTAATCACAGGTTATCACTATAAACAGTCTGTGTGTCAGGGACAGGATCACTGCGGGCACTGTTGGCAGCAGAATCTGCGATTCGGTTGCCTTCAATGCCCACATGGCCCGGGACCCAAATAAAAATGATGTTATAATATTCCTTTATCAAATCTGCGTAGAGCTCTCTAATCTGCACAGCAGTGGATGGTCTGTTCCCGCGCCCTGAAGGGCCTGCAGGGCTGAAAGAGAGTCAGACAGAATCAGGAAGTTCCTTTCCCGAGACTGATAGGCATGCTTGAGTGCCAGCAGAATTGCCTGCAGTTCTGCACTAAATACAGAGGAATGGTCAGGTAGGCGGAGCTTAAATGGGCGTCTAGGATGGCGAGAGGACACTGCAGCCGCAGCCACTCTCCCATCCTCAGACTTGGACCCATCCGTATAAAGACGACAATAGCCAGGAAAACTTGAAAGGAGTTCATTGAGGCTCTGTTGGTATATGGCTGGTGGAGTACAATCCTTCTTGTGGGCGGTCAAGTCCAGCAAGATGTCAGGAACTGGTAGTAGCCAGGGTGGAGCGGACGTGTTACAGAGATTCCGAAACTTTGTCCAGGTCCACTCCGGCCACCTGCAGATCAGGTCGGACACGGAAGGAAAGTGGACGGACAGCTCCCGGATGGGCATCGTAAATCTCTGCAAACGACGGGTTAAAAACACAATCATAGGCAGGATTTTCTGGATGGGTCTTCAGCTTCAGAACGTAGCTGAGCATGAGGCGGATGCGGCGGAGCCGGAGAGAAGGCTCCCCTGCCTCGGCATACAGACTAGGAACTGGAGATGTCCTGAAGGTCCCCAGACATATGCGCAGACCTTGATGGTGAATTGTGTTCAGACGCTGTAGAACAGACTTGGAAGCCGAGCTATATACCACAGAGCCGTAATCCAGTTTGGACCGAACAAGGGCCCGGTACAGTCGAAGTAAGACAATGCGGTCTGCACCCCAGTCAGTACGACCAACGACACGAAGAATGTCGAGGGCCTTCTGACAAGAGGTTCTAAGGTAGTTAACATGGTTGCAGAAGGTCAATCTTTTGTCAAAGATGACCCCCCAAAACTTTGCCTCTTCGGCCACCTTAATTGGCACTCCAGCAATGCTCAGGCTAGGTTTTGGAAAAAAATTCGTCTGGTTAGTAAAATGCACACAAACTGTCTTGGAGGGCGAGAACCTGAATCCATTGAGAGACACCCACCCCTGGATGTGATCAACGCACAGCTGCAAGCGCCTCTGAAGGGACGCAAGTCCTCGACCTCGTGCACACAAGAAGATAAAGATGAGACGAAGCGTCTCCAGGAAGCACGGCGTTCGCGTTTAAAAATGTAACGGGCTTTCGCCCGCTGTCTTTTAAATGTTAAAATATTTGCTTGCGACGGATTACGAAAAGCACGTCGCTGAGCAGATTTGCGCATTGTTTGGGCCTTGTGGCACTCTTCATTGAACCATGGTACTCTCGGCTTCCTATGGAGTGATGTGGAAGTTCTAGGGATGGTTTCACCTGCAACCTCCAACAAAATAGAAGTAAAACAAGAAACAGGTTCTTCAGCTGACATGGCCACCTCCTCTGTAAGATGAGACTGACAGAGAGAGGCGAACAGAGACCAGTTAGCTTTCTTGAGATTCCAGCGCCCCACCGGCGAATCCTCCTCACAGCTGACCGATGACAGGACTACTGGGAAGTGGTCACTACCACACAGGTCGTCGTGAACCTTCCAGTCAAAGTCCAGCATGAGAGAAGGATCACACACAGTGAGGTCTAGAACAGAACTAGATCCGGAACCTGAGTTAGAGTATGTAGGTGAGCCATCGTTAAAGACACATAGGTTAAGTTGAGAAAAAACATCTTCTAACATCTGACCTCTGCCATCATAGTGGTCACTACCGTGACCGTTAAAATCCCCCATGAGAATAAAGGGAGGGGGCAGTTGATCTACTAAGTTAAAAATATCATTGCTACAGACCCGCAGTGATGGTGGCAGGTAAATACTGCATATGGTTATGGTCTTCTTTAAGGTAACCCGAGCTGCGACAGCCTGAAGACAGGTGTCGATGCTAACGGGGCTACATAAAATTTGACTACTAATGAGAAGAGCCGCTCCACCCGAGCGCCTCTCCGAATCAGAGCCTTTATGTATAACATTAAAACCATTAAAGGACACAGGGTCAGAAGTCTTCAGGTAAGTCTCCTGAAGAGATATTACTGAGGGGTTATAGGACTTGACTAAAAGACGTATTTCCTCAAAGTTAGCTTGAAAACCACGACAATTCCACTGAAGCAAAGAGTACATGATTAAGTCTTATCTGGGGGTAAGGAGTTTTTCCCCCCTTTTCCTTTACCTTGGAAGGAGTTGAAGAAACAGAGGGGGGTCAGCTCCCGGGCCTCCCCTGGTTCTTCGGAGATGAAGGAGGTGGAGCTGCCACAGCATCAGCAACGACAACTTCCACTCCTTCCATCCGCTCCTTCAGTGCAGCATATTTGTTTTGAAGGGGGACATCAGTGTTCCCCTTCTGGGCCCGTGCGCACAGCGGTCCCATAGATTTCTTAGACTTCTGGTCCTGGGCAGCGCTCCTGCCGCTAGAGTTAGCGGCCTTAGAAGGCTGACCAGAGCCAGAAGCCTTTGGAGTTGACTGACTAACAGGTTTGGGTGGGGGCTGAGGCTTAGGGGCAACAGAAGGCGGCACTACCGGACCGGCAGTGTCCGCCTTCTGCGTTCCCTGGCTCCTCTTCACCACATTCTCCAGGGGCGAGATGAGCCGAGGCTCCGCCCCCAACCAAGAAGTTGGGGTTTGACATGAAAAGTCTTTGGTGGGGCGCTTGCCTGCCACCGCTGCACTGAAAGTATACACAGAGGTGTTAGAGGTTGGGGCAGCCGCAGCTGCACCAGGGCCTTCAACCAGTTTTTTGGCATCCAGAAAGGACAGCCCCGTCTCCACACGCACCTGCTGAATCTTGCACTCGGATATCCAAACGAGGGCATTACTTATCCGAAGCCATATGCGCCCCCTGGCAATTCACACACAGGGGGATGGCTGTGCAGGACTCAGCAGAGTGTCCGGGCCTAGTGCAACGGGCGCATGAAGCCTCTGCCCATGGCCATACTTTTGGCACTTAAAGCACCGGAGGGGGAGAGGGACGTACTTTTTCACTCTCAAGGAGTAGTAACCTCCCCAGATGGTAGTAGGAGGGGTGGGGGTGCCAAACGTCAGGATGATGGTAGGGAGACGGATCTCCCCACCACCTCGCTTGGAAGCGAAGCGCCTGACGTAAGTCACCCCCTGAGACTTAAGGTTCCGTACAAGTTCATCTTCTGACAGTTCAGCCAAAGCTTGATTTTTGATTACGCCTCTTGACGAATTCATAGTTTTGTGGGGTGTGACCTCCACTGGAGTGTCTCCGATGGAAGAGAGCCTCAGTAGCCCGCTGGAGTGTGCCCGGGTACGGCACTCCACCAGCAAGTCACCAGACCTGAGGCGCTGGGCGTCAGGCCCGCCAACACGGCTCCTGAGGGTCTCCCCCACCAGAAAAGGATGCAGCTTGCTAACTGGTTTCTCCTTCACCTTGCTATGGACAATGAGGAAGCGAGGCCATACGGCCGACGTCTGAGGCGTCGCTTCCTCACAGTCCGAGTCACTGTCATTTTCAATGTTGGTGGCTATGTGCCGCTTCTGTGCAAGTTTGGGTTTTTTTGTTTTTTCCATATTATATTAGTAGAGATATTCATCCCCCGGGGGTCCCCGCCCGCCACCGAGCCCAACAAGGGAAAGTGCAAATGTCGGCGGGTATCCAGCCGACGCACAATGGAAATTGCCCGAAAGATATACTCAAGGGGGTAAGCCCGATTGAACCGTTTGAGCCACCGCCTCGTTATCACACTGTTGAATGCAGGGGAATACTGGCGTAAAGCACCTAATCAGCAGCAGAGGCTATAGCATGGTGCTCGTATAGCAACCCGCATGTCAACAGTGGGATAGGGCTCAACGTGACAAGAGCCGATTGACTAGGCCCGTACGACTAGCCTCCCGTTTAGGTAGAAGTCAAGGCCGAAGTGGAGTGTTGGCACCAGTGAGCCGCAGCCCAAAGGGAACCTCAGCCACCAGGATCCTCTTCTCCCCCGACACGGGTCTCCAAGCACGGCAAACACTTGGGATCCAAAGGACCAAAAAGTCACGAGTATTTTTAAGGACCAATCCAACATGGTACGACCTGGGTTAGCACAGCTCCTTAAAAACCGGACCAGTGAAAAAGACTGAACAACATATCTGCTGACATCAAGTCCTAATCCTGGACAAAGATGGCACCCCTCTGCTAGCCCACTCAGTCATGGACTGAGTGGACTACCCACCCACGCTACGTGGAGGCCGGTGCCGAGTGGGCGAGCTGTCAAGAGCTAGGCAGCATGTTTTCAAAGTTTGGTGTACAGGGGCGTGTCTTCTGGTCAGAACTGCCAGCAGAGCGCTTATTTTCTACGTCAAATTCGCATAGGGCTGTTTCCGCATGACCCAGTCTCACGAGGTGAGTCCAGCAGGGTCCTTACAGTCTGTGAACATTTGTGAAAGTTGTTAAAAAATGACAAGGCTTTTTCAGGGCCCTGGAAAGTCCGTCAATTTCAGTCCTTTTCCTTAATGTCTGTGAAAGTTTGTAAAAATGACAACGTGCTGGCAAACTTTTGTCTACTTCTTTTTTTTTTTTCTCCCCCAATTTGTGACTATTCCATTGCGAAAGATCATGCTGACGCTTGTTGCAAGTGATCTATATTTAGCTCTGATCATAAAGTGCATGGCCTTTCTGCTGAACATTTTGATTGGTTGTTTACGCTTCAACCGAGCTCCGCCTTCGCTAAGCGTTCTTTTATTTTGGTATCTCTTCATGCATTAGGCACGAAAGCTTCAAATAATTGCTGATACAGAGTGATCTAATTAAAGTGTGTAAACCTTCAGGCTTCAGTTTGGGTTTGTGAAACGTTTATGAAAAGTTTGTGAACTTCGTCCCTGCTTTTCTGTACGGGCCCAGTCCAGAGTAATCAGTGCGTAGATGAAAGATGGTGGCCTGGCTCTCCCTGTTCAGCTTGTTGGTGTCTTCTGCCCACGGGCTGCTGCCGCCATTCTGCTGTTGCCAATCACTTTGTTGTTGTAGTGTCTTGGTTTCTTTTGAGGTAGTCTGGCGCCTGCTTTGGCCAGGCTGTCAGCCTCTCCATTCCCAGCTAGTCCAGAATGCACTGGAATCCACTGCAGCACTATTTTGTGGACAAGGCATCCAGTCTATCTTGAAGCTTCCTGGTGAGATCAGCGGATCAAGCTGCTTCCTTTCCATAGCTAGTGCTCTGCTACTGTGTTGAGCACCTGCAGATCTGTACGATAGTTGGAGCAGCTGCCGCCAGCTGGTAAGGAGAAGGAGGTAGTAGTGCGGTCTGCACAACAGATGTACACTCCACTTCCTTTATTCCGCACGGCATCTTGTGCGGTATCACAGCTGCTGTGATGGTAGCGCTTGTGCATAACCTCCAGCAAGATGGCTTTGTGCAGTGCCGCGACCTTTGGCAAAGAGTCCTGGAACATTGTTTATGTTGTCTTGAAGGCTCTTTTGAGATGTCCAGGTATCTGAAGGGAACTGTTCACACATCTTTGGGCCTCGTTCCAGGGCGTCAGTTTTAGCCCTATGCAGGACCTTCAGTTGACGGTTCAGATGTGGGCGTTTCTGACGATTCTTGTTCTGCTCCTGTAGTCTCCCATGCTGTCGGTGTTTAGTAAGTCTCTTCATCGTGTATGCTGTTCTGCGTTCCAGTGGCTCCAATGTCCTCCATTTCCTAAATTGGGGTGCTCCAGATGACTCTAAGAATGTCACTGCATCATGAGAATGACCCATGTTCTGCATCTTGTCAAGCCTGGCTTTTTGGGTTTTGCAGGCAGCATTTCATGTTGTCGATGTATCTTGGTACAGCACTACTGGTCTGACCGAGCAGGTGTTTGCTTGTGCCCGGATGCTGTAATTTGCGCCAAAGTGGTCCCCACCAGTTTCTTAATCAGAGACTTTTTTGTTTTGCAGCTCTAGCTTCCATGGCTTCGATGTGAGGCCTCAACGTGAATCCAGTAATTTATTTGTTGCCAGTAAAGTTGGCCTGTATGTATTTGGTACTGGAAAGTCTCCAGTTTTGAGGTGACTTCTTCCGTCTGATTGAAAGAAATGGTCTAGCTCAGTTTGAGTGGCCTCTTTCAGTCCAGCTGCTGACTCTGTTGGCAGCATCCTGGATTCTGCAGGATGCTATTTTTTTCTTTATGTTCTGCTGCGCTCCACACTGCAAAGTCATCCGCATGGAGGATGTTCGAGACAAACCTTGGTACTGTTGTACTGATGTCATTAATGTAGACCAAAAACAGCATCAGACACAACATCTCTCTGAGGTACACCTTCCCCGAGTTTGACAAGACTGCTGAATGTGCAGACGGTAGAAGCTTCAGCAGCAGCCCCTGTTAAGCATGCCTTAAATAAAAAGAATTACAATTAAATTGATGGGTCACATTGAAATTTATGAAATGGTCACAAATGTTTATGCTCAATATGCATATTTTGTTAAGAAAACTGGCAACAAAAATATTTAAACAGAGGAGTATGACATAAGCAATTGTTATGATAATTTTTTGTTCCTTTGCGTACTGGTAAAATGGGGGTAGGGCAGCAGATTCAGCCACTGTGGCCCCTAAATGCATCACAGCATCATAAAATCAGGTTGGGAGTAACTGTGGTACTCTATCCTAACCAATAAAATCTAACAAAGACCTATCAGTTATATACAAAATTTCTGAGGGCATCAGAAACAAAGTACGTTTCCCAATTCAGCAATTTTAAATGGGAAAAAGCTATTATTCACCACGAATGTACCGTAAAGGATGCCGACTTTCCTTATTTTCTTGCATTTTATGCTCACATTATTGAAACTTAATAGGTAAAGAGAGGTCGAAATGAAATGGAATAACTTAAGTAATTTTTTCTAATTAATGTTGTGTATTTTTACAACTTGGGGATAGTGACACAAAAACAATCACTGTGGCACTCACAGTGATCACAGCATCACCTAGTCAAGTTTATAAAAATTGTGACATCATGTTTTAATGATGTAAACCTGAAAATGGACTGTCAGTGCTATAGCCCATTCCCATTTGTAATAAGGAAGTTAAGCACGAGTATCCTCCCTTTGCTACACCGAGTTCCGGCAAGATGGAAGCAGACATAGAACGCATGAACGTGAAACAATTAAAAGATTTTCTTCGAAAACATGGACAACTTGTCAGTGGAAAAAAAGAAGAATTAGTGCGCAGAGCAAGAGGCACATTTCTGCTGCGAAAAGATGTTGAGGATGCTGTCGATGATGCTGTGGAAAGAAATGATGCAGGTCACTAAACAGTTGACTCCACTGACCACTGCCATATGATATATTATAAATATTTCATATTTGTCAGCGTGTGCTTCTTGTGCTTTGGACTCTCTTTATAAATTACATTATTGTCATATGTGTGTGTGTGTGTGTAAAATTTGATCTGCGAGTTAGTAGTTTTGTAATATAAGTAAAATCAATTATCCCTGATTTCTTATATAAATAAAGTATTCTACATGGCATAAAGTACATGAAATTGTTAATATTAAAAAAAAAATTCATAAACTTTATTAAAAAAAATCAATGTCTGTTTACTTGAGTATTTTTGTTTACTTGCATTTTTGTAGCGCTATCAAACGTACTTCGAGCAGTCCCCTTTATTATTATTTAATTTATTATTTTTTTTTTTTTACAAAATGCTGAGTGCTAACTACTAGCATCTATTTCATTGTCATAGTCAGAGTTCCTTTCAAATAATGAGTATGAAGTTTAAAATGATGTAACATGAGATGATATGATTTTAAAAAAAAAATATATATATATATAAAAATAAAAAAAAGAGAGAGCTATAGGCAACAAGTAGAAGTTTCCAGTAGTTGTTGCATTTTTTTTTAATCGCATATTCAAATTAAACTAATGCAGGCTGTAAAATAGATACCAACATAATCAATATTATATAATATATTACTAATTATTTATTTGTTATAAGACTTCTAAAATTACAACTGAGTGTCATTATTATTAGTAATAACACCACAGATGTGTTGTTTAAAACATTTACTGTCAATTTTCATTCATACAGTATTTTTGCTTATTTTACGGATTGGCCACTATTTATCTTGAAAATGAAGTGGTGGTGTGGGTGACACCTTCTTTGTCCTGTTGCATCGGGGCGATGGCATTGCTGTACTACTACAGTACTAGTACTACTAATACTAATACTATAGACTAGAGGAAATCTCAAAGTGTGATTAATAAATAAAGCTTCATTAAAGAAGACTAAATAAAGCTTCAGTAAATAAAAACACAAGTAATAATTCAAATAATTTACTAACCGTAGAGAGTTTAAAAGTTCGATTCGGGAAAACAGATGGGACATCATCACCAAATACAGGTCCACGTTTTCCAACAAAATGTTCCGAGCAAACAAGTGGATATTTGACCGTGTTATAATCTTGTCGGATCAAACGTAAGCGCTGCTCCCAAGCTCTTTTAAGTTGCTTGTTTGCTGGACAGCTATGTAGCTTGACAACTCTTCCGTCAATAATTTTTCCTCGGTGGTTATGGCAAATAACACAGTAATGTTTTCCACCTCCACATACTTTTGCCGATCTAGCCTTTAATGCTGACGCCATTGTCGAAACAGCAGCCGGAACTCAGTGAGCGTTCTCCTACGCTAAAGAGCAGCGAAAGATAACCCGTACTTGATGAGAAGTGAGACTGTCCTATAGAAAATGTCTGAAGGCATCTGACACATTATTTTTGTCTTTTTTGCGATTTTGCGGAAATGGCCGTTTACTGGGTGCACAATTACCTTCACTGTGAGCCAGAGATTGAATATTTTTTCATTCTGTTTTTTTTTGCAGAGGATGCAGAAGGTGTGCCTAAACATAGTATTGCCTGATTTGGGCTTCTGGAATGGATTCTGATTTATTTAGAGGAAAGTGTTTCTCAACCTTATTTTAGCACCTGCGAAGAGCGTGAATGGGGGTACCCTTGCGCCATCGGCTATATCTCTGGCGTGTTCCTAAGGATTTTCGGGGAACATGGCTTAAACATCTCAGGACATACTAAGGACCACTTTGAAACCCATCTTATTAAGTACAGGTGGGGGGGGGGGGGTGTGCACGGTAGACCTTGCTAGCTTATGGACTAAATCCACGTATCTCAGTTCGCGTGCGAGGTCATTCCAAACAAATGGGCTCTGGTACCTGAATGACCTCTCACCGAACGACTTTGTTTTGACAAGAGGGATACGTAAAACTCGAGAATCGTCAGCAGAGCGCAAATTCTGTCTTGAGGGCGTATACAGCTGGAGAAGAGAGGCAAGGTAGTGTGGGCTAATCTATCTATCTATCTATATCCGGTAGTCTTGCCGACCGTTGGGGCACCACTGATGACTTAACAACCAGCTCCCTCCATTCCTCTCTGTTTTCTGCCATTCTCAGCGTATCGCCAAGCTTCAGTCCTGTCCACTCTGGGATATTGTCCTCCCATCTTTTCCTCTGTCTTCCTCTCCTTCGTCCTCCTTGCACAGTGCCTTGCAGGATTGTTTTGGCAAGCCCTGCTGAACGTGTGACATGCCCATACCACTTCAGTTTGCGTTTTCTCACAATTGCTAATAAGTCTTCATAGGGCCCGATGGCTTGCAGCCTTGTCTGACTCCAACTGTAGTCCTAAACCAGCTTCCTATTTTGCCGTTGAAGCAGACTGCGCTAGTGGCCTTGTTGTAAAGGTTTGCTATGACTTTGATCAGGTTGGCATTGATGTTGTATAGCTTCATGGTGGACCAAAGGGCTGCATGCCACACCCTGTCAAACGCTTTCTTAAAATCCACAAAGACATGATAGAGGTCCTGCTGGTGCTGGAGGTATCTCTCACATAGAGAGATACCTCCAGTGTGGGCAGGAACAGGTAATACAACTGTGAGTCATGCATGAAATTTTGTACTGAATCCTAGCTGTTACATGTAACCAGTGAAGAGCAGACAGATGGGGTGTGATATGATCTGATCTAGGGACTCTAAAAATCAACCTAGCAACTGAGTTTTGAATTTTGTGGAGTTTGCCAATCAGACACTGGGAAGAGCCAGCCAAAAGAGCATTGCAATAGTCTAATTTAGACAAAACAAAAGCGCAGACAAGTACTTTAGTTGCTTCAGGTGTCAGATAGTGGCGGACTGAAGCAAAACGCCGCAGTTCAGTATCGGCGGATCTGCAAACGTTGTTCACATGAAGGCGCATGGACAGGCTACTATCAAGTGTGACACCCAGATTTTTTACATGGGGGGAGAAGGGGACAGTGGCACCACAGATTTGTAATGACTGGGGGAGTGTCAGCGTCTTCGTCAACCTCGGGGAAGCAATGATCATGGCCTCAGTTTTTCCATCATTCAACTGTAATTTGTTTGAAGTCATCCACATCTTAGTCTTCGAGACACACTCCTGAAGGCTCTCGATTGTGTCCATAATCTGATCAGGTGAACATGAGTCATGGAGTTGAGTATCATCTGCAAATGCATGATGTGATATAGAGAAACGGTTAAAGACACTGGCCAGTGGCTGAACATACAGGGTAAAGAGGACTGGTCCAAGAACTGAACCTTGTGGGACGCCAACGCGCACGGTGGATGGTTGATTGATTGTACATTGCTTAACGTCCCGACAGCAACAAGACTTTCTCAGGACGTGCCTGCACTGCTTGTGAAAAAACAGCAACAGAATATTGAATGTATGTCGCCAGCCGGTCCAATACGTTAAATAAACCTACGCCATGGGGCCTAAATAAAGCCAAGACCATTTAGCAACACACATCCAATATTGAGAGCTACAGGCAGGGCAGACAGTTGGGAGAGTTTAAAAAGACAAATACAGGTGAATGGACCAAAGGTAGACAGAAACACATGCCCCAGCATAGAGGGGAAAACCCACCCTGTGGGGCTGACCAGGGTGACCTTGGGAACTAAAAAGTAGTTAACCCCACCCAAGTCCCCCAGGGCAGACCCGGGTGGGTGAGCACGGTGGATGGGCTGGATAGCTTATCATTAACAACTATGCATTGATTTATGTCTGTCAGATATGATCTAAACCACGACAAAGCAGTTTTATGAATGCCATACACAGAATATAGACCTTGTAGCAAAATGTCATGGTCAATCGTATCAAAGGCAGCAGATAGATCTAACAGTGCAAGAACAGATACTTTGCCATCATCAAGAGCCTCGAGGAGGTCATTCAGATTTTTTTCAAGCGCAGTTTCAGTGGAATGACCTGCACGGTAAGCAGACTGATTGGGACTAAGAAGATAATTCAGGTTCAAATGGTCGAGAAGTTGCGACAACACAACCTTCTCAACGATCTTAGAGAGAAAAGGGAGGTTTGAGACAGGGCGGTAATTCTGTAGATTGTTAGGGTCTAAAGAGGGTTTTTTTTATAGCAAAGGTTTAACAATGGCGGACTTGAAATCAGACGGAAAAACACCAGACGTCAGGGACTCATTGACAACGTTGGTCATGACTGGAAGCACAACATCAATACACTCGTACGGCAATGTAGTAGGAAGTGGGTCTAAACCACAAGTCTTTTGTGCAGTTCTCTTCATCACAGTATGATGTTCCTGTTCACTGACAGGTCTGAAGGACGAGAGACACTGACCAAAAAAGGGAACGTAATACTGTGATGGAGACTGTGAAATAAGTCCATCAAGTCTATCACGAATGTTCTGAACTTTTTCATTAAAGAAATTAGAGAGCTGATCAGGC
Organism: Semisulcospira habei; assembly: GCA_036245525.1. NCBI lineage: Eukaryota > Metazoa > Mollusca > Gastropoda > Semisulcospiridae > Semisulcospira > Semisulcospira habei. The sequence goes on from BTPG01000002.1 coordinate 243,456,929, forward strand.
AGCTCTACTTTCGAGAAAATGGTCGGGAGTGGAGATGGATCCCTTCTAGAGACCTTATGGTAAGATCATTGTATGCATGCTAATTTGGATGACCCATCGGAAAGGTTAAAGGTCACAAGAGCTCGGCAAATGATGTGGAAAAAGTAGAAATTTAGCTTTTTTCAACACTTTTGCAAAACTTTTTCAACCACTTTTGGCAGAAAGGTTGCCGATAAGACTTTTCTGTGCATACTAATTTGGTTCACTACTCGCAGAGGTCAAGCGTTATTGGAGATTGACAAAAGTTTGAAAAATGCATACATTTTAAGAAAATATCGCAGGTACAAAAGCCAACCCTTTACTAACATTAGAACTAGATCGTTCATGAACGTGAGCCTTCAGGACTTTGCCATTCTTTCTGTAAGATATTTTAAATATAGCTAGATTGAAGGGAGCGATTAAATGAGTTTGTTAGCCATTGTACATTTTTAACTTTTTGAGGGATAATTAATTCATTTATGAAAAAAAATCTTTATTGAGGTATTGATATTTTGCTTATAGTTAGACTGGAGGAATGCACTGTATTAGTTTGTTAACCAACTACGTACCTCCTCACCTGTTTGAGTGAAAAGTATAGCGCTTTAGGAATTTTAAAAAAAAAACGTTTTTAGGAATTGTTTGGGATTGGAATTTATAATCTTTTTTTTACGAAAAAAGCAATTTTCTCATTTATATCCGAATATATATTTCATAAACAGTATTTACATAAGCTCTAGGGTAAGATTAGATCCAATTACGATTTTCGGAATCACTTTTTTTTTTTTGGGGGGGGGGAGGGGGTGTAGGGGAGGGGGGGGGGGTATTATTTTTAAACGTTTTACAACCTTCGAATCTTTTTACTAAAAAAATACCACCAAAAAACAAACAAACAAACAAGCACAAGAAGAAGCAACCTGATAAACGGTATTTACATAAGCCTGCTGCTTGGCCTGGCTGTCGGGTATGATAACGTCAAATTGTGACCAAATAGTCCTGAGTATGAAAATCAGCTGTAAATTAGCAAAGTTTGATCCTCTTATATGGGTCACTCTTCAAAGCTGTGTACCACACAGGGTCATACTCTCAGATGAGTGTTTTTGTAAACCTTTCCTACCGATCGGCTGTGTTGCTGATACCGATCCGTAAGGAACTGAAAAGACTATGAATTTAAATAAAATTCACTTCAAAATACGACGTCTTTGTTTGTGTCTTTAGGCCTTAAATGTCCAACAGTTGCCCGAAATGGCAGATGGAAATGTGACATGCAATCAGACCCATTCTCTTTTGTGCCAAATCTGATTGAGTTTCAATAAAAAGTCTAAACCCCGCTGATTTCTGTTGTTTGTGATCTGAAGTGAGTGTATGATATATTTTTTTCCACAAATTAATTCAGATACCTTGCGTTTTTGGCCAGTGAGAAAAATAGCCGTCCAACGTAACACGTGTTTCCGCCACAGATGCCAACAAACAGGCACCGCTTCTTTTCACAGCACTATTTTTATCCTGAGACCTTGAGAGATGTGTTAGAAACGTGTAGGTCGTGATTAAATTGTGAATGAAACAAATACATACTTTTTTTTCGAGTTTTAAAAATGGTAATCGACGATCGCTTCCTGTTTTCGCTGTTACGTTGGACTACATCATTTTCGCATTTCAACCACGAACCATGTTGCATTTGAATAGCTTCCGGTTATCAGCGGAAGGCTAGTAGTGCACTTTGTCAATTTGAAAGAGGATCAGGAGAGAGAGCGCGAAGCTCGAATGAATTTGGTTTCCTTCATAAATGTTACTTTACCACCTCACTAAAACATGCAAATGAGTGAATGCACATTTTTTTAAGAGATATTTTTTATATTTTTTTTAAAATTTGGGGTCAATGCCACACTTATGGTACACAAATTTAGAAGTGACTCATATGTAAAATTTTAATACTATTACGATGAGTGACGTAAAACGTCAATTTCGTCACTGTCCACATGGCGTGTTGGACTAAACGATGTTATGACATGACGATTATAAAAACATAATTTTGCTGCTGGTGCTACTATTCGTGAATGACCGTCCTATGCTATATAGATACAGTACTTAAACAACAAGATTCGAGCGGAAAAATTGTTCACCTCGTACGTTATTTGGTGGACCCCGAAATTAAACAGAAGAGACATATACTTCGTCTTCTTTGATAGGGATCAGAAGAGATACATACTTCGTCGTCTTTGATAGGGAACAGAAGAGATAAATACTTCGTCTTCTTTGATAGGGAACATACTTCTTTGACAGGGAATAGAAGAGATAAATACTGTACTGTAATACACATCTTGAAAACGTGTTTCTAGACTGACCCCCCCTCCTGGCCTGTTCTGATCGAACTATTTTCATGTTCAGTCATGCGATAGTCGAGACTCCCCCAGCGGTTTGTGGCCGCAGTGGTAATGGTTTGGTTTAGGTGGAGTTAAATTCCGGCTCCACCAAATAACATTCGACCTTTCTGTAATCCACGAGAGCCATATTGCCTAACCAGTTTGATATCACGCGCCTCCTTCTACTTACTATTTTTAAGTCCCTTCTATTTATAGAAGGGACTTTTTAGTACGGGTCGCGGTGGGGCGAATTTAATAGCATGTCCATGATGTCAAAGGCGGGCAAGCCTAAACCTCTAACAATTGAAGTAACAAGATAAAACTTAAGTCATGTCTAGTTACGCTAACCTCATTACTGAACGTACAGTTGGCGCGAAGCGCCGAATGTGCGTATGTGTGTGCGTATGTATGTAAACAAGAGAATCTCCGATATTTCTGTACACACAAGCTTGAAACTTGGCATAATACTTTCTTGAGAAGGTAGCTAAGAGAGCCTCCGAGCATATTGCAATTGAATGTCTCATTGAAGACATAAACAACCGTTTATAGGAAGTCGGTTGGCCCAGATTAGAGTCGTAATTTTTGTCGTATTTACTTGAACGTTTGGATATAGCTAGTTTGGAGAAAGACATTGGATGAGTTCGTTAGCCAGCTTTGTATCCTTTCAACTTCTTTAGTAAAAAATAATTCTTTTCAGAAAAGAACTAAAACACTAACAAAAACTTGACTTCTGCAGAAAGTCAAACAGTGGCGGTGACGTAAAAGAGGCAACTCCGTCACCACGCAGGCATTGACATAATACTCTAGATTAAAAAAAATTATGATGTAATTCTCTCTCTCTCTCTCTCTCTCTCTCTCTCTCTCTCTCTCTCTCTCTCTCTCAAACATGCGCGCCTCTTGGAGATGTTTGGAGCGCGCGCGCACGCACGTACTAACACGCACACGCACACACACACACATCGACGCGCTTTCAGAAGAGCGTGTAAGTCACCCGTGTACTTAGTTCGATATCATGTAGCTAGGTAAAGTCAACCTGCTTTCACACAAATTATAGCAAGACTGAAATTGTACCGTGAAGTTCTAGTTTTGTCACCATTTTCTCAAGCCTATGAAGCGAAAGTGAAACTCATATCACGTAAAATATAAAATTACGTAAAAATTAAAACTTACGTCATGACAAATGACGTTTGACAAATCAATGACGCGTATGTCCTTCGCCTCTTATAGAACTCACTGACGCATTGGCAGATCTACGAGAGTTTTTCAATAGGAGATAATTCAACATCAGAATCGGGTCAAAGACACAAGGTAGAAACCCTTGACAGTGAGGACAGCTCTCATACAGAAGGGACTTTGTGGGTTATGGTTCATCCCATCTTGTTGTGTGCTAATACCCTTCGCACATTAGCGTCAGCGCGTCGGTGGCGATACAAGATTTTGCCGCGTCGCGCGCCTTGTGTGCGAGTTCTGCCGCTAGCGACCAGGCGTAGGCAGTATTGACGCCTGGCGTCAAAACGAAACGACGCAAGGATAGAGCAGGTTCTATTCCTGATGCTTGATGCGCCGCTTGTCGCGCAGAATCAACCAATCAAAATGGAGATCTCGGTTTGTTTTCGGGAACAACAAAAATGGCTGACACGACCAGAGGAGACTTCGAGGCCAATAAACTTTACAGAAGTCAGGAGAATATCTAAAACGCCCGATTGAACGCATTTTATGATCGTTTTAGGTCACGGGAGGTGTATGTATACATTGTCTAAAATTTTGCCGTTTTCGTTGTTGTAAGTTGGCAAGCGAGATATGCCATAGGTATCTGCGCTCGTCGCTTGTTTCGTGTGTGCGAGTGTCAGATGCGCTTGATGCGTGCTGCACGAGTTGCTGCTTGCTGCCGACGCCCCGCGCTGACGCTAATATGCGATGGACTTAAGATGTGACCGAAACAGCCTTCAAGGTGCACTCACTGACGCCTCTAAAATTACTAATGCCAGCAAACCCGATAATTATCTCTCATTCCAATCCGGCAATTCACGAGAAAATCATTCTCTACCTGTTTCTGCCACGAATATCCTTCCAATCACTACAGACGCTTGCACAAAACTCCTGTCTACCCTCGGGAGATTCTGCCACTGCATTCTATTACTAGTGACTAAAAGAAGCCTATCACTGACGTCGAACTCTAATTTTAAAGTTGAAACGACGCACTTCTCTGCTCTATACATGTGTCATTTCAAAATGCACATGTCCGAAATAGCTCAGGCGGTTAAGCGTCGGAGCAGGAGAGCGAAGGGAATCGCCGAGTCGTGGGTTCGAATCCCCGTCCCGGCAGCGGGACTCGCACTCCAGGGGAAAAAGACGGGTTTGTTCAATAGCATGTCCGTTGAAAGGGCCTGCTAAATCAAAGTGGCACACTTGGAGTGCGCCTGAGCTGATCAGTGTTCAGGTCGTACTCCATAGGCAATAGATTTCCGTGTCCCCCTAACCCGCCCGTCAGGGCCGTCCATTATCACTTTGGTGCTGTGGAGTTAAACCCCGAACCAACCAACCAAGTCTTGTGACGTCACACTTTCACTTCAGCATGTGCTCATGTTTGGCCGTCGGTCCATGTTTTGTTGCTAGGTAAATCGAAGGTTGCTAGGTAGAACGAATATCGATAATCCACCCCAGAAAATGCCATGCGAGTGATATAAATGACCGCTTGTGTTTGCGAGTGCCAGTGCACGTGGATCAGAGGGTATGATGGGTTAGGATGGAGCTTTTCGTCTTGTTACTACTTTGCCAGAATTTCGGGCCCAAAAAAACGCCATGTGCATGCTCCGGAACGCGCTCCGACGAGCCCCATTTTAAAGTTGTTTATATTTTTATAATGGGCCTCTGTCGGTCTAAATCGACCATAGATAATGCATCCTAGTTGTTTTGATCTGATTGCCTGCTCACCTGGATTTGAAGCAGCATCTTTTGTGACGGTAGAGGCCAATGCGGGAGTGGCAGTCCCTGCTGCAAAGATCACAAATGTACGTGGTCGCTGGTGTGATGGAGTTGTTGCACTCCTTTCTGCGTGCCCGTTTGTCTGCTGCTGCTTTCGACATCTTCTCTTCCCCTGACTTGAGGTGTTGGTGGAGGATATTTCTCCACTTTGCACGGTCATCCGCAAGGTGTTCCCAGGACCCAGTGTCAATGTCCAGTGCTCTCATGTCCCTCTTGCAGACATTTACAAATCGTAGCTTGGGGCGACCAGTGTTTCTTCTCCCAGCTGCCAGTTCTCCGTAGAGGATGTCTGTTGGGATGCGGCCATCTTCCATGCGGTGAACGTGGCCGAGCCAGCGCAGTCTGCGTTGTTTGAGTAGGGTGTACATGCAGGAAAGGCCAGCGCGTGACAGGACTTCGGTGTTGGTCACTCTATCTTGCCAAGATATGCACAGGATACGGCGGATGCTTCTTTGGTGAAAGGTGTTGAGTCTTCTCTCTTGTCTAGTATATGTGGTCCATGTTGTACACAGCCATCTTTGTTTTCAGTCAGCTTGGGATTTGTCCACACTCGAGTTATGAGGCTTGCAAGAGTTGCAGCAGCCTTCCCGATCCTCTTGTCGATCTCGATGTCCAGAGAGAGGTTATCGGTGAGTATGGACCCAAGGTACGTGAACTGGTGGACGACGTCGAGCTCGTAGTTGTCAATGGTGATGAATGGCGGTATCTCTGTGTCCTGTCCCAGGACGTTCGTCTTCTTTAGACTGATAGTCAGTTCGAAGTCCTTGCAAGCCTGGGAGAATCGGTCCATCAGTGACTGTAGTTCCTGCTGGGTATGGGTCGAAACTGCCGCATCGTCAGCGAACAGCATGTTCCTGATGAGGGCTTCACGTATCCTTGTCTTGGCTTTGAGGCGGGCAAGGTTGAAAAACCTGCCATCTGATCTGGTTTGCAGGTAGATTCCTTCTGTTGCATTACCAAAGGCATGCTTGAGCAGGACAACGAAGAAGATCGCAAAGAGAGTAGGGGCCAGGACGCAGCCTTGTTTGACTCCGCTGCATATGTCAAAGGATTCGGATGTGCTGCCGTTGAACTGCACTGTCCCCTTATAAGGATTCTATCACACTCTGCAGTTTGGGCGAGCATCCAATCTTTGATAGAATCTTAAACAGACCATCTCTACTGACCAGGTCGAAGGCTTTGGTGAGGTCAATAAAAAGCGACATACAGAGGCGGCATGTTGTTGCCTGCACTTCTCCTAGAGTTAATGGAGGGAGAAGACCATGTCTACCGTTGACCGCTCAGCTCGGAAGCCTCACTGTGACTCGGGATAGACACGTTCTGCCAGCTTCTGCAAACGGATCAAGATTACCCGGGCAAAGACTTTGACGACAATGCTGAGAAGGGAGATGCCTCTGTAGTTGTTACAGTCGTTTCTCTCACCCTTGTTCTTGTACAGGGTGGTGATCTTGGCATCCCTCATGACCGTTTTGTGGTACCTCTCCTTCCTGCCAGCTCTGTAGTAGGACGTCATGCAGGGGGAGAAGGAGGGTGGCCTTGCAGTTCATGCAGTTATATAGGAACAACGCAAATAGGAACAACTTGGGGCTAGGAATCCCACTCTGTATATTTCTTTAAGAGATAGCTCCGAAACTAGTTTATCGATTTGCTTCAAATTTGGTATGATGTGAGATATTAAAGGGAAAGACAAATAGAAAGCACACCAAACCGTCACATTCACCGATTGTGTTCTTAAATGTGACTACTGGTATATGACAATGACTGCCGGAGCCTGGAATACAAGTGGCGAGGTTGTGTACATATTAATGATGCTGGGGAAATATGAAATAAACCTAAATATAAACAAACAGAAGCAGATTAAAAATAATAATAATTAAAAAACAAAAACAAAACAAAACAACAACAACAACAAAAAGAAAACAAGCATCAAAATCTTCTACGTTTTATAAAACCTTTCACTACAGTAATCCAGTCACCCAAAGAGGCATTTAAGATAATTAATATTTTAGAAAACCTGCATGTTACGATTGTGGTTGTGTTGTTCTGTGAGATCATGCATGTGTTAATCATAGGAAACGATCCGATATTTATTTGAGCTATCATGGTTACGTATCACGTACCTTTTTAGTGAGATTCTCTATTGTTCGCGCAGATAGCGGAATTGGTTTTGTTATGATACGCTAAGTTTAGTCCGGAAGCTTCTAGCAAAGTCGCACGGAGGATAGCGGTAGTAGAGCTGCTCTATTTTTAGACATAGTCGTTCTCTGTGCGCGTGAATTTAGCAGCCGTTCTTTGCGTGTTATAAAAGGTCGTGAACGGTGTGCCATACTTTTGTGTGACGTCATTACACACTATGATTTGGAGCTGAAATGAGCAGTCAAATTTGTGTAGACTATTGTAGTTATTCTAGAAAGTTCATTTTTTATTAACAATTATGAGTTTCAGTTACGTGTTCCGTTCAGATTGGTTGCGTTGTGTAAATTCGGTGGATTTTTCTGGGAAATTGTTTTACTATAAAAGTTGGTGCTAGGAAGCACGTGTGTACATTGTCATGCATTGTCAGTTGTAGGGACACACAGTTTATCGTAGGTACGTGGCCCGTATAGGGTGTACATTGTGAGAGACGCAGCGTAACGGTGGTGTACATTGTATGAGAAACTTTGTGTCGCCAGTGTTGACATTTGCAGAAGAGACATTGTATCAGTGTTGGTGCATTTGGGAAAGCATTGTGTGGAGATCGCATCGCTGAATTAAAATATTGTTGGAACTGTTACTCCAGTGTAGCCTACATCCTTAAGCCACGTGTGACGGGTTGCAGCTGAACGAAGTTTATTTAAAAGAACCGTACGTGCGTGCGTCTGGTGTGTTTATCATACTACGACTACGACCACGTAACCACTCCACCACGTAACACTGCATACATATGAATATAGACTATGGTCACACCAGCATTGCACTAATCAATCACTCATTCGGTATTGGAACCTAAAGACGAGTTTCAGTTTTGTTTTATAACAAACAATAAAGTTGTTTGTTTTTTATTCCGGATTTTATGATCTATGTATTCTGAAGGTTGTGATGTGATTTGCAAACTATTTCAGAAACTTTCAGTTTAAATTAAAGATGTACACTATTTTCAGCCTTTCTATTTATCAGTGTACAATATTTGGCTGATATCGTTCCCAACGTGGCTGAAATTGTGTTAACAGTTGAGGACATTACGTAATTGCAAGTGATGTAGACGTACAAAATCATTTGATTTCTTGTTTCTCGAGCAACAGTCAATAGTTGTAGATTATGGTAGACGTTGCATTTATTTACGTGTAAAGAAACAAATCATGACAATTCACAAAATAGAGTTAGTCTTCTGTTATGGTGTGGCGGGGTCGGGGTCGGTGGGGGGTTGGTGTCTATGTCTCTTGCAGATAATCGGCGTTAACAGTTGAAGACATTATGTTCGGAGTTTTGTCTGTACTTATCCTACAGGCAGAGCACAGAGTTAGTGCCAGTACCTGTCATCAAAGTATGATGGTGGAAAAAAAAAAAAGCCCACTGAATCTCAAAGGCCAGTCTTGAGTGAATAGTAATATTATGTGCTAGAACATCTGAGAAGACGTTTTATTTCATGGAGTCAATTTTCTGAACGCAAGTGTATTAATGATTTGGGTTACGTTTTCTTTTCTGTTTGGTTGTGTAATTTGCGGGATTGTTCTGAAAATCTGTGATAGTATAAAAGAGAGTGTTACAAAGTATGTACAAGCATTGTAAAAGACAGTGTATCAAAGTGTGGATGCATTGTAAGAGACAGTGTATCAAAATGTGGATGCATTTGTGAGAGATAGTGCATCAAAGTGTGGATGCATTGTGCTGAGAGTGCATCGTGAGAATAAAGTACTGTTGGAACTGTTACTCTAGTGTGGTCTACAACCTTGTGCCACGTGTGGCGAGCTGCAGCTGAGTGCGTTTTTCTTCTACAAAAACCCTGAGCAACTGTGTCTGGAGTGATTGCACGCTACTACGACCACTATCACGTAACAGTTATAATAATCTTGTCTACAAAGTGTAGTTTCCATCGTCTCTTGATAAAACCTGCACATTTCAAAACTTGTCTTTAAACAAACAAACAAACAAACAAACAAACAAACAAACAAACAAACTAATGCTGAATCTCTTCCTCGTGTGACAAGAATCAATCAGTCCTTATCACGGAACAATTTCCACCGTTGAAAAAGGAAGAGCAGATACCAAAGTCACACTTACACATTTTTTGTTGTTGTTTGTTTGTTTTGCGTATAACTGATAGTTCACTGTGAGGTAACATTTTTCTACCCTACACATCATAGTAATACCGTGTTTCGGTGTGTTTTACGGGATTTGCACGAAGTACGAAGCAAGCAGTGAGTTTGTTGTATGGCAGCTTATTCACGTAAGCAACTATGATGAGAGGATTTGAACTGGCAAAAGATGGGCGCTCACAGATTCTGATGTTTTTGCTTTTGTCATTCCAATACGCACAAAACTGCCCCATCTTAGATTTTAAGAAAGTATCTGCGTGAACTAGTGAAGTCTTTTGTGATAAGACTGTCTCTAATTGTCGTCGGAGACACAACAGAAGCTAGTCAAGTAACTTCGCTCTTTCTTTTTGTTTTTCCTCATGGCATGCCCTCTTTTCTTTTTCGCTACTGGAGGGCCGCCTTTGTGGTATGGCGTGGCTTAAATTATGTGTTGGGTTCCAATCAGGCACGGTCCGAACTTCGGACAGTGACATATAATGCTTACAAACTGAACGAGAACTTATAATGTCAGTTTGAATAATCAGAAATTCTCAGCATGGGAAAAATAATGGTTATGTCAATGACTACTAATGCCACTGGCCCACATTTTTACATTGGGACTTCACAAAAAGTAGGGGACATTATGGCATTCAACCGTGTGTTGATTTACTTCAAGGCCCGGGCAACATTGTGGTGTCGTAGTCTGATAAAGAGGATTATAAGACTGACACGACAGTGGTGCGGATGTCTCATAATTAGTTCAGAGAAATACAATACTACAATGTAACCAGAGACATAAGCCAACACAAATGGTTCAAAGCCATTGTCAAACCGTTCGAAGAATGCACTGTTTGAACATTATAGGTCGTAGGCGGCAAAAACCTAAATCTACCCAGCAGGTCTAATATCTTTTAAGAATATTCATGCACTAGCCTCCCCTCTCGGGGGGAGGACTGGATATTTTCCAGCGGATTGCGGGGTTCCTGGGGGTAGTCCCTATTGTTTTATGTAGCAGGTGTTCAGTGAAAGGCTCAAAATGATAGGTCTGTCATTCCTTTTCTCCCACTACCCTCTCTTTCTAGATCTAGTGAGCGATGCAGTCACAAAAAGGGCAACTGATGTCCTGATGACACAATGCAAGCTTACCAGCCTGGAATTCCATGGCATTAGCACACCAGAGCGTTCTCAGAATTGAAATAAAAATTACGTCCCTTGGAGCTAATCTGATTGAGTGCTATTTTGGCTTTGGGCATATATATATATATATATATATATATATATATATATATATATATATATATATATATATATATATATATATATATATATATATATATATATATATATATATATATATATATATATATTCTTTACTTTAAACAAAGGCGTCGCCCAAAGCCAAAATTACACTCAATCAGATTAGTTCCAGGGGGCGTAATTTTTCATTTCAATTCTGTAAATGCTCTGCTGTACTAATGCCAAGGAATACCAGGCTGGTAAGCTTGCATTGTGTCATCAGGACATCAGCTGCCCTTGCCCTTATTGTGACTGCATCGCTCACTAGATCTAGAAAGAGAGGATTAGTAGGAGAAAAGGAATGACAGGCCTATCATTTTGAGCATTCCACTGAACACCTGCTGCATAAAAACAATAGGGAGGGTTAGTGGGAGAGAAGAAATGACAGACCTATCATTTTAAGCCTTCCACTGAACACCTATTGCATAGAGCAATAGGGACTAACTCAGGCGCCCCGCAATCCACTGCAGAATAACCAGTCCTCTCCCCGAGAGGGGAGGCTAGTGCATGAATATTCCCAAACAGATATTGGACCTGCTGGGTAGATTTAGGTTTTAGAGAGAGAGAGAGAGAGAGAGAGAGAGAGAGAGAGAGAGAGAGAGAGAGAGAGAGAGAGAGAGAGAGAGAGAGATGAAATGAAACGTTATTTTTCAAGGATAAATGATTAGGTGCATAGACCTGTTTTCAATCATGTCCTTGCACACACACACACACACACACACACACACACACACACACACACACACACACACATACACACACACACACACGCATACTAACATTCGATTTCAGTATCAGGACATTTCATGTCATTATATGTAACTAACAATATATCCTGCCAGCGATGTCAAGCTGCCTGCAAGCTGAAATTATAATATCCCCTTTTTGGGAGCACTATATGTCACACAAATGTTGTGAAAACGTACGCTAGTGGCATGAGCCGATGACCTAACCGTTATTTACCTATGCTGAGAAATATTTTAGTTCAAGCTGAAATTGCAATCTCCCTACTTTGTGTGAGCATTATAATGTACGTTACTCTGTCCGAGGTCGGGGCCGTGCTTACGCTGGGACTCGACACAGTCATGTTGGCTTGTATACCTATGACGTCACGACCCTAAGAGCGATCTCGTTCATAATCAGGTGTTTTCGCTGTTTTTAAGTCCTTTCTATTTATAAACTTCCACTTTGACAAACCCGATCACCCTGACACAAAACGCCTTTGCACGTCACTTTCAAACCACAATCTTACACAACACATCACTAAACCCACCCACCGACTCGGCCACACCCTCGACTGGATCATCACCCGCACCTCCGATCAACTCTTTCTCGACTCTGACACCTCCTCTGTGCTTCCCTCTGACCACCCCGCTATTCTCATCTCCCTCAATCTACCTCCCCCGAAAAAAACCAAGCTCATTGTCGCTCGTCGCAAACTAAAATCTGTCAACCGCGACAGCCTCTTCGACGAAGCTGTCGACCTTCTCTTGGACCCCGCCCCCTCTTCCGATCTTGCATCTCATTTCGATTCCTCCCTTCGAAAACTTCTAGACACCCATGCCCCCGTCACCACCTGCTCCATACCCAACCGACTCCCCTCCCCCTGGCTCACTGACAACATAGCTGAGGCCAAGCGCGAGCGTCGACAAGCGGAACGCCGCTGGCGCTCATCTGACCTCACCGTTCACAGACAGATCTTCCAAACAACTAGATCCAAAGTCTGCAAAATGATCTCCGACTCTAAACGCAAACACCTTCAAAACCAATTCCTGGAATCCGCTTCTTCCAAAACCCTCTACGCCACCATGAACACACTCCTAGGCACTTCTAAAGACTCTCCTCTCCCCAACACACACAGCAAAGAAGAACTCCCGTCCGCTTTTTCTACCTATTTTTCGGACAAAATCCAAACTCTGAGCAACACACTCGACACTCTGCCTTCTCCGCCTTGCCCTCCCGACCCCACCTTTTCCGGCACTCCCCTCTCGTCCTTCCGCCCCGTCTCTCAGGATGAAGTCCTCAAGACCATAAAGTCCATGCCCTTCAAAACCTGCAAACTAGACCCCCTCCCAGCTTCTCTCTACCGTGACGGCCTTCCAAAACTTCTGCCCTTCATTACCGACATCATCAACGCATCTCTAGAAAACGGCTCCGTCCCCGATATCTTCAAGTCCGCCATCGTCCGTCCTCTCCTAAAAAAACACAACCTCGACCCAAACAAACTCAAGAACTATCGCCCAGTCTCCAATCTCTCTTTCCTGTCCAAGCTTCTTGAGAAGGTTGTTCTCAACCAGCTCAACCTCCACCTCACCGACAACAACCTCCTGAGTCCATTCCAGTCTGCCTATCGAAAACATCACAGCACTGAAACAGCCCTTCTACATATCTTAAACGATCTGCTTCTCTCCACCGACTCGGGCAACATCTCCCTTCTTACACTACTCGATCTCTCTGCCGCCTTTGACACTGTTGACCACTCCATCCTCCTCCACCACTCCTTCGGCATCACTGACTCTGCTCACTCCTGGTTTCTCTCCTACCTCTCCGACAGACAGCAGTCCGTCACCATCAACGGCGTCTCTTCCAACGCAGTCACGTTTTTCTGCGGAGTTCCACAGGGGTCCGTCCTGGGCCCGTCCTTTTCACACTCTACACCTCTCCCCTGTCCAACATCATCCAGTCTCACCGCATACACCACCCCCTCTACGCTGACGACTCACAACTGTTAGACAAAGACAAGCTCGACAAGACTCAGTCACTACTGACTCGCACGGCTGACTGCTACGAAGACGTGAAAAACTGGATGACAGCAAACAAGCTTAAACTGAACGACAAAACGGAAGCCATGCTGGTAGGCACTCGCCTGAAACTCTCCCAGCTCCCTCCCTCTCTCCACCTTCAACTCGATAGCACCCCCATCTCCCTCTCTGACTCGGCCAAAAACCTTGGCGTTATCCTCGATTCCTCTCTGTCCATGACCAGTTTCGTCTCCGCCACGGCCCAGGCATGCTATTTCCACCTCCGCCGCATCAGTCAGATCAGAAAATACCTCACTACCGAAGCTGCCACCAAACTTGTTGTCTCCCTCATCTTATCTCGCATCGACTACTGCAACTCTCTCCTTTCCGGCCTCCCTCACTCCACCACTTTCACTCTCCAACGCGTCCAGAACAATGCTGCCCGCCTCGTCCTCAGAAAGAAAAAATCCGACTACATCACACCCCTGCTCAAACTCCTTCACTCCCCCAACGCATCCAATACAAAATTCTGTCTCTCTGCCACAAATCCCTGAACAACTGCGCTCCTGCCTATCTCTCCAACTTACTTCACCCTTACACACCTTCCCGCTCCCTCCGCTCTGCCTCCGACCCTCTCCGCCTCCACATCCCTCGCACCAAACTCAACACTTTCGGCCCCCGCTCCTTCTCCGTCTACGGTCCATCCACCTGGAACACTCCCCCACTCTCTCTCCGTCAGAAACACTCTCTCTCTCCTCCTTCCAGTCCGCCCTCAAAACTCACCTCTTTCAACAGTTTTAGCACTATATCACCACACTCCCCACCGCAAGCTGACCGTCGTAATGTATTTATTTCACTATTTGTGGTACGTGAGTCATTGTCTAAAGCGTGCGCATGCGTGCGCGAGTTGTGAGTGCGCGCTTAGAGTTATAATAATTATAAGATAAGCGCATTACAAATACCGTAATTATTTATTATTATTATTATAAAAGGGACTTTTTAGGACGGGTCACGGTGGGACGAATTTAATAGCATGTCCAAGATGTAAAAGGTGGGCAGGCTAAACCTCTAACAATTGAAGTAACAAGATAAAAATTGCGTCATTAGTTACGCTAACCTCGCTGCTGAACGTACATTTGGCATGAAAGCGCCGTATGTGCGTATATATGTGCTTATGTATGTATGTATGTATGTGTGTACACACAAGCTTAAAACTTGGCGAAATACTTTCTTAAAGGGGTGGCTAAGAGATCCTCCGAGCATATTGTAATTGAATGTCTCATTGAAGACATAAACAACCGTTTATAGGAAGACGGTTGACCCAGATTAGAGTCCGTAATTTTTGTCATATTTACTTGAACGTTTGCATATAGCTAGTTTGAAGAAAGACATTGGATGAGTTCGTTAGCCATCTTTGTATCTTTTCAACTTCTGTAGTAAAAATTAATTCTTTTCAGAAAAGAATTAAAACAAAGAGGCAACTCCGTCACCACGCAGACACTGACATATTACTGTAAATATGACGTCATTTTCTCTCTCGCGCGCGGCTCTCTCTCTCGCGCGCGGCTCTCTCTCTCTCACACACACACACACATGCGCGCATCTCCATGAGGAATAGATCCTCATGCGCCCTCCAGGCGCATGAGGATCTATGCCTCTTTGAGATGTTTGGATCGCGCGCGCATTCACGCACTAACACACACACACACATCGACGCGATTTCAGAAGAGCATGCAGGTGACCCGTGTACTTAGTATATCATGTAGCTAGGTAAAATCAACCTGCTTTCACACAAATTATAGCAAGATAAAATTGTACCGTGAAGTTCTAGTTTTGTCACAATTTTCTCAAGCCTATGAAGCGAAAGTGATACTTAAATCACGTAAAATATAAAATTACGTAAAAACTAAAACTTACGTCATGACAAATGACGTTTGACAAATCAATGACGCGTATGTCCTGCGCCCCTTATAGAACTCACTGACGCATTGGCAGATCTGCGAGACTCTTTCAATAGGAGATAATTCAACATCAGAATCAGGTCAAAGAGAAAAGGTAGAGACCATTGACAGCGAGGACGGCTCTTATATAGAAGGGACTTTGTGGGTTATGGTTCATCCCATCTTGTTTGACTTTGAGTTCTCACAACATGCGAAAGAAATCCTGAGTTTGAGCTGCCGTAGTTTACTTAGGAAAGCAGCCCAGACGTTTTCGACCTCTAAGTGTTTTGCATGGGACTAGGTCTTTAACGTTCTCTTTACAGGAAAGTAGTATACTAATGAATAACTGCTTTGTCTAATCTATTGGGTCATGGGAAACATTATGATCATCAGTTATCTTGAATCTAAACTGCTGTGTGCTGTGTGCAGCGTCCGTAATGGGCTCAGAGCTCAACCGGCCCTTGATCCAGCTCTCAAACAATTCAAGAGACAAAACAACCAGAACATTTCATGGGTAGTACCAGAATAGCATCGCGCCTTGAAACTACAAACCAATACGAGAGGTAGGTCGACCATGACAGCTCAAATGTGGTTTCAGAATAGCTTTGCGCCTAGAAACTGCATACCGGTTCAGGGCATAGTTTGACCCTGATAGTTGAAAGGTGGCGTTAGAATAATTGGGCTCCAACATACGCCAAGCCGTTCTGGCGACAGCTTTGAACTGTCATGATCGATATATCTCATGTAGTGTTCAGATGAAAAATCGCGGAGTTCAGAATTTAGACCTCAGGTATCATCCAAAGGCGCCTGACGAGTACAGTGCGTTTTGATATGTGCGCCGTCAGCCCGCTCTCGCGCGCGCATTCCAATATTCTCTATACATCGTAAAGATGGTATCGGACTGAGCGCGCGCGAGCGGTCTGAAGCTTGTCAAGAGGGTATTGGAATGTGAGAGCGCGAGCGGGCTGACGGCTCGCAGTTTAACACACACTGAGCTCGTTAGGCGCCCATTAATTTGGCATCATCGTGTTGTCTACATCTCGTACATGACAGGGAACTGAAGGAGAGTTGTTGTGGGAACTGCTGCCCCGAACCCGAGCCCAAGCCCAAGAGCCGTTTAGGCCGTAGAGCCACAGGCTTCGTTAGGCAGAGTACCGAGGAAATTGATGATGATGATTATCCGGTGGGCGCCCGGCTGCAGGAGGTGAAGTACCCTTTTCCTCTCACTTGTAAGTTTTAGTTTTACTTGCATCATTTCAAAATAGAAGAGTTTAGTGCGCCCCGTATAATTAACTACTGTTTGCATCCCTACGTCGCACGACCAAAACTTTAGCGCAAACTGTACTGTGTGACCTCGCTACGAAAACCCTTGTAGCGACTAATGGCGGACATCTTATTTCGTTATGACCTCATTTTTTTACTCTCGGGTACCAGCTTTACGACAAAAAGAGAAAAACACATACGAAACAACAAAGCTTCTTAGGATAGTTCGAAACTATATGTAGCAGTTTAAAGTTGTTGTTTTGTTTAAAGATGACAGCTTCCAATTTTCAAGAATATTTTCCCTCGAAACGCACGAGACTAAAAATTGAGCAAGCCTTCGCCGGATCGAGAATGGCGCGCACCAACGTCACTGTCAAAGGATCGTCGCTTCAATGCCAAATATTAAATTTGGAACTTTTTTTTTAAAAAGTGAACGACAGTCAGGGGAAAACAACAACAACAAACAAACACGTACTCACTGTTAAATCCTCATTACTCTGACAATATGTAGACAGTGCAGCTCGTATGCTTTCCAAAAGTCAAACTGAAATTGACAAGCTGTCTCCTCTACAATGCATCGACACTTTTGACACACTGCGTCTCTCATACAATGTACACGTATACTTCCTGTCTTTTATACTATTACAGATTTCCAGAATAATCCAGCAAATACGCACAACACAACCAATCAAAAAAGAAAACGTAGCCAAAACTCATTAATATTAAAAAAAAAAGAATACACTAGAACGACCTACAAATTCCACTACTATGTAGGCGTCTTTGATACAATGTTACGAAATCTTGCTGCCTCGACGATTCAAATCCAGCGTTAACAAAGCACAAACGAGGTCCTTTCCTGGCGCTGATATTGGCAGCGACCACAACCTCGTCCTTACTAGCCTCAAGTTGAAGCTGGCATTGAAACGAGATAGCAAGAACCCTCGCATCAGATTCGACCTCCAGAAGCTAAAAGACCCGGAAGTAGAAGAGCTCTTCCAAGCCCAGGTGGGAGGCAGATTTGCAGCCTTGGCTACTTTGGACTGCGACGTAGACACCCTTGCTGGAAATATAAAAGAGGTGTTACTTTCTACAGCAGAAGAAGTGCTGGGGAAGCAGAGGAAGCGCAAACAGCCCTGGGTCACCGATGACATCCTCGATCTCTGTGATGAGAGGAGAGCCTGGAAGAAAAAGAGAGGCCAAGACCTCACATCAGCAAACAAGTACAGACTTGTCAACAAGAAGATCAGGAAGAGGATGAAAGAAGCCAAAGAAGATTGGATTGAAGACCAGTGTTGTAGCGTGGAAGAGGGCATGGCAAATGGCAACAGCAAGAAGGCTTATGAAACGCTAAGGACCCTCACCAAGACTCAACAGCGAACAGCCACAGTCATCGAAGACAGCAGCGGCCAACTCCTTACGGAAAACACTGCTGTACTAAACAGATGGACTGTACTGCTGAGACTTGTATAACTACAAGGCTGAGCCAGACACCAGCATCCTCCAAAACAACCAGGCTGGGGCCAGGAAGGCTGAAGACCTGCCAGTGTTAGCTGAAGAGGTGGAAGCAGCCGTACGCGGCCTGAAGGGAGGAAAGTCTCCAGGTGTAGACAACGTACCTGCTGAACTGTTGAAACATGGAGGAGAAGTAACAACGAAGGTCCTCACTACACTCTGTCAAAAGATCTGGGAGCAAAAGAAATGGCCAGTAGAATGGACACAGTCTCTAGTGATCCCGCTCCCCAAGAAAGAAAACCTGAAACAGTGCCAGAACTACAGAACTATCAGTCTGATAAGTCACCCTAGCAAAGTAATGCTTAGAATCATTCTCAACCGCCTCAAAACTTTCGCCGAGGAACTGCTGGCAGAAGAACAGGCTGGCTTCAGAGTTGGAAGAAGCACTGTAGAGCAGATTTTCAACTGCCGCGTCCTGATCGAGAAACATCTGCAGCATCAGCGCGAACTCTACCACAACTTCATTGATTTCAGGAAAGCATTTGATCGCGTCTGGCACGACGGACTCTGGCAAGTCATGAGATCGTTCAACATAGAGGAGGGACTGATCCAAATGATAGAAGCGCTTTACAAGAACGCCTGCAGCGCGGTTCTACTTAACAATCAGTCAGGCGAGTTCTTCAGGACGACGATCGGTGTCCGTCAAGGATGCCTGCTCTCTCCTGTCCTTTTCAACATATTCCTGGAGAAGATCATGCAGGAAACCCTCCACGACCACCATACTTCAATCTCTATTGGTGGCAGATCCCTGTGCAATCTTCGATTCGCAGACGACATTGACCTCATGGCAGGCAGCAATAGTGAGCTCCAAAACCTGACAGACAAACTTTCAAGTAGCGCAGGGTCTTATGGCATGGAGATCAGTACGGATAAAAGCAAAGTGATGATCAACACCACAAGCGACAGCAGCAGCAACATTCACATGAATGGCCAAAAGCTAGAAGAGGTCAATAGCTTCAAGTACTTGGGAGCCACCCTGTCCAAAGACGGTAGTTGCATAGCAGAGATCCGTATCAGGATAGGTACAGCAACATCCGCAATGGCCAGGCTGGACAGGATATGGCGAAGTAACTCCATCAGCTTCACCATCAAGTACAGGCTTTACAAGTCCCTCATAGTGTCTATTCTACTCTACGGCTGTGAGACTTGGACACTGCTTGCAGACTCAGAAAAGAAAATCCAGGCCTTTGAGAACAAGTGCCTGAGGAAGTTGCTCCGCATCTCGTACCGCGAGCACAAGACCAACGAATATGTACGGAGCATCGTCACTTCCCTGGTGGGCCCACATGAACCCCTTCTGGCAACCGTGAAACGGCGCAAGCTTGCTTGGTTTGGCCACGTGACCCGACACAACACCTTGTCCAAGACTATCCTCCAAGGCACTCTCGAAGGAAGTCGTCGGCGAGGTCGTCAGAGAAAGAGTTGGGTCGCAAACATAAAAGAATGGACCGAACTCGAGATGTCAGACTTGCTTGCCACCGCCCAAAATAGAACTCAGTGGAGAGCACTGTCTGTTGCTGCTGCCTTTCAGTCCCCCCAACGCCCAGTTCGGGCAAGGGACTGATGATGATGATGATGATGATACTTCCTGTCTTTTATACTATTACAGATTTCCAGAATAATCCAGCAAATACGCACAACACAACCAATCAAAAATGAAAACGTAGCCAAAACTCATTAATATTTTTAAAAAAGAATACACTAGAACGACCTACAAATTCCACTACTATGTAGGCGTCTTTGATACAATGTTACGAAATGTAGCCGACACTTTGATGTCAAATCCGAGGTCACTAGAAAGATCGCGACCCTGCTCGAACCTTCCAGTCTAATGTAGGCGAAACAACGCGTCACAACAAAAATTGATCGCAATTCTCCGTGCAAAACAAAATGAACTCTACTACAAAGGTACGTAATTATTATCCAAAATAACTCGAATGAATATTGGATCTTTCCTATGATTAACACATACATGCTCGTAAAGAATAACACGACCGCAAACGTAACATTACCCACCCACCCCATCCCCCCTCCCTTTTAGAACGAAATTTCAGAAAATTTCTTCTCAAGTCTTAAAACACGGTTGTGGCTGTGCTAAACTACACAGACCTATAAACCTATAAATACTAACAATTTCACATTTAAAAACAAAACAAAACAAAAAACAAATCAAATCACCTACTCTGAAATAATCGTCTAACAGTTCCTTTAAATGTTTTGGACAAAGAAAAGAAACGTTCCTTTAAACTGCTCTCCTCAGGTAATCTGCTCCAAAAGTTCTGTGAACCCTTGATGACTGTCAAATAACTCTGCAAGAACATCGCCCATCTCATGATACGTGAGTTTGTGAACTTGGCAGAATTCAGATAGTTCAAGGGTTGTCCTGATGGTCCGTCTGCGGTACAAATGGTACTCCCTGCAGGTACATTTCGAACCTCCTCACTCCCCAGATGATGGCTAGGCACTCCTTCTCGAT
Source organism: Semisulcospira habei (assembly GCA_036245525.1). Taxonomy (NCBI): domain Eukaryota; kingdom Metazoa; phylum Mollusca; class Gastropoda; family Semisulcospiridae; genus Semisulcospira; species Semisulcospira habei. The sequence goes on from BTPG01000002.1 coordinate 243,477,794, forward strand.
GGACCCGAGTCTGCCCTGGGAAACTTAGGTGGGGTTAACTATTTTTTAGTTCCCAGGGTCACCCTGGTCAGCCCCACAGTGTGGGGTTTCCCCTCTATTCTGGGGCATGTGTTTCTGTCTGCCCTTGGTCAATTCACCTGTATTTTCCTTTTTTAAACTCTCCATACTGTCTACGCTGTCTGTAGCTCTTGCTATTGGATGTGTGTTGCTAAATGGTCTTAGGTTTATTTAGCGTATTAGACCTGCTGGCGACATACATTCAATATTCTGTTTAGTTGGGTTTCTTTTTATAAGCAGTGCGGGCACGTCCTGAGAAAGTCTTGTTGCTGTCGGGACGTTAAACAATGTAACAACCAATCCTTCTCGATGGTAGGGTAGTTCTTCTCCGCTCGGGTCAACTTTTTGCTGGCGTAGCTCACTGAGTAGATTTCCCGTCATCCTCCTGCATTAGAATGACACCCCACTCCGTCGTTGGAGGCGTCGGTCCTCAGGACGAAGGTCTTCGATGGGCCGGGGAGGTGTAGAACGGGTTTCTCGGACAACATGTCACGAACCACCTGGAATGCTCGCTCTTGGGCCTCCTCCCATTTCACATTGTTGGGTTGTCCTTTCTTTAGCAAGTCAGTCAGGGGTGCTGTGACAGCTGCGAAGTTCGGGATGTACTCTCGGTAGTAGTTCGCCAGTCCCATGAATTTGCGAATCTGTCTCTTGGTAGTAGTTCTGGGTCATCCCTGATCTTTCTCACGTTGTCGTCATGTAGTCCTTTAAAGCCTTCGCTTAACCGGTGTCCGATGAAATCTACGTTGTCAGCCCCAAGGATACACTTGCTTGGTCGGATGTTGAAATTCGCATCTGACAGACGCTGGAAGAGCTCTCGGAGGGCCTTGAGGTGATCTCCCCAGGTCTTGGTATGAATTAAAATGTCGTCCCAGTAAAAGACCACAATCTGCATATCTTCTAGGATCTTTTTCAGTCCTCTCTTCAAAGTGGCACCACTGTTCACCATTCCAAAAGGCATCTTCAGGAACTCCCAATGACCGTCGGGTGTGACGAACGCTGTCTTGTAGATATCCTTCCCTGCAACCTTAATTTGCCAATACCTTTTGCTTAGGTCAATTTTTGAGAAGAACCGGTCTCCACTGCCCTTCTGGAACAGTTCTTCCGATGTGGGCATTGGCTCTGGGTCGAAGACTGTCAGTTTATTGAGTTTACGGTAGTCCACACACACCCGGTTGGATCCATCTGGTTTGTTCACGCAAACTACTGGGGACGCATATGGCGACTTGGACTTCCTGATGGCTCCCAGGTCCAGCATCCCCTTGATGTCCTTATTCAGTTCTTCCCTCGTGTTGTAAGGTAGACGATACGGCTTGTTGCGAACATGCTCGTTTGACGTCAAATTAACTTCATGCTGGCTGGTGTCTGTTTTCCCCGGGTCAGGTGTAAACCGATGCTTGAACTCCGTAGTTAGGACTCTCATCTATTCTTGTTGTGTCTGGGTCAAGTTCTGACCGAACTGGATGTCTTCTACCCCCTCCTGGTGGCGGAGTTAATTAAGGTCGAACAGGTTCTCGTCGTCTAGTCTCTCGTCAGCAGCCAGACGCACCGATGCCGCTTGTTGTGGTTTGTCCTGCCGACCTCTCTCGATGTACTGCTTCAGCAGATTCGCGTGGTAAGTCCTCATCTTGTTGTTGACTTTGACTCTGTAGGCATTGATGCCAACCACTGTGTCAACCACGTACGGTCCCTTCCACTGCATCAGGAGCTTGTTGTTGTCGGTGGAGAGAAGAACTAACACTTGGTCATCTGGCTGGAACCGTCGATGTTTGGCTTTACGGTCATGGTAATGCTTCCCTTTGTTCTGTGCCTTCTTCATTTCTTCTCGAGCCACCCTGAGGGTATCCTCCAGCTTCTCTCTCAGATCGAAGACATACTGGTAGCTGATCTTCACCTCAGACGCGTCGATGTCTTTGGTCCACAGCTCCTTCAAGATGTGCATGGGTCCCCTTACAGTCCTACCTTACAGTAATTCAAAGGAGGAGAACCCTGTCAAATCTTGAGGAACTTCACGGTATGCGAAGAGCAAGGCATTGATGTATCTATGCCACAACCTTGGCAGCTCAGCACACAGTTTCTTCAGCATAGCCTTCAATGTTCCGTTGAACTTTTCAACCAACCCATTACACATGGGGTGGTAAGGGGTCGTAGTGAGGTGTGGGATGCTCAAAAGCCGATTGACTTCCCCCATGCAGTCGGAGACGAACTGGCTCCCTAGGTCACTCAGGATCTCCTCAGGAATCCCCAGACGGCTGAACATGTCCACGAGAGCCTCTGCTACTGTTGGAGTGTCGATCTTCTTTAATGGTATGGCCTCAGGGTATTGTTACGTGGTAGTCGTAGGCGTAGTATATCACACCAGACGCATGCACGTAGGGTTCTTGTAAAGAAACGTCATTCAGCTGCAACTCCTCACAGTGGCACAAGGTTGTAACAGTTCCAACAATATTTTATTGCAGCGATGCGATCTCCACATAATGCATTCACAAATGCACCAACACTGATACACTGTCTCCTCTACAAAGCATCGACACTTTTGACATACTGCGTCTTTCATACAATGTACACACATACTTCCTAACACGGTCTGTTATACTATTACAGATTTCCAGAATAATCCAGCAAATTCGCACAACACAACAATCAAAAAAGAAAACGTAGTCAAAACTCATTAATATTCATGAAAAAGAATACACTAGAATGACCTACAAAATTCCACTACTATGTAGGCGTCTTTTATACAATGTTACGAAATGTAACCGACACTTTGACGTCATATCTGAGGTCACTAGGAAGATCGCGACCCTGCTCGAACCTTCCAGTCTAATGAAGGCAAAACTACGCGACACAACAAATATTGATCGCAATTCTCCGTGCAAAAGAAAATGAATTCTATTACAAAGGTACGTAATTCTTATCCAAAATAACTCCGGATCTTTCCTATGATTAACACATACATTAGTGCTCTCCAAGAATAACACGACCACAAACGATTTCCTAATGTATTATTACGTATGGCAATAAAGTTCTGTCTTAATCTTAAACGTAACATCACCAAAGACAATACATTATAAGACAGATCATTCCTTCATAAGGCTTACTGAAAAAAACGAGGTCAGTGCAAGGGTTCAGTCCCTTGGATTACTCGTGCTGTGTTGCTAGGCTTTCTGAACTCAGCATATACATGTGCTATGTGCATGCATTGCAGAGGACTGATTCTTTTTCAATTACAACAAAATATTATTACTTTTTTACAAGAACTTGATCCTACGATATTTTTCGCTGAATTTTGCTATCTTTAATTTAAATATTTTCTTTGTAAAAAGTAGTAAATTAACATGTGCGAGAGAAAGACAAGATATATCAATAAATCAGGCACTTCCTTGTTGCTGTAAGAATAGGTCGATATATAGCATGCACGCGTGTGCGCGCGCACACCCACCCACAAACAAACAAAATACCAACTTTGGATTTAAAAGAAAAAAAAACAGAAACACTATTTTTATTATTATTTTTTTTTTACATTATCACATGATCAGTTACTCTGGTCAGTATTCATACATTTTCAACTTGCAATAGGTATTACCACCAATCTATGAACAAAGCCAAACAGTGATTATACGCCCAGGCCATATTAACCCCCTTGTGCATACAACCCCAGGAACTGTAAACAGTACCTGGGGGTGCATGTACAAGAAGATTAATGAGAAATTATCACCAATGACTTGTTCTTTTTCCTCCTCCTCATTCCTCCCTTCACCCAACACATGCAAATTTAAGACAGAATTATGCATCATCCATGAAATAGTAGGTCCGCTTGATTATAACTTAAGCAGACGATACCATCAGTTACAGATGAACGTTATTACCAGTAAACTGATAAAACAGACATCACCAATCATAATTATGTTCTCCAACCCCCACCCCTTCCCACTCTCCATCTCCAAATCCCACTCCTTCCTTCCCCAACACACACACACACACACACACAGAGAGAGAGAGAGAGAGAAAGAGAAAGAGAGAGAGAGAGAGATGATGATGATGATGATGATGATGATGATATGATGATATGATGATGATGATGATGATGATGATGATGATGATGATGATGATGAAACTTTATTTTTCAACGGTAAAAAGTTTTGACAGAAAACAAATCGTCATTTTACAAACTTGCCGTTGCTAACATCTACAGCATAAAAAAGGGAAAACTATAAAAATATATATTCACATACAAAACCCAATAGCATCAGAGAGAGAGAGGAACTGTATGTCTGTATGTTTGAAGAGCAATTTACTTCTCAATAATACGACTAGGAACTGATTATTTTGGGGCTTTTTAAATGAAACAAATTCTTCACTGTTCATCCTTCTTTCGGTGTTAATGTCTTTTTTTTTTTAATCTTTTTTTTTCTTTCTTTCTTTTTGTAATCGTCTTTCTCCTGCAGCTTATATTCCTTCTGGCGGTAGTGTGTTGCGCCTAGTTTTCAGATTCCTCTCGAAAGCCTGCTTTCTTGTGAATCGCTGGCCTGACAACCTCTTGTGATGGGCGGATCAGTTACCTGGAAAGGGGGGGGGGGATGTTCCAACTTTGTGTTTGGGTCATTCGACCTGATGCAAAAAGACCTCCCGACTAGACCTTACTGCCAGTGGCCGAAAAAGTAAACAACAGAGAGAGGAGTACGACTCTCACCTCTCGCTGAAATAACAAACAACAGGGACCAGGGTGACCCTGAGAAACAAAAAGGAACTTTGTTATAGAATTGCCGGTAAAGGATTTCTCGCCTGGGAAAAGGGGGGGCGGGGGCGGACCCCCTCTATCCCCCCCCCCCCACCCGTCCCTGCTTGACTGGACTCCTCTGCACACATAAAAGCGACCATGCATTAAATCATTTTATGACATACTGATAAACCACCACTCTATCTATCTATCTATCTATCTATCTATCTATCTATCTATCTATCTATCTATCTATCTATCTATCTATCTATCTATCTATCTATCTATCTATCTATCTATCTATCTATCTATCTATAGCTCCCTCCATTCCACTCTGTTCTCTGCCATTCTTAGTGTGTCGCTCAGCTTCAGTCCTGTCCACTGAGATCCCCCACCGGGTCTGCCCTAGGGGACCTTGGTGGGGTTGTCTACTTTTTAGTTCCTACGGTCACCTTGTCTAACCCCTGCAAGGTTGGTTCTACTCTTTTGGGGGTTTGTATTTCTGTCTTTCTGGTCCATTCATCTGTATTTTTCTTTTGAAATTCTCCCTCCTGTCTGCGCTTCGTGCAGTTCTTTTCTTCATTTAGCGCAGGCACGTCCTGAGAAGGCCTTTGTCGCTTGCGGGACGTAAAGCAAGCATTCTATACTCACTCACTCATACTGTCCACTGAGATATTGTCCTCCCATCTTTTTCTCTGTCTTCCTCTCCTTCGCCCTCCTTGCACAGTGCCTTGCAGGATTGTCTTGGCAAGCCCTGCTGAACGCGTGACATGCTCATTTCACTTCAGTTTGCGTTTTTTCACAATGGCTAATAGTAGGGCTCGATGGCTTGCCTGATTCTGCTTTCCACTTCCTCGTTCGTGATGTGATCTCTGTACGAAATGCCAAGCAGCCTTCGAAAACATCTCATTTCAGTGGTTTGTATCCTCCTTTCGAGGTCTGCTGTGAGGGTCCATGATTCACAGGGCCCCACCGGGTCTGCCCTAGGGGACCTTGGTGGGGTTGTCTACTTTTTAGTTCCTAGGGTCACCTTGTCTAACCCCTGCAAGGTGGGTTCTACTCTTTTGGGGGTTTGTATTTCTGTCTTTCTGGTCCATTCATCTGTATTTTTCTTTTGAAATTCTCCCTCCTGTCTGCGCTTCTTGCAGTTCTTTTCTTCATTTAGCGCAGGCACGTCCTGAGAAGGCCTTTGTCGCTTGCGGGACGTAAAGCAATCTATACTCACTCACTTACCATGACTCACAGGCATATAAGAACACTGAGATGACTATGGAGCGCCTCAGTCTGATCTTGGAGCAGAGTGTGATGTTTCTGTCCTTCCATATGGTCTTTAGTCTTGTCAGCGCTGTTGTTGTCTGCGCAATCCTGGACAGTATTTCTGGTTTTGATCCCTCATCTGTCACAATGGCTCCTAAGTATTTGAATTTCTTAACTGTTTCCAGTTTTTGGCTTCCAACCGTGATTTCAGTGCCAATGCCACTGGCGTTATTGGTCATCAGTTTGGTCATCTCTGCGCTGATTTCCATCCCAAACGCAATGGCTGTACTGTCCAGATTTACCACCACCTCAGCTAGCTCCTCCTCTGTTCCCGCAAGGTCACCAATGTCGTCCGCGAAGCGCAAGTTCTTGATTGTTCTGCCTCCAATACTGACAGTTTCTTCGTGATCTTTCAGAGCGTCCGTCATGATTCTTTCCAGTAAGATGTTGAAAAGAGTAGGTGAGAGCAAGCAGCCTTGTCTAACTCCGACTGTTGTCCTAAACCAATTTCCTATTTTGCCGTTGAAGCAGACTGCGCTAGTGGCGTTGTTGTAAAGGTTTTCTATTACTTTGATCAGGTTGGCATTGATGTACAGCTTCATGGTGGACCAAAGGTCTGCATGTCACACCTGTCAAACGCCTTCTTAAAATCCACAATGACTGTGACGGTGCTGGAGGTACCTCTCACATAGAACTCTCAGGTTGAAGATCTGATCAATTGTGCTGCGCCCTGGTCTGAAGCCTGCCTGTTCCTCAGCTATAATTTCCTCTGCCTGTGGCTTCAGCCTGTTCAGTAGAATCTTTAACGTGACTTTGCTTGGGTGACATCAGTATAAGACTGATCGTGCAATAATTCTGGCATTGTTGTAAGTTGCCTTTATTTCGGGAGAGTTATTATAAGTGATTGGGTCCATGGTGTGGGCCATTCCCCTGACTGCCAGATCTTTTTGCAGATAGTTAGTAAGGCGCTTATCATGTCTTCTCCCCCTTCTTGGACTATTTCTGCAGGGATGTTGTCTGCTCCTGCTGCCTTCCCTTTTTTCAGTGACTTCACGGCAGCCTCTACTAAACCACCACACATTTACTCCAATCAACAACTCAAAACAAGTAATTCCTATTTTATGTGACTCAGTGACTTACACGCACACACACACACACACACACACACACACACACACACACACACACACACACACACACACACACACACACACACCGAGACAAAACAAACAGGTCATCGAAAAATCATAAGAATGCCCGGCTGAATTTAATGATAAACAGTTTTTAACACTTTGCGTGTCGGTAGTGGTTTTAGTCGCGATGACTCTCCTACAGGAATCATCGCGACTAAAACCGCTACCGGATTAAGATTACAGTTCTGAAAACATCTCTCATCGTTAGTGCTCTTGTTGTTTTTTGTTTTGTTTTGTAGGGAGTTTTACGTTTATGTATTATATTAACAATATATTTATTTATGTAAATTTACTGGCTGAAGTGACACGTGTAGCAGCATCCCTCTTCTTGGGTGGCTGTCTCCTTGCCGTCACTTTTGGGGTGGGTTGGGCATAGAAAACAAAGTTGTTACAGTATCCCAGAACAATCTGTGCCTTTCCGTGACACACGTAAAGTGGCTGTCTTCAAAATGGACACTGCATAACCTGTAGGCCCGTGAATGCAGGTCTGAAGGTGGCAGTCTCAACAAACCTTCCCTGAAAGTGTTCAGCACTTATTTCTTACATCTGTTGGGGAAATAACAAACACTGAAAGAAATTGAAGTATTAAAACATCACCTGAACGCTTTAATCTGTAGTCCTATTTCGTGAAAACAGTTAAGGCTGCAACGTGTTTCCCCTCTCTAACGTTATATTAGCAGTGCACAAGCGGCACAAATGATTAGATCTATCTTGCGTTAATCCAACATTAGTGGAGGAGAACTATTATATACAGATGGATCACTTCTACATTTGAAAGAAAATACTAAGGACGTATACATATTTTGGGATCTAAACATTAGTTAGACCACTTTCCAACTGATAACATTTCTTGGAATTCGTGGAGGGCTAGGGTCTAACTGCAGTCAGACTGCCGCCAAGCCGTGTCAAATGCAGAGAAGAACCGAACGGAGAAATCCCCAGATTCAAATCCAAAGGTAATAAAATTATGTTTAAAGGCTATCCGTTCACATATCACTCTTGTACCTTCGTCACACGCGAGACCTATGCTTGCGTATCGCCCGGCACCCATCTCAATTTGTTTTTCCTCACTAGGCACTCATCCTAGTGTACGCCACATTCAAAAAGTTATTCTCAAGTCGTAAGTGTATGCAAAAATGAGAGCTAAAAGTGACTAGCTTACCTTTTGTCTTCCTTGGGAAAGCGGAAGAATGATATGCCAATACAACTTCGCTTGGTGCGTTTGAAAATGAAATTGCTTTGCGAGTCTCCCCCACGCTTCGCTTTGCTCGGTCAGTACGCAGTACGTTCATAAGGGAAATAACTCTCAAAACGCGTCCTCGCACTCTCGGGCCGAGTGCTTTGTCTTATAATGTACTGTCTTTAATATTACTGCAAGAGAATGAGACGTCAAAGGAATTATGAACAACAAAAATGTGACGTCATCTTGTCGAGTGACGTAAATGTTTTCTTATTACCATCATATGCTAATAACTTGAAATCTATTTATCCCAAATTCTTCAACTTCTGTGGACAATATAGCGAGAGGTCTGTAATCGCAGTAGCTGACAATGACTTGTTCATTGCCTAGAACTATCTATATGAGTTTATGGTGGCATAGGAGGTCTAGGTAGGTTCTTTTCTGGTTCCTTCCCTTTTTTGGCTCACGTGCGAAGCAAAAGTGAGTCTATGTTCTGGGCCAGTGGTCGTCCGTCCGTCGCCCGTCGTCCGTTCGGCGTCATCCGTGGTAAACTTTAACGTTGGCATTTTCCCTCAGACTATTCAAGCTACAGTCTTCAAATTTGGCCAAAGGATACATTGTGGCAAAACCTTTCTAAACATACAATTTCAGTGACCTCTCACAAGGTCAAGGTCACAGAAGATCAGGAAATATATTAAAAATAGCTATTTTGGGACATAATTTATTTTTTTCTCAAATACTATTCACAACTTCAAACCCAAACTTGGTATAAAGATACGTGATGGTAAGACCTTTATACGCACACTAATTTGATTGATCCCTCGGAGAGGTCAAGGGTCACAAGAGCTCAAGAAATAGGTCCAAAATAGCCATATTTTGACAAAAGATGTTTTTTTTCTAAATTACTATTCACAACTTCAAACCCAAACTTGCTACAGAGATACCTGATGGTAAGACCTATCTATGCATACTAATTTGGATGACCCCTCGGAAAGGTCAAGGATCGCTAGAGGTCGACAAATGTGTATAAAATGCCAATAATTGTAGTTATTATCAACATTTTGGCAAACTTTTCAATCTAATTTCCCACAAAGATAGCTGATGATAAGACCTTCCTATGTATCCTAAATTAGTCGACTCATCGCAAAGGTCAAGGGCCATGGAGGTTTCACAGATGTGTGAAAACTAATTAAATTTTGAGAAAACATGGATTTTGTTAGTGCAGAAGCCATCCCTTTACTTATTGTCAGACATGTGTGATCATACACGTGAGCCATAAGGGCTTTGCCTTTCTTGTTTAATATTTCCGTCGTTTACCGCTGCGCCACAACTCCTACATGTTTTTAACATAGCAGGATTCCAAGCGCTCTTTCTTAGTATGCGCTTGGTCTACGATCTAGACACGATGCTTACCCCATCCAAGCTCTCCGAGTACTTGCTGTTAACGTTTAAAGGACATAAATATACATTCGTAATTTTTTGTTTTCATAAAATAGTCTCTCTTATCTGCATCCTTAAAACTAAGTGCGTGATTGAAGGGATACAAACAGCCACGGATTTTGAAAGTTATTTTTGCACCGAACAGTCCGATTGAGATTGACCAGTTTTGACGGGTTTTGATTATACACCATCAATCAAAATGCAGCTTCATGCCATAACATTTTTTTTTAATTCAAAATCGTTTACGGTCAGTAGCACGGAGAACAAAAAAAATCCATGCAGGGGGTCAAAAGACATTTATGGCTTACGTGCGAAGCAAAAGTGAGTCTACGTTTTGGGTCAGTGGTCGTCCGTCCGCCGTCGTCCGGCGTCCGTGGTAAACTTTGACGTTGGCATTTTCTCAGAGACTATTCAAGCGACAGTCTTCAAACTTTGCCCAAGGATACTTTGTGGCAAGACCTTTCTAAGCATATGAATTTCAGTGACCTCTCATGAAGGTCAAGGTCACAAGGCATCAGAAAATATAGGAAAAATATCCATATTTTGATCAAATTTATGTGTTTTTTTTCAAATCCTGTTCACAACATCAAACCCAAACATGGTACAGATATACTTGATGGTAAGATCTGTAGGCTATGCATACTAATTTGGTTGACCACTGGGAAAGCTAAAGGTTCACAAGAGATCAGGAAATAGGTCCACAATAGCCATAGCCATATTTTGACAAACGATTTTTTTTTTGTCAAATTCACAACTTCAAACCCAAACGTGGTACAGAGATACCTGATGGTAAGACCTATCGATGCGTACTAATTTGGATGATCCCTCGGAAAGGTCAAGGATCACAAGAGGTCGGCAAATGTGTGTACAATGCCAATTATTGCTAAAATTGTAGTTATTATCAACAGTTTTGCAAAGTTTTCAATCAGATTTGGCACGACGGTAGCTGATGATAAGACCTTCCTATGTATACTAATTTAGTTGATTCATCGCAAAGGTCAAGGGTCACGGGGGTTTCACAGATGTGTGAAAACTGATTAAATTTTGAGAAAACATGAATTTTGTTGGTGCAGAAGCCATCCCTTTACTCATTGTCAAACATGTGTGGATCGGTCATACACGTGAGCCATAAGGGCTTTGCCTTTCTTGTTAAATGTTACGAAGACAACGTTACTCGCTGAGCAAAGGGCGTTCTCCCCTAAATAAACCTTTGGCCAATCACACTTCTCGGTGAAAACATACCCTAATCTTCATGCAGTCAAACCTTTAAACAAAAATATGCCAATAAATAAATATTTAGAACAAAAGAACTATATGTGGGTGTTCTGTGATACCGCTGTACCAGTTTCGTACAAAGCATAAATGAACAATTGGATAATAATATCAGTAGTTCTGGAGCACTCTCCGCGACGAGGAAAGTCTGCGATATCTACGTCACAGGTAAAGTTTGGGTCCCTTTCACACTTCACGTTTATACTTTTTACAGTTGAAGACAAAATCGTTGTAAAGCCCGAGACTCTTACCTCCCACATTGACCCCCCTTGACCCGACCCTCGAGGAGACAAGAACCACTGGCAAAGCCTAACTCGTAATACAACTATTATTATAATTTGTTAATTTACATCGCCGCCTCCTGAAATAATTGTAAAATCAGTATGTGGAATTTCGCACGTGCTAGCTTTTTCTCTCCTCCTTCCAGTCCGCCTTCAAAACTCACCTCTTTCAACAGTTCTAGCACTATAACGCCACCACACTCCCCATCCCAAGCTGACTGTCGTAATGTATTTGTGCTACGTGAGTAGCGTGCACATGCGTGCATGAGTTGTGAGTGCGCGCTTAGAGTTATAATTATTATAGGATAAGCGCATTATAAATACCGTAATTATTATTATTATTATTTATTAATAGCGAGCCAATTTACCCAGCCTACGCCACCACGGACTCGAAAATAATGGAAGGGAACTTCCATTGCAAGAATACATGACGTTATACGGTGTAACAATAAATATAAAAATGTAATCGAAAACGTCATTAAGAATATTATGTTGCATCGACTTTCCGATAGCGTAAGGAACCAAAATATCTTATGCGTCACCGCCATATCATGCGGTGAGTTTGTACGTCACCGATTTTAAATAAGTGGAATCAGAGCCTCCGTTCCAGAGCACCCCAAAATCATCTGAGGCTCCGGCCGATAGGGTAGAGGAGTCAAGCGCTTCCTCTGCTCCCCGTTTCCTACGCCACTGCATATATGCATTTATTGTTTGTGCATATGTCTGTTTGTCAATGCTGTATGTGTTTGTATATTTGTTAGTAGTTGTTTTATTTACTTCTAATTCTGTGTTCATAAATCCGCATGAATGTGTGTTGCAGAAGCTTGAGAATACCGACCCCAAGGTGGAGTACAGTGAACCCGACAGTAAAAGAGTGATTCGTCCCGCTCCTCAGGAAAGAAACAATTCCTCCTCTCCTAATAGCAAGCGACGCGAAAACACACCCGACACCTATGGCGGAGTAGGCACCTCAACATCCGACAGGTTTACACGGATTCGCAGATATGCACCTCACGAATGCAACAACTCCTCATCACCTAGACGGCAATCAGAGGCCGATTCATGCACATTCAGGGGGCAAAAACAGTCGCCGTCTCCATTTTCCGGACGATTAACAATAACAGCTTTTTGTGAACGGAATAACTTGTCCTCGCTGTCGAGGCATGGTAGATCTGAAATTGCCATATCCCGACGAATACAGCAGTCTCTGTCATCTAGTCAATCAGTCGGTATCCTGCAAACGTCCGCGGCAAGGAACGATTCTCCCATGCCTCCACGCGAGCGTGGACGCGATCCACTTCAATCCAGGACGAGAAAACAATCACCGTCTCCATGCGGCAGACGGAGAAAAAGTTCTTGGTCTCCTTCTCAGCGACACGGTATTGACCTGTCTCCATCTAGCAGGCACGTCTTGTCAACTCACTCCCCCAGGTCCCGTGAGAAGAAGTGTTATTCATTTCCGGCTCAGCGGCACAAGGCGGACCTCACAGTTGGTACACAAGATCCCTCACCAACTGACATGTCTAAACAGAGGCACGATGCATCACCAGATAAAGCCGATGGAAACGCTCCTCATTTACAGAAACACACAACATCTTCTGGCAAATCTCGCAGTCGACCCGTCTGTCAAATGCAAAGACGTCGTTTGTCGGAATCAGAGAGACGAAGCAAAAGCCACTCTTCTTCGCAACGACAAAAGAAGCCTAGAAGACGAAGCAATCATCGGTCTTCATCTTCACCATATATGCAGACACCGACTCCAAGTATGCCGCCCACTTCCCCAACCACCATCTACAGTTACGAGTCTGTCCATAGTTATTATTGGTGGCGGAAGTTGTCATCTTCCACCAGTGGCAATGTGGAAACATCCACATCTCTTTCCAGTGTTTGTTCCGAGTCGGCTAGTGACAAAAAACGCATGGTGATTTCCTCAGGCACTTCCAAGTTACTGAGCAGGTCATCCGAAAGAGAATGTGTATCCTCGAAAGATGTGGACAAATGTAACTTTTCTGATCAGCAGTGTCTTCCTGTAACAAGAGCTAGCACGGAAACAAACATTGGGACTTTCACTGGTTTACCTGTTTCTGGCGTTACTACATGTCCTGCTAGCAAGGAAACAGTTTCTAAGCCGATGCTAAGAAACAGTGCTCCTGACATTTTTCATCCACGAAACGTACGTCCGTTAGCACTTACCGCAAGTGAATCAGTCACATCTATTTCCAATACACTCAGTAAATGGTCGGCGCCGTACTTTTCTGATTCGGGGTGTAGCAAAGAAAGCGGCGTTTCTACGTTTACCTCCAGTACGCGGACTTTCCTCGTCACAGAGAGTGCTCCAGAACTACATTTTTCAAGCCCGTCGTCAAACAACACGTTACACGAGGCATCACTTTCCTCAAGACATACCTCTTCTGCCCCCAAACTAAGCAAACAACAAAGCAGAAACCGCATTCATAGAAAGAAGGACCTAGAACGTAAGCGGTTCTCATCCAGAACAGACCTCCAAGCGGCCACGGAGGTACCAATACCTTTTGAACCTACTTTTGCGTCTACTTTTACCTCCAGTACGCAGACTTTCCTCGTCGCAGAGAGTACTCCAGAACTACATTTTTCAAGCCCGTCGTCAAACAACACGTTACACGATGCATCACTTTCCTCAAGACATACCTCTTCTGCCCCCAAACTAAGCAAACAACAAAGCAGAAACCGCATTCATAGAAAGAAGGACCTAGAACGTAAGCGGTTCTCATCCAGAACAGACCTCCAAGCGGCCACGGAGGTACCAATACCTTTTGAACCTACTTTTGCGTCTACTTTTACCTCCAGTACGCAGACTTTCCTCGTCGCAGAGAGTGCTCCAGAACTACATATTTCGAGCCCGTCGTCAAAAAGCACGTTACAATGGCCATCACGTTCCTCAAGACAGACCTCTTCTACCCCCAAAGTATGCAAACAACAAAGCAGACACCGCAATCATAGAAAGAAGTGCCGAGAACGTGAGCAGTTCTCATCCAGAACAGACCTCCAAACGGCCACGGAGGTACCATCTACACCTGTGCTTGTGAAGAATAAACCATGTTTTTTCGAAAAGTCTCCCAGTACTGTGGACGTTACATCATCGACCGCAACCCGAGAAACAACATCGTCCACGATTCCTTGTGCAACCAGTTATGTACAGCCGACTATGTACGCACAGACAATAGCGTCAACGTTTAGTGGACAAAACACGTCTACGTTTACAGCTGGAGACTCACAATACAAAATCCCATTGGGGTCTTTTGGGATCAACTTGTGCAGATCCCCACCTAAAACGTCGCAGCCTATTGCGGAGACTTTCGGTGGTGTCATGGTAGGTCCAATTTTCACCTACAAGCCGGGAATGATTACATCTTTTTTGCGAGATCTGTACCTCCCAGGTGAACGTCGAGCGCCAGTCCCCTTTTCTCTGCCGAAAATGTCCTCGTTTTCAACACCAGGAGCAAGAGATATCGCCTCTGTCCTAAACAAAATAAACCTTGATTGGCCTCCGCCAAGCGCAACAGAGACTACCTCGCCTGCTGCTAGCAGACTAGACGTGTCATCGCGAACGGTAGACAGTGGGCGGGTTTTGCCGCCTGCATTTGAAGAACCGGTGATGCCGCCATCAGCTTGTAGTCTAGCGAAATGTATCCCGTCCGTCCTTAAGGGTGTAAACATCTCCAAAAACAAAGCTAGCAGCAGCTCACAAATATCTTCGTCTATGTCCGACAATCAAGGCACAGGCTGCTCGTCTCTTTTGTCCAACAGTTTATTGTCCACATCCTACAAATGGGATCCCCTGCCGGCTCATGTGCACAGTGCACTCAACACATTCCCGAGCAATGAAGACACCCGAAGAGAAACCTCATCTTGTTTCTCACCCAATATCAAGCTACATGAGAATGTTTCGTCAATGTCAAGTGAGCCACACCTTCCTATTGCCTGTGTGAAGAGCGTAAGAAGAACACGTTCGTCTACTTCAATTCGACGGAAGAAATCTTTGCATAAATTCAGCGGACGACGAGTAGCATCGTCTGTGAGCCGAACAAATTATCCCATTACTACCATCTGCACGCTAAACTCTACTCCACTCGCTCAGGGCGAAACGAATATTTGTCTTACTAAAGGGAGGAGGAAAGAGACAGTTCCCAACACTGGCAATCAGTTGACTTGGTATAAGGTACCTTCGTTTGAGTTCAGCAGGCAGGAAAATGCTTCCTGTGTTTCAAGTGTGCCGAACATTCCCCCGGCTGTGGGGCCTGAGGAGAAGGGTATCTCTGTTCCAGAGCTTGTCGGGCCGGCTCCACAGTCTTCCTCATTTGGGGTAGTGGTGTTTTCTTCCAGAGAGGACCAAAAACATGTGCAGTCTGCATCGAGTGAACCTCGTATCGTACCGGCCAAAAGTGGAAGCGATAGCTTTCAAACAACGTCAAGCAGTGAGATCCGAAAGAGTTCGTCCCCCGTTTCTAGCCTCGTGGTTCTGTCCTCAGTTACTACGACTCTACCCGGCATTTCTAGTGTAGACACTAACAGACAGAAGGCGTGCCCGTCATCCGTTAGTGATGTTTGTATGACGTCTGCTGATCAAAGGACTGTCTTGTCAGATTGTATGGGACATCAGGCTACCTCATCTCTTTTTCGAGATTCTTCATTTGTTGTTGACAATCGAAAAACAACTCTGCCTGTAACAGTCCCATCTCAGTGTGCGGAAGAATGGACACGCACGTCCTCATCAGATTATGCAAGAACAGTCTCCAGTTCTGAAAGAGCACACACTTTTTCATCTGGCCTCACCAGTAGGAAAGTCTCCACCAGTTCTGAAAAAGAACACACTTCCTCATCAGACGTTGGTAGTCAGAGACCACTCTCCCCGAATTCCGATTGGCCACAACCATCTTTCTCATATGTTGCCAGTCGTAGAACTATCTCTTCCAATTCTGAAAAGCCAAACGTATCCTCATCTGATGCTGGCAGTGATAAAACTATCTCACCAAGGTCTGAAAGGCTACGACTTTCTTCCTCTGTCTTCAGCAAAAGTTATTGTGACACTTCAAGTTGTCAGGACATGTCCTCGCAGACCTTGGAAACAGGGGATATCTACGCCGCCAGCTGGGAACAGAGCACCGAGGCTGTCGATTCAGACCCAGAGGTGTCCTCGTTAACAGCGGACGATACAGAGGTAAACGTTTGATGAATTTTTCACCATTTTCTGTTCTGCTCTATCTGGCATTTGCTTAATTTTGCGCTTCCTTCATTTTTTATGCTTTGATATTTCTGTTCTAATCTTTGCCCTAGCCCCCTCCACCTTGCCGGATATCGCCTGATACCTGATAAAAAAATGTCTCCCTGCGCCTACTAAATTAGGTGACCCCGCTCAAAGGTCAAGGTTCACAAAGGGTTGGGAAATGCATAAAAAATGCCAATATTGTGATAAAATGTAAGGCTTTTATTGGAACTTTTTCAAACTTGGCAGAAGGCTGGTTAATAAAAAGACTTACATATGTATACTAATTTGTGACCTGCTCCCACAAAAGGTACCTTAAGTCGCTTTCAGACAAATGGAGCTACAGGCCGGAAAGAGTGCAGGGGGTCATCTTGGGTCAGTTGGAGTGATCAACTTTAAATGCATGTTTCTCGCTTAATAACAGGTCTACAACAATAGTTTTTGCATCAAGTTAATTTGTTTTGCTTGTGGATTGTAATTATGTAATATCTCAAAAATCAAAATTTCCGACTTATGTTCCCTTTTGTGGGAGCAGGTCACATTTGGCCGACCATTTGTAAAAGTCATGGGTCAAGAGAAGCCGAAAGATGCATGAAAAATGCACACAAGACGTAGGATTTTGCAGGTACTACACTGTATTGTCATTTGCCATTTAAACACCTGCTCATATGCTTGAGTGACATGTCAGAAAGGTCACGGTCACAGAAGGTCACAGTCACAGAAGGTCAGATAAATGATTCGTGCAATTGAGCCAATGGGAAAAAACGGATTTGTTCAATAGCCGCATGTCCGTTGAAAGGTCCTGGTAAATCAAAGTGGCACAGTTGGAGTGCGCCTGAGTTGATCAGTGTTCAGGTCGTACTCCATAGGCAATAGATTTCCCTGTCCCCCATAACCCGCCCGTCAGGGCCGTCCATGATCACCTCGGTGCTGTGGACGTTAAACCCGAATTAACCAACCAACCAGCCATCAGGGCTTTCTCGTTCTTATTAATGGAACGGAAAATATGTAATCATGTGAGAAGTATCCTCATTTCGTGAATCCTTATACAAACGGTTATCTGAACTCTTTGCAGTCGAAACACACACACACACACACACACACACACACACACACACACACACACACACACACACACACACACACACACACTTATAGAGTGCAGTAGACACAAATAAATTAGTGGTAAATAGGTGAAGTGCCAACGGACCTGAAGCTTAGCCTCTCAGCTCAAGGCCCGTTGGCACTCTATTTATCTACACTGCATTTTTGTCAGTCTCACGTACGACAGCAGAAGTGAGTCTGTGTGGTGGGTCATACGTCGTCTGTCTATCGTCCGTGAGCCCTCCGTCGTCCGTGGTACACTTTAACGTTGGCATTTTCTCGGAAACTATTTAAGCCACAGACTTCAAACTTGGCCGAAGAATACTTCGTGCAAGACATTCCTGAGCATACCAATTTGACGAACATCACCCAAAGGTTAGTTTCATAGATGGTCAATAATTGGATCAAAGTTGCCCTTTTTGGACCAGAATCATTGTGTTTTCTCAAATACTGTGTTTAACTTGATTCAAATATACCTCATGATAAGAACCTCCTATGCACAGTAATTTGGGTAAGCCCGCTGAAAAGTCACGGTCGCTAGACGTGAGCAAATATGTGAGAAATGCCTATTTTTGAAAGAACTATTAGTTTTAATCGTCATTTTTGCATACTTTTCAATCACACTTGGCACAAAATAAGTGATTCTACAACCTTGCTACTTTGCTATGCAAAATACTTTGATTCACCACTCGTAAAGGTCAATGGAGGTCAATAAACGTGTAAACAATTGTTGAAGAAATCCGTGAGATTTCTAAGGTATGTCACCAACTCCGTGAATATGCCAAGACACAAAATGTGTTCAGTTGCGTGATCTTATGGAAAGACCAAGATCACAGGTCAGAAAAAATATGCGGATTGGTCATGTTTGCGAGCTATGAAGGCTTTGCCGTTCTTGTCTTTTCCCATGCTGAACTAGCTGTCACCAGTTTTATCGTGCCCAAGGACTTTATATACGTGTTTTTATTTGCTTGTACAGCCGGAAGGAGTAAATAAGACCGAGAGGGGCGTGTTCGTAATCAACCTGAAGGACGGCACCCCGTCAGCCTATAACATCATGTCAGGCGAGGATAAAGTGAACGTGGAAGGTCTTAGGGACTTCCTGGGCGATCTGAGTGAGACTGAAAAGGGCGAGATCATCCGACAAATCAAGGAGGCCGTTGACACAAGTCTTGCATCCGATGCGGGCACCCCACGTCCGCAGCTCTCCGTGCCGCCACACGCGCGAGTACAGAAGACCCAAGGAAATTGGGCTGATATAAGCAAATATTTCACTCTCCCTTTCGTACCCAAAGAGCAAAACTGGCCCCTAAATGTTTTACAGTACTGGTTCGCAAACACAGAGATGCAACAGCAGGAACTGAAGAGAGCACAACCACCTAAATTCTGCAGATCGCCTTCGCCGAAAACACCGGAAACACCATCTCCGACACTGCTTGGTCCTGACGGCAACATGGCTGGTGACACAGCCAAAAGAGACAATCTGTTTACGGTAGAGACTAGTGAATTCAACGCCACTTTTGAAATGTGCTGCGAAACTCAGCCTTCCAAATTCCGGGTTTCTCCGAGAACACCCCTCCTAACAACAGCAGCAGAAGAGGCGAGCGACCAGAGGTACAACAAACGTTTTCGAGTTTCACGGCAATCGAGGAAGCCTGACTTCCAGCTTGAAAGTCATCAGCATAAAGTTGCTGACTCTCCATGCCCTATGGCCAGTGAGGTCATGGGGCAAGGAGAGTCAGCGACGTTTACGGCTTCGAAATTCAAAAACACACAGACAAGACCTACAAAACGTCCGAAACACACGCACCCAAAAGATCAACCTGATGATGGGTCTAAGAAAACAGAAACCGAAAGTGATGAAGACAGTCCATTGTCAACATCAAGCAGCCTTATATCTATTCCGAGTTTTTCAAGTGGAATTAATCTGTCCCTAACCTCAGTGAGTAGTAGAAAAACTTCTAAGTTGTCTTTGGATACCGCAGCTGATTCGTGTTCTCAAGACGGGAACATTGACAACAACGATTTTATGGCAGGACACAGATCCAGACCAGTGCATTTCGGAGATGTACTCATGTCTTTTCCTTCCAAAGACGAAAGTCGTGGATTGAAGCCTCGTATTTCCAGGAGGATTCGCTTGTCTTCGTCGGTTGCTGATTGTCACTCAAGCTATTCAACAGCCGCCAGCGGCATTATCTCCTCCGCCAAAACCGTCAGCCAGGGCAACATCCCCGTGACGTATGAGTCAAGCAAGTCTCAGAACTCGCTATCCACCGGCGACAGTCTCATCACACTACCGTCTGTCTCTACTTCTTTGTCAACCACCGACACTCCATTCTCCATCCCATCTGTCTCCAGCGGCCTGCTTGTATTTTTGTCTGCTGATGAAGATATCCAGGAAGGTTGTCTGCCTGTGTCTTCGGAAGCTGTGATACCAGAAACTGACAGTCCAGATATTCCCAGCGAGGCGCATCCCAGTGAGTTTCCAGTGAGTCGACCTATAGCCGTTCTTGTGTCGTGCACCGCTAGTGGTCCTCTTGTCTCCTCTTCTTCATCGGACAGAAACGAAGGCGGTCCATCTTCTCAACACAGTCAAACACTCTATGAATGTGAGCATGCTGTTTTCGAAGCATGTGTGGACACTGAGTCCACAAGCGTTGGAGGAGAAACTATTTTGTCTGCTTCCAATTCTACAGCCACTGAAGCAGGGACGGTTCCATTTTCTCCTAGATCGTCCATCACCGCAGCAATCGCTTCAGAAGAAGAAAGAGTGATCTTTTGGCATGACAGGTTCAGACAGCATGACACTTCCAGGCGGACATCGAATTCTTCTGCGTCTAGCGACCTGATCACGACTACGTCTGAATCTAATAGTGCTTTTAACGTGTATATGTCGGACTTTAGTGGTGGTTTCCGAGTGTCTTCAACAGAAAGCTGTAACACGCCGAAAACTAAGAAAAGAGACGCATTTCCTTTCATTAGACACACATGACGTCTGTACTGTATCTTCCAAAGGAAAGACAACCACAAACACTGGTGAATTCCGACGCGACGTACGTACATTTTAACCCTTTGGGTGTCGGTAGCGGTTTTAGCCGCGATGATTCCAACCGTGCTGTCGTGTTTTTCATAATTGTTTGGTTGTCAGAAAGAAAAATGGTGTACTGACAGTGCAATTTTCTGCTGTTGAATGATAAGGTGTAAAGTCAGGGGGCCTCAAAAACTACATAAGCAAATTACACGTGCAGATAGTGCCGGGGGTTGGAGGGTGTGCCTAAAATCGTAATGCGCGATTGGCGTTTTTCGATTCACGTGATCTGCAATTTTTATCCTCGTGAAACGAGGGTTCGCCGTGAAAGATGAAATCCAAAATAAAATCTTCGTGAACCGTGAAAACGTCATGGTTGTTTCGTGAAAGTGAAGTCTGTTACCAGTGTTTACTTTCTTCTTGTAAAGGCTTCGCCCCCCCCCCCCTCGCTCCCCCCTCCCCCCCCCCCCCACACACACACCTAACCCCACGCCTGTCATCCATTCAGTCCCTGCAAGTAGCCTAAAACACTTTCAGCATCATACATTGAACGTCTGATTCAGCTGATCGCTGGTCCCCAAACGTAATCATTAAACAGAAGAATGGCTGCCATCGCAAACTAGACAGTGGTAACAAACGTTTCATGCATTTTCTGATCAAATCTTTGTGTCTGCTACCTCCTCATGCGAATTTCTTCTTCCTAATGTTCGACCCATTGACTTTACATCAACATTTTACCAGCAAGAAATGCACTGTTAGTACAATTTTCGGCTCACATACGAAGCAAAAGTGAGTTCGTGTTCTGTGCCAGTAGTCTTCCGTCCGTCGTCCGTTCACTGTCGTCCGTGGTAAATTAACGTTAGCATTTTCTCGGAGACTATTCAAGCCACAGTTTTCAAACTTGGCCCAGGGATACTTTGTGGCAAGACCTTTCTAAACATACCAATTTGAGTGACCTCTCACAAAGGTCAAGGTCACAGGAGATCAGGAAATATGTCAAATAGCTATATTTTGAAAAAAAATTAAGTTTTTCTCAAATACTATTCACAACTTCAAACCAACTTGGTACAAAGATACCTGATGATGAGACGTATCTATCCATACTAATTTGGACAACCCCCCTCGGATAGGTCATGGGTCACTAGAGGTCGGCAAATGTGTGTGAAATACTAATTTGTGATAGAATTGTGGTTATCAACATTTTTTGCAAACTTTTCAATCAAATTTGGCGAAAAGGTAGCTCATGATAAGACCTTCCTATGTATACTAATTTAGTCGACTCATCACAAAAGTCAAGGGTCACGGGGGGTTGACAGATGTGTGAAAAATGCTTAAATTTTGAGAAAATATGTATTTTGTTGGTGCAGAAGCCAGCCCTTTGCTTATTGTCACAAAGGTCAGAACACTTTTAGAAAACATATCATGCAAGAACTGCACACCTTATTAAAATGTCCGTTTGTTACATCGGAAATCACGTGTTCGTTGTTGCATTTTTTTGCAAGATACTGTATATCGTTCATCTTTTCTGCCTTTAAAGCTCGCCGTGTACCCTCTTATAGGGGAATATAGCGTTGCCATCGGAATATGGTGGGCTTTAACTGTACATGCTGTTCGTAAAGAAAACACCAAACATTGGGTGGGTGGGTAGGAATTTTTCAAACTAAATTTAATAAGGTAACGTGAATTTACCTACTGACATAAAAATTTATCATATTTATACTTTATTATATATGTACATTTTTTTATACATAGACTTAAGATCAGTATATGATTGTATCTTTTTTTCTTCTTTTTCTTTTTCAATTCATTATAGGAATTGGTGTGCCAATAAAATTAATTAAATAAACAATAAACAAGTTCCGTTTGAAGTGATATACACGACGAACGCCTTTGCCACAAAAATATGTTTTTTATTCAGCACTGCTTTGGTCAGTTAAACCGCTACAGCTAACGTACCACTCTAATACCGTGCTTTGTGGCTCACTACGTGCGATAGCAAAAGTGAGTCTATATAATGGGCCATCCGTCGTTTGTCTGGCGTCCGGCGTTCCTTTGTCCGGCGTCTGTCGTCCGTGGTAAACTTTAACGTTGGCATTTTTTCAGAAACTATTCAAGCCTCGTCGGACTTCAAATTTGGCTCAAGGGTACTTTGTGGTAAAACCTTTCTAAGCAAACAAATTTCAGTGATCTCTCGCAAAGGTCAAGATCACAAGGGGCCCAGAAAGGGTCCAAAATAGCCATATTTTAACATAAATTGTTTCTCCTCAAATACTATTTTAACTTGGTACAGAAATGCCTGACAGTAAGACCTTTCTATGAATGCTGATATGGATGACCACTCAGAAAGTCAGTTCAAGGGTTCACAGGAGGTAGGCAAATAATAATAATAATAATAATAATAATAATAATGAGTACTTGTATAGCGCCTAATCTCAGATTAGAGCTCTAGGCGCTGAACAAAACCTAATTGTACAAAAATAACTAATTACAAAAACGCAATTTACAAAAAGTACTAAAACAAAATACAACGCACTATGTAACAAGCAATGTGTGAAAAATGAATGTTTTTGATAGAATTGTAGCTTTTAGCTCACGTGCGAAGCAAAAGTGAGTATGTTCTGGGCCAGTGGTCGTCCGTCCGTCATCCGTCGTCTGTCGTCCGTCGTCCGTCCGCGGGCGTCCGTGGTGAACTTTAACGTTGGCATTTTCTCGGAGACTATTCAAGCTACAGAAGAGACAGAGGCTCATGTCCCTCAGAGAGGTGCTGTCCGTTTTGGGGTCGCGGGAGGGGGGTGGTAAAGATTCTAGATTCGGTGCAGGTATTTTTTCACCCGCGTAACCATTTTCTGGGGTTTGCTTACGTCAGCAAAAGTAAGAAAGGGCAAACATTTCGCAGCCATCGTTTCAGTTCAGTGCTCACTGAAGGGTACACCTTCTTTATACCTTATGGATGCTAGCTTCAGTCGTACAGACATGAATCTGCTATGATTGCAAAAGAAGAAAAAGACGCAGTCGTTGTTTGACTAAGATGCTGGTCGGTTGAGAAGATAGGGAATAGTGGACTGGAAAGAATAAGTGGTCTGGGACGTTTTCACTCATTTCTTGGTCCGTCAAGTCTATATTTTCTCATTTGACAGATATAGATACGTCTGTGTCATAGAAAGTACTGGATAGACAGGCAACCCTTCAGAGTATCAAGTCTCATTAAATAAAGTCTGAGTTAAATATCTGGTGTTGTTTGCCGTCGTTGTGCCATATATTCAGCTGTAAGAAAAGTTTGTTGATTGAGATGGGGGAGGGTTTGGTTGATCCTCCTCGTTTCCTCTGCTGAATTTTGTCTGACAGCATCCTGAAGTGTTTGCCGAAATAAAATTAAAAGAAACCGAAACTATTTGTTGTTCAATGTGATTTTCTTTTATATATAGTAGAAAAGAAAAAACAACAACTGACAAATAAAGTAAAACTTCAATAATAATAATAATAATAATGTGTTTTCGTATCGTTTGCTTTATTTACAAGTATGTTACGACGACCAGAAAAAAAACATACAAAACACACACACACACACACACACACACACACACACACACACACACACACACACACACAAATTATTTTTTCATAGTTTAATCCACTGACTTATTATGTAGTATCCATGGTTTAATCAGTCAGTCAAAGCCAATAGAGTTGGCATTCTGAAAAATTCGTCTGCTAACTGGCAAAGAGTTGTCGTTCTTGTTGTCGACTAAAACGGTTACTTCAAAGAAACCGTCGAACATATTTGTTTAAGAAAAATTCAAGTGAAACTCTGAAGTATTGCAGTAAATATGGCGTACATTTCAGTAGGACTAGACTTGTCGAAGCTGTAATTTGGGTCAAAAGAAATTATACCCCACGAGGAGGGCCGCGTGAACTTCAGGCATGAAATCGACTACACAAAGTAAAAATTAAACTGTGGGTCCAAATAATAAATTCTATCAATCAGTGTTAGTTTATAAAGCAGAAAATTTCTTTGCCTATCATTAATCATAAAAATTTGTGTACTTGCGCAATGTTTTCTGCAAGTCACAAGCAAAATTTGCGTGTGTCATCGTTGACGAAAGAAGCTTCTATCGCGGCGCCGATTGTGAAGTCGTATTCGCGCGTTGGGGTGTCAGTTTCAAAGCCACTGCGCAAATCCAAGATTTGATCGTCCGTGTCATATGATATATCGATCGAAAGGTTTTTCAGTGAATGAGCTTTTCATCGGTAGCTGGCGCATGTGGGCGTGATCATTCCCAGATAACATATCTCATGAGTAAAAAAAAATATAATTGAAAATTTCACGTCAAAATCTAATGCAGTTTTCTCTTGAATTCAAACATGCGCCAGGCACCTTGATAAAGGGCAGGAAAAGCTCTTTCCAACGATACAAAATACAGCGCTGTGGGTTCTATCATGGATTTGCGCAAGCGGTTTTTCTAACACCGCTGTACCGCGGCTGTGTGCGGGGCGCTCACGGACAGCTGACCAAGTTTTTTTTTTACGCTTACCCCTGCTCCACATTCGGCCGTGCTAAAAATACATCTTTCTTTCCAGAACAAAACAAACACGACAGAACTGTAATCCGGATGATGCTTTATTCGCCCATGTTTTTATTTTTGTTATGCGTGCTGTATGTTGAGAGCAGCTCTTGTTGCAAAATAGCTAAATATCGCTCTGCGGCACTGATGTTACCCACTGTTTGTATAGGGACGGACCTACCTATTTCTAAGCATACCAGTTTCAGTGACCTCTCACAAAGGTCAATGTCATAGGGGATTAGGAATTATATCAAAAATAGCTGTATTTTGACATGATTTATTTTTTCTCAAATACTATTCACAACTTCAAAGCCAAACTTGGTGCAAAGACACCTGATGGTAAGACCTTTCTATGTATATTAATTTGGCTGATCCCTCATAAAGGTCAAGGGTCACAAGAGCTCAGGAGATAAGTTTTAAAAAAGCCATATTTTGACAAAAGATGTTTTTTCTTAAATACTGTTCACAACTTCAAACCCAGACTTGCTACAGAGATACCTGATGGTAAGACCTATCTATGCATACTAATGTGGATGACCCCTCGGAAAGGTCAAGGGTCACAAGAGCTCAGAAAATAGGTACAAAATACCCATATTTTGACCAAAAATGTTTTTTCTCAATTACTATTCCCAACTTCAAACCCACACTTGGTACAGAGATACCTAATGGTAAGACCTATCTATGCATACTAATTTGGATGACCGCTTGGAAAGGTCAAGGGTGACAAGAAGTTGACAAATGTGTAAATGCCAATTTTTTTAGATTTGTAGTTATTATCAACATTTTTGCAAACTTGTCAATTACATTTGGCACAAAGGTAGCTGATGATAAGACCTTCCTATGTATACTAATGTAGTCGACTCATCGCAATGGTCACAGGGGTTTCACAGATGTGTGAAAACTAATTAAATTTTGAGAAAACATGGATTTTGTTGGTACAGAAGCCATCCCTTTACTTATTGTCAATCATGTGTGGCTCGGTCATACACTTGAGCCATAAGGGCTTTGCCTTTCTTGTTATCAAAGTTTTGGCCAACTTTTCACACAAACGTAGCTGATGCTAAGACCTTTCTATGCATACTAATTTAGTGATCCTCTGGCAAAGGGCAAGGGTCATAGGGGGTCCAGAAATAGGCCCAAAATAGCCATATTTTGACAAAAACTGTTGTTTTTTTTTTCTGAAATACTATGTTTATCTTCAAGCCCAAACTTGATATTGAGATACTTGATAAGGCCTTTCTATACATACTAATTTGGATGACCCCTCGGAAAGGTCAATTATCACAGCAGGTCAGCAAGTGTGTGAAAATCAGTTTTTGATAGAACTGTATTTTTTTAAAGTTATTTACAAACTTTAAAATCAAACTTGGCATAACGTTAGCTGATGATAACACCTTTCTATGCATGCTAATCGTGTCGCCCCTTACAAAGGTCAAGCAAGGGTCGAGGAAAAAATGCATACATTTTGAGAAAGCTCGGATTTCACTGGTACAAAAGCCAACCCTTTATTGATGTTTAGACACATGAACACACAAAGGTCGAGCTTATTATATGGATTGGTCATACACGTGAGTCATAAGGGCTTTGCCTTTCTTGTTCTCTGTAAACTGACCTGTCTATGGCATCTTAAGGAATAAACTAGGCATCACTGACTGACAAACGCTGAAATGGTACAGGAGTGCTGAAGTATACAGCCCACTGTCAGTAATGATCCTTTGATCTTTACACATAATGTCTTTTCTGCGCGGCAACCACATGAGAACCATTTACGTGGCCTACTGTCTCTGCACATGTCAGTGCGACTCTTACAAATCGCCGGTGTACGTCAGTTGTGTTCAGAAAGAACCATGCTTATTTGCCGGATTTTGCGCGCATGTGGCCCTGATCTGAATGTGAGAATGTCGATGAATGTGTACGTCAGTCATGTTCATAGAGACGTCCACGACATAGTGGTCTGACGCGCTGTGTACTAAAATGCAAGTCAACCGCTGAGCTACCGCGTGCGCCACCATACTCTATATACAGGCCACGGACCACAGTGCTGTTCCGTACTGTCCAGTCTCTTAGCCTTAGTCAGTGCCAGTCATCCCCTAATTGTTCAATTCCCTAAAAAAAACACTACCGCCCACCAGCTGCACATTTGCCATGCACAAAATACCCCCAAAAACAGCACATGACCCGTCTCATTTCTTGGCTATGAAACTGGTTCCTTACCAACCCCACACCCAAGCACAGCTGAAATCAGCGTGCCCCTCAAATCACTACGTCAAAGGCAACTCAACATAGGCCCACAATTAATGTCTACTGGATAAGCTCAGGATGGTATGAATCAAAGCACCAAACATGTCTCCTCTCAGCTAACCACAAACTTCCAGCAAATTCCAACATTCAGCCCAACTGCAAATTTTCAAACAAGGCAAACATTATTTTTAAAAACACTTACTGCCTCAACTTCCCAATTTAAATGTATAACGTGACCTGTCAATACCGAAGGGAGGAAAAAGAAACGTCACGCCTGAGACGACCCTAGACCCAGAAAATGTTCTCTATCATGCAAGAGTACACCACAAAACCTTCTGTCAACATGCTGTCAAAGAAGACACCCAATAATATATTTGTATTAACCAATCAGAAATGAGAAAGACCATAACACTATGTTCTACGCTACGCTTACTCGGAAAGGTCATGGGTCACAAGAGCTCAAGAAATAGGTCAAAAACAGCCATATTTTGACAAAAGGTGTTTTTCTCAAATAATATTCACAGCTTCAAACCCAAACTTGGTACAGAGATACCTGATGGTAAGACCTATCTATGCATACTAATTTGGAATGACCCTTTGGAAAAGGTCAAGGGTCACAAGAGGTCGACAAATGTGTATAAAATGCCAATTTTGATAGAATTGTAGTTATTATCAATGATTTTTGCAAACTTTTCAATCAAATTTGGCACAAAGGTAGCTGATGATAAGACCTTCCTATGTATACTAATTTAGTTGACTCATCGCAAAAGTTAAGGGTGACGGGGGTTTGACAGATGTGTGAAAACTGATTAAATTTTGAGAAAACATGGATTTTGTTAGTGCAGAAGCCATTGCTTTACTTACTATCACACTTGTCTGGATCGGTCATACAGGTGAACCATAACCGCTTTGCCTTTCTTGTTGTGTATAAGCAATGCTTTTACGTAATTAAGACGCATGCTGTGTAAAATAGGCGTGACTGCCTTTGAACATAATCCATAAGCTAGACCTGACTATCGTGTGCTCCCCCCAACGGCCGTCCCCCCCACCCACCCACCCCTACTCCCACCCCACCTCAGTTCATGAACCAGACCTGACTACCGTGTGTCCCCCCCCCCTCCCCCCACCCCCCTACACACACACCTCTACCCGGTAAGACGGGTTTCAGCGTGTACCTTAGTATTTTCTGCGATGTTTAAGCCATGTTTCCATAACACCCTAATGCACGGTAGTCAGGTCTGGCTCACGGACTAACACAGGGATGACGCTTTTTCTGATAATTTTTGAAATGTGTAATCCTAAACGACAAATCATTTAGATATGTGTGCGATGGGCCGGTAGCGAATTGTGCAAGAAATGTCATGTCTGTCCCTTAGTATCTGAACTGTATCGCACAAAAGTGGAATAAACTTGAGTGCCTTGTGTTATATTTACTATAGATGTGAACGATGCAATGAAGTTAAACGTTTAGGGTTTTACGTCTTTTGTCCACCACGAAGGTGCTTTCAGAGACGGGGTACCGAAATAGGGCCTAAACAAAAAAAAGTTTGACCCTAGTTGGATTCGAAACCGGGCCTTCGGTCGAGAGTCGAACACTCTACCACCAAGCCACCCAGCTCCCCGATGCAAGGCAGTGGATCTAAGTTGAATTATATCTTTGCACAGAAAATATTCTTTCTGCATTTACGCATCAGTTTGAGATAAACTTTGCCAGGATTTATTTATCAACTGAACGTATTTATGATTTTTTTTTTTAAAAAGGAGTATTTGTTTCAGCAAGAAGTATAAAATGTAAATGTCACCACTGTGGGTTTAAGTTGTTGCTGCTGCGGACACAGCTTCGGGGCGGGGCACGTCTCCAGGATGGAGGATCATCGCCTACCCAAGATCACCCTGTTCGGCGAGCTCACCACTGGACACCGAGACAGAGGAGCACCAAAGAAGAGATACAAAGTCGGTCTCAAGAAGTCACTTAGTGCCTGCCAAATCGACCACCGCCAGTGGTCTTCGCTTGCTGCGGACCGCGACACCTGGCGCTCTACCATTTACAAGGCAGCCGTCTCCTTTGAGGACTCTCGCACAGCTAACCGGACAAGCGGCTCAGGAGAAGAAAAACAGAGTTATCGTAACTCAGAACCCTGACCAGACCTTCCCCTGCAGCCACTGCGGTCGAACCTGCCTGTCCCGGATTGGCCTCCGCAGCCACGAACATGCCTGCAGACGACGTGGGCAAGCCCTATAGAATCTTCGTTCGCGAAGTCAAGCCAAGAGAGAGAGAGAGGGTTTAAGTTGTGGAAATTTTGCTGGCCACATTATAAACGACAACATCATGAAACATATTGATCTTAAACCGAAAATTCGCTTTTTGTCAGTTAAGCAGAATGAAGTAGGGTTACTTAGAACAATTGTTCCGCAACAATAGTGTATTTAAAAAGAAAACATTTCTTACGTCATTTTTCAACACTTGGATATCGTACAGAAAATTCGTGTAGTCACAAATATTCTTTTCCAGTACTTCGTTTTTTGCCTAGCTATTGCTCTGATTTATTTATTTTGCTTGCTAGCTGATTATCAGTGTTGTGTTGTCTCTATGTTGTGTCGCCTTCTCCCTTTGAAGACACATTAATATTAAGCTTTATCTTTTGGTGAAAAAAAATGGTTTGATTATAAAAAAAATAAAGAATTTAAACGGTCCCAAATTTCCCTTCTGGTCTTTTTGAAAACATGTTCTTCCCATGACACCTTGACGTCATGTGACGTTTCACATGTGTTTGAATCGCGTATAACAGCTGTCACATGAAAATGTAGGAACAGTATCTTGAGTACGAAGAGGGTGGTGGGGGGAGGGGGGGGGGGTCGTTTGGGCTCGGAATACGTGTCGGTGTGTGTTTCGTTGACGCCAGTAAAGTCTGATGTGGGGGGGGGGGGGGGGGGGGGGGGGAAGCATGAATCTACCCAAGGAAAATCACAGATTGAAACTGCCTAGGCGTAAATCTACCCAGTGTAAATGTGTGCTATCGCTGTTCCATTGAGATTTTGTGTAAAGTTCCCCGGGGTCACAAAGACTCCAGGTAAAGTTTTATTTTGGACGGGGTACATAAATTATATTAACCAACATTTTGCTTGATATAGTCCCGATAGTTGACAGATGTGATTACTTAACCTGAATGAAAATGTTCTTGGCTGACGCCTCGGACATTTTGATGCGGGTCTCGTATTCATATCTGCCGTTTGGTGACTATTAGGGGTGCACTCGTTCTGATCTATAGTCACGGATTTTCACGGAACTAGATTCTCAGTGTGCTGAGACCATCAGGGGCTTGAAATTGTTTACTCATTGGTCTAGTCTACGCCTGAAGACCCCAATAGGTACATCTTTTAAAATAAAGCAGAGATTCTTTTCTAAAATTTTACAATAGTATACTGCCCCTCTAAAAATCGTGACGCGCGTTATGAATGGTGTCACACCCTGCAGCATTTACTTATTAGAAGAAGATGATTAAGAACAATTGATCCTTTCTGGAGATAATACTAGCCTCACGCGTGAACTATGTAAGTTTGCCTCTCAAGTTTTTGGATTATGTGCGAAGCAAAAGTGAGTCAATGTTCTGGGCCAGTGGTCGTCCGTCCGCCGGCCTTCGTCTATCCGCCGCCTTCAGTGGCAAACTTTAACGTTTGCATTTTCTCGGAGACTATTCAAGCCATAGTCTTCAAACTTGGCCCAAGCATACTTTGTGGCAAGACCTTTCTGTATACCAATTTGAGTGAGCTCTCTCAAAGGTCACGGTAACAGGGGATCAGGAAATGTGTCAAAAATAGACATATTTTGACAAAACATTTATGTTTTCTCAAATACTATTCACAACTTCAAACCCAAACTTGGTACAAAGATACCTGGCGGTAAGACCTATACATTCTAATTAGTTGACCCCTCGTAAAGTAAAGTTCAAGGGTCACAAGAGATCGGAATTTTTTTTTTTTTTTTTTTTTTTTTTTTTTTTTTTTTTTTTTGAAATAGCCATATTTTGACAATGACCTTTTCTCTCAAATACTATTCACAACTTCAAACCCAAATTTGGTACAGAAATACCTGATGGTAAGACCTCCCTAAGCATACTAATTTGGATGACCCTCAGAAAGGTCAAGGGTCTCAAGAGATCAGGAAGAAGGTCACAAATAGCCTTTTTTCTTTTTCTTTCTTTTTTTTTTTTTTGAGGGGGAGGGGGGGGGGGGAGACAAAAATTGTTTTTTCTCAAATACTATTTACAACTTCCAGCCCAAACCTGGTACAGAGATACCTGATGGTAAGACATTTTATGCATGCTAATTTGGACTACCTTTTCGTGAAATGTCAAGGTTTACAAGAGATCCTCGAATAATGTGTCTATTCTTTTGGGGGTAGAATTTTAGTGGGTTTTTTTGTTTTGTTTTGTTTTGGTTTTTTTGTTCTTGTTTTTTCATGATTTTTTCAAACTTGTCAACCAAATGTAGCAGAAAAGTATCTGGTGATAAAAACTTTCTATGCTTACTAATTTGGTTCACTACTAACAAAGGTGAAGGGTCATGGGAGGTTGGCAAAAGTGAAAAATGCATACATTTTGAGGAAACTTTGATTTCGCAGGTACAAAAGCCAACACTTTCGTTATGTTAGAATACAATATTTCAGTGACCTGTCGGAAGGTCAAAGTCACAAATGTTAGATTAAGTATGTTGATCGGTCATTCACGTGAGCCTTAAAGGCTTTACCATTCTTGTTATTTGTTCTTCATCACTGAGCTAAACACTAAAGCGGCGATACCGTCACAGTGCAACGCACGTTATGGTGTTCGATTTTGTTTTGTTTTTTGCACTGTGCAAGCATTCTTAAATTTCTGCTAAAATTCATTTTACACAAAAACAGTTGGTCTACTGCGTTTACTGTAAAGTCATCCTTTATAAGTTCACTTATGATATATACACATTTCTGTACAGACTAATAGGCACATTTTCAACTTCATCACTAAGTTTTCATAGCTCATTTTTTAAATAAGAGTATTAGGTGATCAGTCTAACGATTAGTCTAGGTATATGAAAAAATAAATATAACAGAGTGAACCAGATGTTCCTCTGTGTACATTAGTACATGTCATTCATGCGGTAAATATTTATTGACAATTAACTGCACTACATTATTTTGACGAGTCAGTATAAAAAGCCACAGGCCACACAGGGTAATTGCTTCCGGTGCATGTAGTAACTTTTCCGCCAGAAATAGTTCAAAAAATTTCCTCCCTTTTTGCCATTTTTTTAGGGTGTAAAACTTCAATTGTATGCCTTTTTTGGCGTTTTGAGCAACAAAAGGCATGACTGACAGGTGGTGTGAAAAAGAGCAAAGTCTGGGTAATTTTAGTCGACCTAGTGTGTTCATGGGAGCCTAATTGGGGCATGTGCACGGTTGTATGCAGGCTTGCAGACGACAGTTTTGTCATGGGGTACTTAATGCATTTGAGTGTTGTGAAAAACGCTAACTCTTCATTTTTTTTTAAATTGCTGAAATAGCTTCTCCTGTGATGTGCTCCGCGTGGATTTTTTGTTTTGGCAGAAAAGTTCTTCGTTCATAGTTTTATGCTGCAAAAGGCTAACAGATAACAGTGTGTGAAAAGGGGGCGTAACCTAATTGCCCTGTGTGGCCACATGTACATACGATACAGAGCTGTCCCTGATCACCTTGGTGCAGAGGGACCAAAAAAATGGAGAAAACGAACGAACGATTCAGAGAATGAAAAGTGAACAACAACTTGCAATCGACTGAATTCGATCCGCCAGTTTCTTTCAGTAATAATAAAATATAACAGAGTGTTATTTTACTATGCATGATTGCGTGATTTATTACAGAAAATACCGCACGAAGAGTGGGTTTCAAACATATACCAATAATCTCCCTTGTATATACTTTCTCGGTCAGTGTCAGTGTTAGTAGTTCTTCTAGCCCGTGTTTTAGTTCACGACGGCTTACTTCCCTTCATCGACTCTTCCGGAAGTGGTGATTACCATAGAGACTGGGCCATTTGTCCATGGCTAGACAAGTGAACAAGTTTCTTAAGCCCCTTCCACACTTTGTTTACCTTTTCTGACTGACGTCTTTCGGCCACATTTTAAGTACATTAAACCAATTAACAGGAAAACCAGCCATGAGCGCAGTTAGTGGACCAGGCACCGCGAGGTGAGTGTATTTAAAGAAGAGCTCTCGCGGTTCTCTAGTTCAAGTAAATATGAAGAACAGCTGTTTGTGTGTTATTCTGTGACTTTGGGCCCTA
This sequence comes from Semisulcospira habei, assembly GCA_036245525.1. NCBI lineage: Eukaryota > Metazoa > Mollusca > Gastropoda > Semisulcospiridae > Semisulcospira > Semisulcospira habei. Next base: position 243,511,664 of record BTPG01000002.1, read on the forward strand.
CAACTACAGGCCTTAAGGTCCCGAACCACAGACCGACACACATTTGGCAACTACCTACGGGTCTAAAGTCACACGTTTATCTTGCTACAGGTGCATTTGTTGACACTAAGCGCACACTCGGCCTGAAAAGCGCAGAGTGAACACGAAAAAGGGGGGGGGGGGGGGGGGAAGGAGGAGGGGGGATGATGGGTACACTTTTTCTTTTTATCAGAGTGATAACCCCAAGTGTAAAGGAACATTCCACTTCATGATTTAACTTTTCTGTCAGAGGAGTGCAATGTATCTATTTTATCTCAAAATGTGCATATAAAATTGTTCTTTCAGCCAAATTGGAAGCACAGTTACCAGTGATGAAGCAGATCCCAACAAGCCACCAGCTACCACCGAGACACCAAAGTCCAGTGAGGAAGCCTTGGCTTATCTTGAATCAATTGGTATGGAGACATTCTTTGAATTTTTCTGTCTGTCCCTCAGTTTATTGCAGCGTTTATGGCAAATGTCAGTTATCAGTGAAGCAAATGTCCTAGATGATGTCAGTATTTAAAATATTACATGGATCAGGAATATAAACCTGTCTGATGTTTAACCCATTCACTGCTAAGAAAAACTGATCACCACCCAACTGCAAGAGATATAGATCCTTATGAGCCCCCGCAGTTGCAGAGGTTTGTGAGGTTTTATGCCCTTTGCTGACAACACTCTGTGTCTATGTTCCTTAGATGGCTGTGGATCTTTGACATTGAATCTACAATGATTTAAAAAACACACCGTGCGTCCTCTTGCAGTGGAGGGGTTAATGAGGACCTGTTTTCTTGGTTACTGGTAGGATGAGATAAGTATGTCTGTGTCCAGAAATACTGAGAACCAGTGCTGATTATAATTTGAAACTTTTTGTCAGTAGTGTCGGGTACACTTTCTGGTGCATTCAGTGTGATGCAAATTAGCTCTTTATTATATAAATACTATCTGTGAATAATGTTTGCAGCTTTAGAAATGTCAATAAGTCTGTTTGTCTTTTTTGAGTCTCTTTACACTTTTTCTCATTGACCTAGGAGAGCTGGCTCTATTCAATTTTTTTCGCTGGTCATCCGTTCTCAAGGCAAGGGGAGTCCCCTTGTCACATAATTATTACCAAGGTAACGTGATAAGTAGACTCCCTTATTACTTGTTACGATGACACTGACAGCGTTACTCACCGAGTAAAGCGTTCTCCCCCAAATAAATCTTTGGCCAATCACATTTCTCGGTACAAACATACCCTAATCGTTATTCAGTCAAACCTCTATACAAAAATATGCCAATAAATAATTAATTTAGGGGACTACACAACAACAAAAAACATATATATAGTTGTTCTGTGATACTGCTGGTACCGGCTTCATACAAAACATGACTAAATAATTGGATTTAAGTTAGATAATACTAGTAAAACCTGTTCTGAACAGTCACCGGATTTTACGGTCACCTGCCGTTTATGGTCATTTTCGCGATGTACGGATGATGTTTACTGTATAAAGTATCTGGATTATATGGTCACCTGCTGAACACGTCCAACGGTCAGGGTATCGAAGCCAAAATGCAAAATACCTGGAATATACAACCACGGCCATACCGGCGTAGTAAAGCCGTCACGCGCAAGGGGTCAATGACTGCTCATTAAACACATCGACTCAAGCTCATTAAACACATCGACTCAACAGCATGACAAAGCGGAGCGTCATGTCATTACGCAATGATGTGTGCATGCCATCTGCTTGACGCTGGGTTAAGACGCCTTGTGAAAGGGGTGGCGTATATCAATGGGATTGACAATTAACTGGGGGAATAGAACACCCACGTCGCAAAACGCATGTCTACAAGAGGCATAGACTTTCACGCGCCCGGGCTCATGATAATCGATGTCTCCTTTTGACTTCATTTACCTCTGTTGTTTGTTCTCTTATGTAAAATGCATCCTATGCTCAGTTTCTCATCTTGATTATCGACTTCTGATTTTGCAACAGAAGCTCTAGTTCTAAGTCAATGGCCGTACAACTGGTTAAATCAGAACAGAAGCTCTAGTTCTAAGTCAATAGCCGTACAACTGGTTAAATCGAAAGGGAATTAAGCAGGTGTTGAAATTGATGCCCTTACAGTCAAACTTGGCAGAGTGAATTGTGTTCGCAGTGTGCGTGTGTGCATTTTGGTTCTTACCGAAGGTGGCAGGCAGTATATAACTGTGATGATTTTACAAACAGTAAGGCCACAAACTTGCACTGTAGGGGATATACACTAGCATACACTAACTCTAGCAGTGGTAAAGGTTAGCGCAGATTTACATTTCTGGGTGCTTCTGGGTCCATTTCTATCGTACCAGCCATGAGTGGTCACCTGCTGTTTATGGCCACTTTTGCCTTTGCAACAGGGGTGACAGCTCATAGCAGGTTTTACTGTATTAACGACAGAAAAATTCAACTGAAGCAAAGGCCCGATCACGTACTGACCGTATTCAAAACGGTGAAGAAACAAAAAGCTGGATAAATAAAAATTGAGGGGGTTACGCAACAAAATAACTATAAGTGCGAGTTATGTTGGCCTATATTACCAATGTCATAAAAAAGGATTGACTGAAATTGTGTTAAATTAAAAATACCTGAGAGGAATTCCAGACGAATGCAGTTAGTGCGAGGTTGTTGACTGATAGTTGGAAGTATGGAGATTTATGTCCCCTGAATCTCTATGTCACAGGTAAAGTTTGGGGTCCTTTCAGTAGTATATTTCACACATACCTCTTACAGTTGAAGACAGAATCGTTGTACTATGTGTTAGGCTTTGCCAGTTGTTCTTGTCACCTCAAGGGTCCGGTCGGGAGGGGGGGGGGGGTTCGGTGTCAGAGGTAAGAGTCGAGGGCTTTAGCCTCAGACTCTTACCTCCGACATTGACCCCCTCTCCCCCTGACCGGACCCTCAAGGCGACAAGAACCACTGACAAAGCCTAGCTCGTATTACAACTAACAGTGGACCATTTTATAAGAGATGAATCATGATATAAGATTGCGGCCAGGCACCATTTCCTGGCCGGCCGCTCCGGCAAAATCCGTCAACTGTGCTTTCAAGCGACGTCTATACTTATTATTTTCCAGACAGTGTTGTGCCATCAAGTTTCTAGGATACAGTGATGTACTTTTTCACTAACTTATTTGATAGAATACCGTCTTTATTTTGTAATGCCGGATCGTCTTCATCCGTTCAGTGTAACAGTCGGAATTTCAACCTACTTCGAGCCAGCCTCTATAGTAAAACAAGAGCGTGCAGAAGAACTGTGAAATAACTAATCATGTGCTATTCCGGGTTCATCCTACAGTGTTTGCAGACTGGTACCAGATTTTTCTTTATTCTGTCTGACTCCACAGAAAAGTGTGAAAGCATACAGAGAAGCATCTACCAGCGAGCTTTGCTACTTTCTTAGTTACTGCGTTTCCTTCTTGTAGTCGGCGGCCGTGTTTATCTAGCATCTGCCTGGCTCGCCGACTTTCGCTGTTGACAGACATTTCCCAACAAGCAGTATGCCAGTGAAATGAACAGGACTGTGTGTGGGTATTTTAATATAACGACTCATGACGGATACCAGAATGATATTTGTGTGTTTTTAAATAGTCACAGTGTTGACGGACTTTGTCGGAGCGGTGCCCTCTAAATACCGGTGCTGTACTAAAGCGACGGGCCTCCAGGTGCAGCTTTGACCGTTGTTTTTATGTTGCCTAGATAGGAGATTATTTTCCTTTCGACGGTGGTAATTTGTTTCTGTTGTTAACTTGTATTTTTATGTACTAGCTTTTGTCAAGTAGGAATTTAACGAAAGAGCATATACTAGTGTGTTCAGGAGACTTAGGGCTGTCTTAGCATTCTGTTTGTGTCAGGGTGGATTGGGTCGGGATGAGGCCACTGGCGCCGCACGGCCATTAGATGCCTTGGCGATGGGCTTCACCCGTCCCGAGTCATTGTCCATTTTGTAGCTCTGTTATTGTAATTTGTGGAATGAGCGAGTGAGTGAATGTGAGCATCACCTGCGGTGGCAAGACAATTGTTGCTGTGTATGATTATTCTCTATCACAGCAACAATAAAGTCATCTTGAATCTTGAATATATTAACCTATCCTGCTCTAATTTTATTTTGCAAATTTGGTGTTGTCATCAGAAGACTGCATTACAATCCAGGAGCCAGATCCACCATGATAGTTAAAGGCTTAACCCATTTGGACCCAACACCCCAAAGCAGGAGATGGATTGACCATGATAATTCAAGGGTAGTGCCAGATTCACTTGGCGCCATCAGGCACCAAACTAATCTGGCACTACCCTTGAATTAACATGGTTGATCCATCTCATGAAACTGGCATATAATTGTTAAGTGACACTTCTAAAATTTGCGAAAATCAGCTTTGGGGTTCAATGGGTTAAGGTCAAATGTTGATGCATCTAGCAAGAGACAGTGAGTCGGAAATTGTTTAGCAAATCATTTGAATAGAAGTGTACTTGTGTCATACTCCCCAAGTGGGTCTATCTGGGGAGTACTCCCAAAGATGTTATGAGCACTGCTGGGGTTGTATACTCCTTCTACATTAGTTTTGCTGTTGTTTTCTTTTATCAATCTGAGTAGTATTTCAATCATTCTTGTACTTTTCCCCAAAAGTGCCAGAGGAGGATTACAAGTATGTAATGTTTGATGACAACCTGGTGACTGTCTCCGACACTGGCAAGGAACTCGGAGAATTCTCCGTCACCGTGGAACCCACAAAGTTCAAAGGTCAAGAGTGTTTTCTTATCCACGCCAACAGTCATGGTGCAATTGATGGTGTGCCGTGTGGAACCTCCATCGTCTGTCATGTGGCCAAAAACATGAATACACTGGAACAACACCATCATGAATATGTGAAGGTAGTCAGATTTGACTGTCATGTTTAGCTCCTTCACTTCTGTGAAAGATTGAACAGTATCCAATTGCAAGAGGTATAGATCCTCATGAGTTCCCGCATATGACTCTGACCCTTGATCGCGGGAGTGGAGATCTTTGATGCTGAATTTACGCTTTCAAAAACACAGCCTACATCCACATAGGTGTGAGGTGTGCGGAATGGATCATAGCTTCTTCCCCCCTTCTTCTCCTTCCCCTTTACACCGCTCACCCCCCCCCCCCCCTGAAAAAAAATTGATAATGGACTGAGTCTTGAAAAGAAACACCATTTTCAACATCTGCACCTTATGTCTTGGACAAAATAGCCCTAGTAAACTATTAGCATCCCCCTGGAGAGGTAACTGCCTGTGCAGTTGATGTGACACCACCTAGATCAGTATTTATGTTGACAAATTATGAAGCATATAGTTTCTAAGGTTATGTATGCAATTACTGTCTTGTCTTTCAGCTAGAGAACTGCCCTCTGGACAGAAAAACAGTTATTGTCCGTCAATCTGACAGTTACATCATCAACAGGGTCATCACTCAGGGCGAGGTATGGTTGTGTTGATTTTCTCCTCACTGGGTCTGATGAGTCTGATGCAAATTTATTTATGACTTTTTTATATTATATTTTTATTATTGTTGTTATTTTCTGTTTGTTGTTGCTGTTGATTAAAAAAAAAACGGAATGTTGGTGAGCAAGAATTAAGGAACTAAAGGCTTCCTCAGACGGAGAAACGAAACGAAACATTTCGTTGAAATGTCCGCATTTCAGACATTTCTCCAACATTTCGTTTCACGAAATGCGAAACGACACATTTCATGAAATAGAACTTGTCTCTATTTTGCAAAACATTTCGCCGAAACATTTCTACCGTTACCCAATCAGCGTCGCCCGCTGCCAATCTGACGTCATTCAAGCCCAAACACTGAGGATAGCAACGGTAAAGCGATGCCGTGGATTCAGGTCTATTATGGCTAGAATTGCATGATGTGACGCACGATTCTGTAAGATTTAAGCGGAGAAATCATTTTCGAAATGAAATCTATCAAGTATCATCACTAAAGTACTACCAAAATATGATTTTAGGTCAGTTTTCTGAACCCCACTTTCATCGGCTGCTCTGCGAAGCCGCCTACCCAATGGCGGCTATCGTTTCGAGACGGCGGCATCCTCGATTCACTTGAACCAGCCTTGTTTACGTATTCAAAAGCGCTTACGGTTATTCGATATGGTCGGCAATTCACTTTAATTGTGTAAGTGAAGGCACACATGTCTTATATGTTTAGTTTTTAAGCGTCAGTAGTCAGAAATATGACCCGATATCCACCGATACAAACCAGAGCATGTGTCAGTGAAGAGTTACTTCCCCTGCACCAATCGAAATGAATTTTCACCGCGTTTCTACGTGTGCGGAGGAGGCATTTCGATGCAATGAAAATGTTTCGTTTCTTGTGCATTTTGTTTCTCCGTGTAGGGAAGCCTCAAGTAATTGCTACATTTTCAAAGTAAACTATATTTGCAATGGTGTTTTTCATGCCATTCTGTCACGTCGTAGTCGTAGTATGATGCAGTCACACCAGACGCACGCACATAGGGTTCTTGTAAAGAAACTTCACTCAACTGCAATCCGTCACATGTGGCACAAGGTTGTAGACCACTCAGGAGTAACAGTTCCAACAATATTTTATTGCAGCGATGCGATCTCAGCTCTATGCATCCACAAATGCATCAACACTGATACACCGTCTCCTCTACAAAACATCAACACTTTTGACACACTGCGTCTCTCATTCAATGTACACACATACTTCCTAACACAGTCTTTTATACTATTACAGATTTTCAGAACAATCTAGCAAATTCTCCCAACACAACCAATCAGAAAAGAAAACGTAACCAAAACTCATTAATATTCATTAAAAAAGAACTCTCTAGAAGTTACTACAAATTTCTACTACCCTCTAAGCGCCTTTGATAAATTGTTACGAAATGTTGCTGACAACTTTGACGTCATCTGAGGTCACTAGAAAGATCGCGACCCTGCTCGAACCTTCCAGTCTAATGTAGGTTAAACTTTCAACATTTCAACGAAACTATGCATCACAAGAAAAATCGATCGCAATTCTACGTGCTAAAGAAAATGAATCCTACTAAAAATGTACGTAATTCTTATCCGAAATAACTCAAATGAATATTGGATCTTTCCTATGATTAACACACACATGCTCTCAAAGAATAACACAAACACAAACGTAACATTACCCCCCCCCCCCCCCCCCCCTTTTTAGAACAAAATTTCACAAAATTTCTTCTCAAATCTCAAAATACGGTTGTGGCTGTGTCAAACTTCACAGAATGATAAACACTAACAATCTCACATCAAAACTTAAATTAAATAAACTGCTGTGGAATAACTGTTTAACAGTTCCTTTAACTGTCCTGAACACAGAAATGTTCCTTTAAACTGCTCTGCTCAGGTAATCCACTCCAAAGTTCTGTGAACCCTTGATAGACTGTAACTTAATGTCAAAATTCTGCAAGAACACCACCAAATCATGAGATGGGCACAGTTCAGATAGTTCAAGGATTAATGGTCCAGGTTCGAATACTGTCCGCATATTGAGTGAACCGACTCGTTTGACTTTAGATTAACTTCATGCTGGATGGTGTCTGTTGTCCCCGGGTCATGTGTAAACCGATGCTTGAACTCCGTAGTTAGGACTCTCAGCTCTTCTTGTTGTGCCTGGGTCAAGTTTTGACCGAACTGGATGTCTTCTACACCCTCCTGGTGGCAGAGCTCATTTAGGTCAAACTGGTTCTCGTCGTCTTGTCTCTCATCAGCAGTCAGACGCACTGATGCCGCTTGTTGTGGTTTGTCCTGACGACCTCTCTCGATGTACTTCTTCAGCAGATTCGCGTGGTAAGTCTTTATCTTGTTGTTGACTTTGTAGTCGTTGATGCCAACCACTGTGTCAACCATGTATGGTCCCTTCCACTGCATCAGGAGTTTGTTGTTGTCGATGGGGAAAAGAACAACACCTTTTCACCTGGCTGGAACCATCGAGTTTTGGCTTTACGGTCATAGTAATGCTTCCCCTTGTTCTGCACCTTCTCCAATTCTTCTCAAGCCATCCTGAGGATATCCTCCAGCTTCTCTCTCAGGTCGAAAACATACTGGTAGCTGATCTTCACCTCAGGCGCGTCGATGTCCTTGGTCCACAGCTCCTTCAAGATGTGCATGGGTCCCCTTACAATCCTGCTGTACAGTAATTCAAAGGGGGAGAACCCTGTCAAATCCTGGGGAACTTCACGGTAAGCGAATAGCAAGTCATTGATGTATCTATGCCACAATCTTGGCTGCTCAGCAGACAGTTTCTTCAGCATAGCCTTCAATGTTCCACTAACCTTTTCAACCAACCCGTTACACATGTGGTGGTAATGGGTCGTAGCGAGGTGTCGGATGCTCAACAGCCGATTGACTTCCTGGGTCCCTAGATCACACGGGATCTCTTCAGGAATCCCCAGATGGCTGAACTTGTCCATGAGCGCCTCTGTCACTGTTGGAGTGTCGATCTTCTTTAATGGTATGGCCTCAGGATATCTTGTAGCTTAATCCACCAGGGTCAGTATGTAGTGATGACCATCTTCACTTGGAGAAGATATTGGCCCCACCAGGTCCACAGCTACCCGCTTGAAAAGGCATATCGATCAGTGGCATTTTCTCGAGAGGAACCCTGGAACCTTTCCCTTGGAGATTGTCTTCTGGCATATGTTGCATGATCTGCAGAATCGGGTGACGTCGCCCCCCCCCCCCCCCCACCCCCACCCCCACCCCCCGCCCGCCTCCCATATCAGGCCAGTAGAAGACTTAACCAAAACTCATTAATATTCATTAAAAAAGAACTCTCCAGAAGTTACAACAAATTTCCACTACCCTCTGAGCGCCTTTGATACAATGAACTTTGACGTCATATCTGAGGTCACTAGAAAGATCGTGACCCTGCTCGAACCTTCCAGTCTGTTGTAGGTTAATCTTTACAACATTTCAGCAAAACTGCGTCACAAGAAAAATCAATCGCAATTCTCCGTGCTAAAGAAAATGAATTCTACTAAAAAGGGGTACACAATTCTTATCCGAAATAACTCAAATGAATATCAGATCTTGCCTATGATTAACACACACATGCTCTCAAAAAATAACACAACAACCACAAACGTAACACATTAAAACACATAGTTCAGTATGAAATGAAAATGTTCATAGTGCAGTTGCGATAATGTGAGAATTGTATTTCAATTGTGACATCATTGCCAAATTTAGTTATAACATCTGTTTCAGGATATTCAACGGACATCTCGCACTGTTCCACTGGAGACAATGAAAGGCTTCATCTCTGAAGGTCAGTCAATTCTCATAACCGAAACAGTTTGTGCTTATTGTATTTTAGATAACAGTGTCAGCCATCCAGCTTGAAAAACTACAGTAGCTGAAGGATGGACCATTGCAGGGAAGGGGCAGCAGGGAAGACAAAATCTTCTTGGGCCCTAGTACTATAAGTAGCCATTTAGACCACATATACCATTCAGGTGAAGTCTGGGGGCCCTGATTTTTGGCTCACGTGCGAAGCAAAAGTGAGTCTGTGTTTTGGGCCAGTGGTCGTTCGTCTGTCATCCGTCCGCTGTCGTCCATGGTAAGCTTTAACGTTGGTGTTTTCTCGGAGACTAGTCAAGCTACATTCTTCAAACTTGGCCCAAGGATACGTTGTGGTAAGACCTTTCAAAACATACCAATTTGAGTGACCTCTCACAAAAGTCAAGGTCACAGGGGATCAGGAAATAGGTAAAAAAAATAGCTATATTTTGACATAATTTAGTTTTTCTCAAATACTATTCACAATTTCAAACCCAAACTTGGTATAAAGATACCTGATGGTAAGACCTTTTTATACGTACTATTTTGGTTGATCCCTCTAAAAGGTCAAGGGTCACAAGAGCTCAGGAAGTAGGCGAAAAATTGCCATATTTTGACAAAAATATGTTGTTGTTTTTCTCAAATACTATTCACATCTTCAAACCCAAACTTGGTACAGAGATACCTGATAGTAAGACCTATCTATGCATACTAATTTGGATGACCCCTCAGAAAGGTCAAGGGTCACAAAGGCTCAGGAAATAGGTCCGAAATACATGTAGCCATATTTTGACAAAAGATGTTTTTTCTCAAATATTATTCACAACTTTAAACCCAAACTTGCTACAGAGATACCTGATGGGTGGACCTTTCTATGCACACTAATTTGGTTGCTCCCTCGGAAAGGTCAAGGGTCACGAGAGCTCAGGAAATATGTGTAAAATAGCTATATTTTGACAAAAGATGTTTTTTCTCATATACTATTCACAACTTAAAACCCAAATTTGGTAAAGAGATACCTGATAGTAAGACCTATCTATGCATACTAATTTGGATGACCCCTTGGAAAGGTCAAGGGCCACAAGAGGCTGGCAAATGTGTGTAAAATTCTGATTTTTGATAAAATTGTAGGTGTTCCCAAATTTTTGCAAATTTTTCAACCAAATTTAGTCGACTCATCATTAAGGTCAAGGGTCACGGGGGGTTGACATATGTGTGAAAAATGCTTACATTTTCAGAAAACATGGATTTTGCTGCTGCAGAAGCCAGCCCTTTTCACAAAGGTCACTCATGTAAATCGGTCATACACATGAGCCATAATGGCTTTGCCTTTCTTGTTTTTCTAGTACTTATGGTAGCCTGAACAATTATTGTGTGTGAACATTTTGAAATTGCATTGCCTTTGGACCTCCTACAAAAATGATGTTACTTCGTCAAACTAGAAATCTCCTCGTATTTGGTGACATGAGTGGATTTAATTCTCCCGTGGTAGTGTCTAGAGATGGCTTGGCACCTGTATGGCACCAAGCTGATCGTGCACTGTCCTTGAACTGTCGTGTTTGATTGATCTGCAACTGGTTTCATCACTGTAGTCATCAGAAGACACCTAGTGTTATCATATTTTGGAACTCATCTTGGAGTGTCATTTGATCCCTTTAATGCCAAGAAGAACATTAACATTGTCAAACTGTAAGAGTTATAGATTCTCATGTGCACCCGCAGTTCTGGGGGTCTCATGATGATCTATGCCTCTTGTTGACACTACTATTTATCAGTGTTCTTTGGACAACAGTTTGTTGCATTGAATTAACCCTTTTCATCCTATTCACTATTGCTTAAAATAAATTTGACCATGATAGTTCAAGGGTGGTTCCAGAATAGCTTGGCGCCTCAGGCGCCAAGCTATTCTGGCACCACCTTTGATGTAAAATGATTGATCTATCTCCTAATCTGTAATGTAGCCTTCATAGGACAATAAGCAAATTTTAAAATATCCAGCCTCAGGATGTAATGGGTTAACAAAGATTTTAGAATACCTGTGTTCAATGGCAGTGAAAAGGTAAAAATGCTTTGTAAAATTTCATGCTTTAAATTGTTCCTTCTAAAGTTTCTGGGTTTTTTATGTCTTTTTTCAGTACTTTGATCTAACAAGTTTTCTTAATATATTTTGCTTGAATATTCCAGGCTCAAATTTACTGCTCCATCGACTGTTCATTGAGAAGAGTTTGCCAGATGAACTGTGGTTTGTCTCCTTTGACTCAGAGACCAACCTCTGCCCTGCAATATATGTGAGTTTCATAGGGATCGTTTGTTTATGATACACTTTTTGAATTCTTTTGCATCTTCTACACTCATGATGATTGAGATGGCTGCCGAGGTGTTTAAAGGAACACCTGTTTTAACCCTTACCACACCAGCTAATATGTTTAAGTACAACACATTAGCTGGTGTGGAATTAACTCCAGCCGTGTTCTGATACAAGATGGTGGTCAGACCTCTTCCTTCTCTGTGCACAAATACCATCTGGCCATCACCAGCCGCTGCAGAAGTTGGCCCGATAACCTTTTGCACACTTTTTTCTAAACAAAAAGAAATCTTAGAAGATAATATAGTGTAACATTTATTTTGATTTTACTTTTTCATATAAGTTCCAAGAAATTGTACTTTGTCAAATGATATGATACACATGCAGAAACCGTGCATCAGTGCCACCAGAAAAAAAAATATTACGGGGGAAAAAAAAGGAGCTTACTCACATTCATCTATTTCTGATAAAACTATTGTTTAGTAGTACTTTATATAAGTGTAACTGCATATAAAATGTATATTGAGGTAGTGCATAAACTTTAAAAAAAGGTTGATATTCATTTGAGTTTTTATTTCCTCAAAAACATTACCGATGACATGACTACATGGGAATATCTACTTCTAGGCTCAATTTTAGCCTACTTGCCCATTGTGTGCCCACACAACCCGAGAGGCACTCGGGGAACCCCCCAGAGGGGCCGAGAGTTATCTCCCCATACCTGCCTTACCAGATCCGGTCACGAGACCATTCAGTCTTTCTACTTCGCTCGTGGAGAGAAGACGTGTCTGGCCCGCGCTCTCGCTGCCTCGACCGGTCTTCTGCCTACCGACGCTTGTTGCCGACTCTGTGTGCTCTGCGCCCGCTTCTACCCTGCCTTCTACCTGGCCGTCTCTTCCTGCTTCGTTGGGCTGCTTGCGGGGATTCTTCTGCGTCTGTGGACGGCGGTTTGACTGCCCTTTCCCCCCCTTCCCTTCGTTGCAGAGGTAAGGTAGCGGTAGTTCCCTCGGCCGTCCCTCGGGCTGAGGGCCGGCTGTCTATGGGTGTTTCCCTGCTTTTTGCTGGTGGTTTGGTTTCAGTGCGTAGTGCCTGATTAGCTCACGGTCGGCTGTTGCCGTGTCGCGCCCGTTTTGCACGTGGGCCTTGGGCTCCGTGTGTGTTAGCCCGTTTAAAGCCCCGTTAGCCCTCCGAGAGTGCCCCATTACGCTTTCACCGGGAGCCCGCCTACGCTTCGATAATGTTGTGCTCCCGGTGCGATGACTTTAGGTGGCCGACGGACACTCACTCGGTCTCCCTACCGCGTTCGGTGGTTCCTCGGACCACAGGTGTAATAATAATAATAATAATAATAATAAGCACATTAAATAGGCGCTTTATCCCAATGGAAAATCGGCTCAAAGCGCCGCCCCGAACTGGGCCCAACAAGCGCGCTCACGTGAGTCACGCGCATTCACTCACACACGGGACGTAAACACAGAACTTTCACGTGGTGCTAAGGGCAAGCTCAAGCGAGCTGCTGTAGTTTTTGGAAGTTCAAAATCGTTTGTATTTGAAATTGGTTGGGTGGACTGAATCTGATACCAGAGTTAAGCGGTGTGCGGCCTGGCCTGAGGTTATGTGGGCGGACCTTGGTCCTTTTACCGCCGAGAGCGTGCCCGCCCGGCTTACGAGCGTTCAGCGCCCTTTGACACGTTGGCCGCCCTGGCTGTTTCCTCGGCCACTCCCGCACGGAACGGTCCCCTCGTCGGGGTTCGCGGTTTTGTCTGACCACAGGACCGCCTCTGCTGCCACGCCCGCTGACCCTTCCGGAGGGTCTGTTTGCCGGCTTAGCGCACGTCTCACTGAGAGTGACCAGCAGCAGTCGGCCTTGAGCCGTCCGTCGTTGACGAGCTGTCCTCACCACTCTCCCCGCACCAAGCCCGCTGATCCTTCCGGAGGATCACCTTGCCGGCATAGTGGCCTACTTCCGGAGTAGGGCCCGGAGAGACGTCAGCACCGTCCGTCGCGACGCAGCCGCGACCCTGATCCTCATCGTTCCTCCTCCAGACGCCCGCGCTCGCGCTCGCCTCGCGAACACCGTCAGCGGGATTCTCGACGCCCCCTGCAGGACGATGCGCTCAGCCTGCTACCCGAAGTCTCGGTCTCGGCTCTGTTGGACGAGGAGGATCGCTCGACCTCGCACGCGGCAGCTTCCCCGGAGCTGAAGAGGAAGGTTGCCGCCTGCGTTGACGCGGAGAGGCAGGTCAAGAAGTTTAGGTCGCTTCCCCCACCGCCCGGCTTTAAGGGTCTTCGAGACGTCTTTTCGTCGCACCTACAGCTGACCACGTCCCAGGAGCCGGTCTTCTTCTCCGACCGTCGCTGGCCCGCGGATTTAGACATCTTGTTTCGGCGGGACTGGTATGCTGGACTCTCCCAGGCCTTCTCCATCCCTCTGCCTATGCGGGACCCTTCGGCGGTGTCCCTAGCCGGCGATCTGACTCTGCTGCGGCGGTCCCCGCTGCGGGGCCTGGACAAGACAGCGACTTTTGTCCGAAACACCTTAGCCTGCTCGGGTGCTATGGAGCTCCTCACTCAAGCCTTGGTTCGTCGGGTGGAGCTATCCTGGCATCCTTCCATCTCTCCCCTCCTAGGAGACCTGCTGGTCCTCGCGGAGACCGCCAACTGCGCCGCCTACCATTCCTCGGTCAACGCGATGGTGGCTTCGGCCAATTGCGACCTCATGCGTCGAGATGCCCTGCTCCGCCCCTGCAGTACGTTGCCGCCGGACCTGCGAGCGCAACTTCACCGTGCCCCCTTGGGTGGACCCTTGCTGTTCGGCGACTCAGTCTCTACGGGTCGGCAGTTCGTTCCTCGTGAGGTCTGTGCGACTGGGCCGGAGACGTTTGGTCGGACCTCTGGAGTTTTATCGGCGAGAGCGACCTCCGTCTACTATCTCTCGTCCGGCCCCTGTGGACACTTCCGCCGCCCCTTCGGTAACGACCGCCCTTCCTCGCATCGGCCCCTCGGAACGGTCTGCTCGTCGGGACCCGGCGTTGTGCGCTGACCAGAGGATCGCCACTGCTGCCACGCCCGCTGACCCTTCCGGAGGGTCTGTTTGCCGGCACAGCGCCCGCCTCACTGAGCCCGGCCTGCAGCAGTCCGCCATGAGCCGTCCCACGTTGACTGGCCTTCATCCTCTCTCTCTCCCCGAGAAGCCCGCTGATCCTTCCGGAGGATCTAGACGCCGGCATAGATCCCTTCTCACTGAGTCCGGCCAGGAGAGACGTCAGCCTCAACCTGCGCGACATGGTCGCGCCCCCGACTCATCCCGTTCCACCGTCAGTTCTAGACACTCACGCTCGCCCCTCGAGCGTCGCTGGAGGGATCATTCGCCTCGCCGGGATCGTCGCCGCTCCCCCCGGAGGATCTGAACGCCGGCATAGCGCCCTGCTCTCGGAGTCTGGCCGAGAGAGGCTTCAGCCTTAGCTTGCGCGACACGGTCGTGCCCCAACTCCCTCCGTTCCACTTTCAGGTCACTTGATGGCTGATCAGAGGACTGCCACTGCTGCCACGCCCGCTGACCCTTCCGGAGGGTCTGTTTGCCGGCACAGCGCCCGCCTCACTGAGCCCGGCCTGCAGCAGTCCGCCATGTGCCGTCCCACGTGACTGGCCTTCCTCTCCCGTCTCTCCCCGTTAAGCCCGCTGATCCTTCCGGAGGATCGGTACGCCGGCGTAGCGCCCTACTCACTGAGTCTGGCCAGCAGAGACGTCAGCCCTAGCTTGCGCGACTCGGTCGCACCCCCGACTCCTGCCGTTCCACTTCAGTTCAGGACACTAATGCGCTCCGCTCGAGCGCCTTCGGTAGGATTGCCGTTCGGACTCAACCTCCGCCCCTGGGTCTTCACTCGGCTGATGGACGCCTTAGTCGCCTTAGCCCGACAGTCCTCCTCCAGTCCACGTCGAACTACCTGGACGACCTCCGGTTGCGCAACCAATCGGAGACTGCGCTAGCCACGGACAGAGATGCTCTCCTGCACCCCCTGGCACACCTGGGCTTCCTAGTAGACGACGGCAAGTCGGATCTCTCTCCCTCCCGCCGGGTTGTGCATCTGGGTATGGAATGCGCTACCAACCTCAACACGGTACGCCTTCCGGCGCCCCGGATCAAGAAGATGGCGGATCTAGCCGACCAGTTAGCTCGGGAGGATGCAGCCCCCGCAAGAGTCTGGCTTCAGTTGCTGGGTTTGATGAACGCCGCAGCGGATCTTATCCCACTAGGGCGTCTCTACTCCCGACCAATTCAACTGCTTCTTCTTCTCCATTGGCTCACGTCTTCCGGAGACTTGACGACCGCGGTCCCAGTGTCCCAGATGCTCCATCTGCACCTTCGTCGGTGGACCGACCCTACGTGGCTAGCGTCGGGAGTTCCCTTAGCCTCTCCCCCTCCACAGGTCTCTCCTTGCGTCGATGCCAGCTTTTCGGGGTGGGGGGCCCACCTCCTACCGCGGTGTCTCGCGACGGCGGGCCCCTGGCCCTCACACTTGGCGCACACCCACATCAATTGGCTGGAGATGCAGGCCGTCTGGCGAGCCCTTCAGGCCGGGGAGTACCTCCTCAGACACCAGGAGCTTCTCGTGCTTTCGGACGACATGACGGTGGTCGCTTACATCCAGAAGCAAGGTGGCACACGCTCCCCTGACCTGTGTATGCTCCTCTACAGGAAGATGCGTTGGTGCGAGGACCGGAGCATTATCCTTCAAGCCCGGCACGTTCCCGGATGCCTGAATGTCTTGGCCGACTCTCGGTCTCGCCACGACCAACTTCTACACATGGAAGGGACCCGACGACAGGACATCTTTCGGATGATCTGCGCCCGCTGGGAGACTCCCCAGGTCGACTTGTTCGCCACGAGGTGGAACCACCAGCTTCCCCTCTTCGTCTCCCCGATTCCCGACCAGCTTGCCTGGGCTGTCGATGCGCTCTCCATTCTCTGGGACGGACTTGTGGCCTATACCTGTCCCCCTACCGTCCTCGTTCCCTAAGGCCTCCTCTAACTTCGGGGCTGTTCGGCGTTCCTCCTGTTGGTCGCGCCGTTCGTCTGGAACCGCTCCTGGACCACCGACCTGCTCAGCCTCGCCACAGACCCGCCCCTGCTGCTGCCCTCCCCGCGGACCATGCTCAAGCAACCGCGCCAGCCGCTGTTCCACCCCTGCCCGGAGTGTCTCCTCCTTCACGCCTGGAGGTTGTGCGGCAAGCTCTCGGAGCTAGAGTCTACTCAGGTGCAGCAATGGAGGCGATCGCTGCGGCCCGGAGACTGTCGACCCTTCGAGTCTACGAGGGAAGTGGCGAGTCCTCGGTTCCTGGTGCACCGATCATGGCCTTACGCCCACGGATCTGACGCATCCTCCGCTGGCGGACTTCTTGCTCTGGCTCTTCCGAGACCAAGGCCTAGCCCTCATCACGGTACGCGGTTACCTGTCCATGATTGCGGACACCTATCGTCACCTGGGACGACCCGATCCGGGCGCCTGCAAGGACCTAGCCGACCTTATGGGACACTGCGGCATCCAGCGCCCGACACTCCGCTCGCTCATTCCTCGCTGGGTCCTACCCTGGGTGCTCACGTGGTTGAACTCCACCCGCTTCGAACCATTACCTTTGGCCCAGCTCGCGGACTGGGCACGCAAGACTTGTTTCCTGCTGGCACTTCCTACCGCTTCGCCTGTGAGCGAGCTACATGCGCTTTCGGCTCGCCCTGCCGGTCTGCAATTCCGAACAGATGGCTCCGTCCAGCTGCGCACGGACCCGGCCTTTCTGGCGAAGAACAGGTCTCCTTTAACTCTGCCTTAGGTGATCACCATTAGGCCGCTGAGAGACCGACCCCGGTCCCAGGAGACCAGGCTACAGGATCCCGTGCGCGCCCTTAAAAATCTATCTGCGGCGATCTAAGCCCGTCCGCAGGGGACGGTCGCGCCTCTTCCTACCCCTAAGACCCAACCGGCGTGACATTATAGCCCAGACGATCTCTTCCTGGCTCCGCTGGGTCATACGCTCCGCTTATCAGGAGATCTCCCCTGAGGGAGCGAAGAGGCTGCACATTCACGCACACGAGGTACGAGCTATGGCCACGAACGTCGCGTTTGATCGAAACCGCGCTGTCAAGGACATCGTGGCAGCCGTGGGCTAGGAAACCGAATCGGTCTTTGCCCCTTTCTACCTCCGGGACCTGGCTAGCCAGCGAGAGAATCTCGCACTGGTGGGGGGACATCGCCGCCGCGCAACACTCCCTCCCGGTGCCACTGGCACCGTAGATGCACTTCGCTAAAATTGTCGGGAGTGTGCGACGGGGAGAACGGCGCTGTTCTGCTGGGGGAGTTTTGGGCGGCACCCGCCTCCTCATCGCAATTCTCCCATGTAGTCATGTCATCGGTAATGTTTTTGAGGAAATAAATTCATTTTTCTCTAAAAGGTATTTTTTCAAAAAATACTTACCGATGACATGACTCGGATGTCCCTCCCTCCTGCCCCGCTTGCCGCTTTCGAGCGAAGTATCAGACTGAATGGTCTCGTGACCGGATCTGGTAAGGCAGGTATGGGGAGATAACTCTCGGCCCCTCTGGGGGGTTCCCCGAGTGCCTCTCGGGTTGTGTGGGCACACAACGGGCAAGTAGGCTAAAATTGAGCCTAGAAGTAGATATTCCCATGTAGTCATGTCATCGGTAAGTATTTTTCGAAAAAATACCTTTTAGAGAAAAATGAATTTTAATGTCAGAAATCTTTGGAGGAACGCACACAGACCATAGAGTCGGTGGAGGTGCGTGTGTATGGAGTGGAACGGACAATCAACTCTGAGATCGACCTGCCGACAACATGGCAGTCCTACTTCATGAATGACGGGTCAGTAACAAGGCTGAAAGATGACATACAAAATAATTTATCAGTCTTTTGACGTTAACGGGGCATGCCCAACCTTTTTTAAGGCTTCAGTTTGCAAAAAGCTTTTACATGGCTTCACTATACATACCTACATAGACAGTGACCACCAAATGCTTTCTTTCATCCGTTTGAAGCGAAAAGAGGCCTACCGGAATCTTATGACGGATACATAAGAAGATTGCTTCTGATAGGCGATGGTAGGTGACGTCATAACTATTCTATTCATCTGCATAATTATGACCAATCAGAGACAAGATGGAGGATGAACCAGCGAAGAAAAAAGAAAGTATCATCAACTGGTGCCGACAATGACAGACTCGGAATTTAAGGGAAGAAAGAGGAAGAGAGACAAGATACCCCTAAGTAGAATTGACATCAGACAAGGGAATATGGACGTGTGGCAATGTGTAAAGCAATAGTTTGGCTTAACCACCCCCCCCCCCCCCCCCCCCCCCCCCCCCGGAATTTGTCACTTTCCTGCTGAATCAGTAAGTAATCTACGGTCTTTGTCGATCTTCCTATAGTTCCGTGAGCGCTAGTGATTTTCAGAATTCATGATCTTCAGTAGAATTTATCTCTTACTGATTTTGCAAAATTTTAAACCTGTTTTATCATATAGTTGCGAGCTAGTTATCACATATTATGCTGCAGAGATCAGAAAACTACGGTTTGTGTCAAAATTGCACATCGCTGGTCGTAACATGTTTTTGTCTGTGCAGGCTCTCATTCACTCGATTCAGAGAGGTAGTGTTTCTGCTGCCATGGTGCATTTGTCCTTTCCAATGATGCTTTCAGTTACGTAGACTTTGATGCGTGAGATGTGAAATTGACTGCCGTGCAGAAAGTGGGTATAAATACCAATGTTCAGTTTCAATGATGGAAAATGTTCATGTTTCTGAGGGGTAAAGGATCAAAGGTCACGCCCTCTGTGCACTACTTTACGCACGATCATTACTAGTAAATACTAGCAGGTCAAGCGGAACCTACATTGTGATTTTGACAGCATAGCAAGTATGGAAGGTTTATTCTACTTTCTCATGAAAAATTACGTCAAAGGGATGCTGGAGAACATCCGTACACATGTACACTGATACGTGTGTACACCAGACCGATACCTTGTGACCTGCAGTCTTGCAATACACTGATAGTTGGCCGGGTTCTGCCTTGTGTCGTAGGCTCATAAATATGCATATTAATTCAAAACGAGGTCGATGCAGATGATAAATCCGCGACTCGGGTACCAAAACAATACACCCTCCAAACTATGAATTTCGACATTTGGCATTGTACTTACATCATAAAGCTCTAAGATAGTACACAAAGGACCCATACACATACTGTCAGCAGTATCTGTTGCAGACAGTTTTCTGACTGTGTTGAGATGCTTGATCCTGGGAAATATAACTTTAATAAACCATGTAGCAGTAAAAACACTACATTTTCCCCGGCACATTTTTCTTCGTAAATATGCTTTGATTTGGTCTTGACACTTTTCGTTTGTCAAAGGCACTTAAAAAATCAACATGACTTACAAACATGAAAAACAAATTGTTGTTTATTTTTATGGTAGCAGCCATATTTACATAATCTCTTTGTCAATCACTGAAGTAAAAAAAAGGCGTGAAAGTAATAATTCACATCGCAGAAAATCTGCTTTATTAAGAAAACGATGTGCACCGGAAGTTCTGTGTCTCTAGTGAATTTTATGATTCAAATTTAGAACATCATAAGCAGTCCACAGAACATGTGTAACACATCTCACAGGAAACTTGCTTGTTACCACTGTTGCTTATTTTCATCACAAGTGAAACCTGGGTCCTCCAAGGCAGTCAAGGGCGATATTATTCTTTCAAAATTTATGTGCAGGTAGCTCAGACAGTCGGCTCAACATCTAAGTATTCAACAAAGAAAATGGTCTTGTTTTATTGTATAGATGGATCTTTGCAGGTACACTGACTGACACATTTCACGTTTCTGTCTACTATATTTTCAATACTTTGAAATGGGGCTGCTCGGATATGCTGGGCGAGCGGACCCCAAATTCTGGGAAAGAAGTAACAAGATAAATAGGATGCCAGGTCTAGCTTTGCAAACCTTGCTAGAGAACGTACACTTGACACCAAATGCCATGTGTGTGTGTCTGTGTGTGTGTGTGTGTGTGTGTGTGTGTGTGTGTGTGTGTGTGTGTGTGTGTGTGTGTGTGTGTGTGTGTATGTGACAGCGACTAGAGCCTGCATTTGTGGATAGACAAGCTTGAAACTTTAGGATATTTTCCCTACGTGAATTCTCCCGAAGTAGTTTTTATATATTTTTTTTAATTACATTACACATTGACCAGCAACATCCGCAATGGCCAGGCTGGACAGGATATGGCGAAGTAACTCCATCAGCTTCACCATCAAGTACAGGCTTTACAAGTCCCTCGTAGTGTCTATTCTACTCTACGGCTGTGAGACTTGGACACTGCTTGCAGACTCAGAAAAGAAAATCCAGGCCTTTGAGAACAAGTGCCTGAGGAAGTTGCTCCGCATCTCGTACCGCGAGCACAAGACCAACGAATATGTACGGAGCATCGTCACTTCCTTGGTGGGCCCACATGAACCCCTTCTGGCAATCGTGAAACGGCGCAAGCTTGCTTGGTTTGGCCACGTGACCCGACACAACACCTTGTCCAAGACTATCCTCCAAGGCACTCTCGAAGGAAGTCGTCGGCGAGGTCGTCAGAGAAAGAGTTGGATCGCAAACATAAAAGAATGGACCGAACTCGAGATGCCAGACTTGCTTGCCACCGCCCAAAATAGAACTCAGTGGAGAGCACTGTCTGTTGCTGCTGCCTTTCAGTCCCCCCAACGCCCACTTCGGGCAAGGGACTGATAATGATGATGATGACACATTGACCAGAAAATTGCTGTTTCACAAAAACTAGTTGATCTGCATTTGAGGCCATACTTTTTGTTATTCTTACTAGATACTTTGCATACAGCTAGAGTAAAGGCAGATATTGAATGAGTTTGTAATCCAGCATTGTACCCCTTTAATTTTTTAATAATTATTCATTTTTGCAAGTTTTGGAACCACTATATACTCCTGATCAGACAGTCAGCCCTGGAAGAGGCTGTGTGGAAGAAAACAGTCAGCCCTGAAAGAGGCTGCGTACCTTTTAATGAGCATGAGTGATGTAGGCACTTGCCAGAAACTCTTCCAGCTCCCTCCCTTTCTCCACCTTCAACTCGATAGCACCCCCATCTCCCTCTCCGACTCGGCCAAGAACCTTGGCGTCATCCTCGATTCCTCTCTGTCCATGACCAGCTTTGTCTCCGCCACGGCCCAGGCATGCTATTTCGACCTCCGCCGCATCAGTCAGATCAGAAAATACCTCACCACCGAAGCTGCCACCAAACTTGCTGTCTCTCTCATCTTATCTCGCATCCACTACTGCAACTCTCTCCTTTCCGGCCTCCCTCACTCCACCACTTTCACTCTCCAACGCGTCCAGAACAACGCTGCCCGCCTCGTCCTCAGAAAGAAAAAATCCGACCACATCACTCCCCTGCTCAAACTCCTTCACTGGCTCCCCATCCCCCAACGCATCCAATACAAAATTCTGTCTCTCTGCTACAAATCCCTGAACAACTGCGCTCCTGCCTATCTCTCCAACTTACTTCACCCCTACACACCTTCCTGCTCCCTCCGCTCTGCCTCCGACCCTCTCCGCCTCCACATCCCTCGCACCAAACTCAACACTTTCGGCCCCCGCTCCTTCTCTGTCTACGGTCCATCCACCTGGAACACTCTCCCTCTCTCTCTCCATCAGAAACACTCTCTCTCCTCCTTCCAGTCCGCCCTCAAAACTCACCTCTTTCAACAGTTTTAGCACTATATCACCACACTCTCCATCCCAAGCTGACCGTCGTAATGTATTTCATTATTTGTGGTACGTGAGTCATTGTCTAAAGCGTGCGCATGCGTGCGCGAGTTGTGAGTGCGCGCTTAGAGTTATAATTATTATAAGATAAGCGCATTATAAATACCGTAATTATTGTTTTATTATTATTAAAACATCAAATCCGTCACTGTGAAAGGTTTCAAAATAATACTTAAAATACGGAACTTCTTTTCAGCTTTCTTTATTCTGGTTTACAGTCCTTCTCTGCCAGCCGCCAGCTCTCGACTAACTCATTCTTCTACCTTCTCACACTCTACACCCTTCCTTTCTGTCTTGATTAAAACTACCCGACCCTTGATCTATAACATCTGACAGTAGACAGTAAACAGAACCCTGCCCCTGCTATAACTAATTACTCAGCCTTCACCACGTCCCGGCTGCATCTCTGCACTATGGTAAACATTCTCACGCTGCAACAGTCACACCCTAAGTACTAGTTCCACTGGACCCTGAATATCTCTACATCTTGACAGTCACTGTGTACATGGCGTCATGGGACTAGCGATGCCATGACGTGAAGCTTATAGTGACGTCAATTTGTTGCTTGTGCTGTTCTTCTTCTTCAGAATTCCTGTTGCTACACCAGTCCATAGACCATACTAATGGCGGGAATCGCCATGTGTCCGTCTTTATTTGTGTGCGCCAGTGTGTGTTGATCAGAGGTTGGGTTAGAGAGGAGGGAAATGGATCAGAAGGATAAGCTTAAAAATATATGAACAACTCTGAATGTTTCTAAAAGGAAAAAAACGATTGTGAGCTCCAAACAATACTGTAGACTTTGGGATGAAATCCTCATCTTGTTATTGCCTCTAAGTATACAACAACAAGAAAAGCAGATTTTTCATGTAGCGCTTTATGTGAAGATGATTCCAGTAGGAATCAATACAACCTACATGTAAAATGCTACCAACAGCCATTAGCTTAGCTTACATCATTGTGGAGTGCATTGTTTTTTCCTACATGTGTGTGTGAGTCTTTGTCTTTGTGTAGGATTTGGTGTATGTGTATTAATAAAGGTAGATCAAAAACTGTGTCTTGTGATGCAAACAGTGGATTAACCCTTATCATTCGGAATACACCAGTGTGTGAGATATGTTTGACAAAAATAGTTAAAGGGTAGTGCCAGAATAGCTTGGCGCCTCTAGGCGCCAAGCTATTCTGGCACCACCCTTGAACTAAAGTCACTGGCCTATATCCTTATCTGTAAGTACTATAATGTAGCGTGCATATGGCAGTGTACAAATTTGAAGCTTTTAGCCTCAGTATGATATGGGTTAAAAGCCTGGAAAAACGTGCAGTATCATTTGTCTAGGCTTTTAATCCACTGTTTTTGACAAAACAAGTGCATTGTTTGACCTACATCTGGTATCTGAACAATGTCTATTGTTTGCATTGTTGTGCATTTCTAGACATCTGACAAATCGTGTGCAAGTTGGATCCCCAGTCACAATGAAACTGATTCGCATGCCAACCAGGATTGAGAGAGGTGAGTGTTGTCAGGTATCGGTGCATTTTAAAAACAACAGTGTTACATGACTTTTTTCTGTGATTACTTGATATAACCTACATCATGCCAGCCAACCAACCTTTGTAATTTTAATCCTTTGGCTGTCAGTAGCACTTTTTGTCGTAATGATTCCTGCAAGTCATTGCGGCTACTGACACCGAAGGGAGTGGGGTGGTGTGGGCTTTAAACTAGGATGTGTAGAATTACTGGTAAGAGGGGAGTAACAGGGGAGTTTACTTTTTTAAGTACATATTTGATGTTGAATGTACAGATGAGGAGCCAGATAAGCTGGTATTTGAAAAGAAGCCGCTGGTCTGGGAGGAGGATATGCAGATGTACTCCAAGTTCCTTGACAGAAAGGTGATTATGGGTTCTGCTATGTGTCACCCTTTACTAGTTTTGTGAGAATTGTAAATAAGACACCACTGCACACTCCGTATCTCTCTCCATTGACAGATTTTTAGATCTGCTTGAGTCATGTACACAAGGTTGCCTGTGCTCAGGAAATAGAAGTAAAGGGACCAGAAATAACCATTCTCCTGTTCATTAAAGGATTGGGTCCAACCGCAGAGCAGGCGGCAAAGTGCTTTCGTGCTGACGGATAGGATTCAAATGACTAATCGGGAATGCGTGCATGTTTATATATCTGGCCAACTGCTTAACTGTGCACAGAGCATACAAGAAAAGGCCTTTAAAGCCTGTTCTTTGCACAGTTAATGCACATGTGTGACCCCTCTCAAATTTAAGGGTCACAATAGGTCAGTAAATGTGTGAAAAATGCTTGAATCTTTATCAGCACTTTGATAACTTTTGAATCAAACTTGACACAGAGATAGTTGATGATAAAACCTTCCTGATGCGTGCTAATCTGGCTGACCACTCATAAAAGTCAAGGGACGTCAATAAGCATGTGATAAATGCATATTTGAAGACAAACATAGGATTTATTAGGTGCTATATTCGCCAACTGTGTAATTATGCCAATAGGCAAAATTTGCTCATTTAAGTGACTTTTTGGAAAGGTCAGGGTCACAGAGAGTCAGAGAACGGTTATGCACGTGAGCCATGAGGGCTTTGCGGTTCTTGTTTTCTATACCTTTGGTACGATTGATACCTCTTAGCACAGTTCATGAAAATGTGAGTTGTTCCATGATGTGTCTCATACTGTTAGATATTATATCATATGACATAATATAAGTTATTGGTCGGAGGGGTTCACTACACGGACCTTTGTAGGCCTTCGGGAGGTCAAAGGAATCATTGTACCCCTCAGGCCTTCGAGGGGTACAATGATTCCTTTGACCTCCCAAAGGCCTACAAAGGTCCGTGTAGCGAACCCCTCTGACCAATAACGTATTTGTTTTCCTTCCCCCGTTTATTGTTTAGAAAAAAATCCAGTTTATGAAGACAGCCGCTTCTGTGGCGGATAGGTCACACCATTGAATATACATGTTCTGCCGGGGATTCCCAGTCTTTACGAGACAGAGTGTGATGTAGCATGATTCCGTGTGAAGCACAAGTTTCGCGAGTAAAAAGCTAATCTTGACTTGTGTACAGAATGATTCAAGCTGCAATGTCTACAAAAGGTCGTCAAAGTATGACAGTGACAGTACTTCTTGACTGCTGTGTGATTCAGAAAAATTAAGAACTTTTTTAATGTAGCGATCGGCATTTGACCACTGATATGACAGCTTGTGCAAGTTAGCATGGTGCCTTGTGCTGTTAGATTCAAGATGACTGAAGGGGATGCTTCGAGTGTGCAGCAGATTGTCGTTGTTATATTCTAAAGTGTCATGTGTGTTTGGATATCTGGAAAAAGGAATACCAAAAAACGCTCGTTGTTAACAGCAGGACTAGTGCTGAGATGGATTTTAAGGTAAGATTTTATTTTACAGCGTTGACATGATGCCATCAGATAGTCTTCGAAAATTCGTGAGATGTTTTTCTTCAGATAGTCCCGTATTGAGTGACCTGAAGAGAGAACTTTGGCAATATCGTGCTTTGTGTATAGTGATGCTGGGTGTGTATTTTCGTTTTAGTTCT
Source organism: Semisulcospira habei (assembly GCA_036245525.1). Classification (NCBI taxonomy): domain Eukaryota; kingdom Metazoa; phylum Mollusca; class Gastropoda; family Semisulcospiridae; genus Semisulcospira; species Semisulcospira habei. Next base: position 243,537,730 of record BTPG01000002.1, read on the forward strand.
TGAATTTGTTGCTCTGTGCTTTGGTGAAATTGTGGCATGTTGGTGGCTGAGCAGACGACAGTGTGTTGTTTGCAAGGATTGCTGTCTCTGATTGGTTAAAAAAAACTCGGAAGCTATTTTTGTTCTGTGGTTTCCCGAACTTTAAAAATGCCCGGTGCATGGCGATGAGATGGATTTGGCGAAGGCTTTTGCTGTTTGTGCTGTGTAATTAGTGGTGAAATATTGTTTAAGTTGGCTCCTTACGTCGTAAAAAATAAGGCAGAGGATGTGTATTACGTCAAATAGGACTACTTTAGTGCGTTTTTTTGTGCTATTTTTTCGAACCGAATTGCTATCAAGACTCCAAAACGAGGTCCTAACGCGTCATCGAGAGGGCTATAAAACGTCTGCCATTTTTCGCTACAAGGGTTTTTATATCACGGTCACATGGTACAGTTTGTGCTAAAGTGACTGGTTGTGTGACGTAGGGAGGAAAACAATTCTTTTTGAACCATACACAGAAGATAAATAGATTTTTGTGACTCAAGGCTACTATTTGATTATAGCCTGGTTCCCAGAATGGCATTGAATTTTATGACCACATCATTACAGCTCATTTGGAGGCAACCACTAATGGCATTGACTGCAGATGTAAGTACATGTACAGCTATACCAGAATGCAGAGAAGAACATTTATGTATAGCTTTTAACAGGCAGGTTTAGTGTGTTTGATATGTTAACTCCACATTCCTTCTGCATCTGAAGATAAGTAGCGACTAATGTCTCTGTTTGTTTGTCTATTTTGACAAAGGGTATTTACCCGAAATATTAATAAATTGTGTTGTACCGTTTTTTCTAAGCGTGTTTCTTTCTCCGTTGGGTACTTCTTAACTCCCATGGGCATGGTGCCGCTGGTATTGTTTACCAACCCAGTGACTGTGTGCACAACGGATTAACCCCTTCACTGCCAGTTAACACAGATTGTGTTTATGAAATCATTGTAAAATTCAATGTCAGGATCAACAGCCATCTGTACCTCCATTTTTGGCAGCAGTAAAGGGGTTAAGCAATGTGTTGCGTGCTTGTGTGCAGGAGGAGCTGAAAGGAGATCATGCCGTCTACATGCGCCACCACCCAGAGCTGAAAGCCCTCCTGGCGGACTTCCTCCAGTTCTTGCTGCTACGAAAACCACAGGATGTCATTGCCTTCGCCGCTGACTATTTCTCAGCATTTTCTGCCACAATGCCAGCCCCGACCCCATATCTAACCTCTGCCGTGCCCACACCCTTCCCTCACAGTCGCACCAACACACAGATAGACTCACTGCGTGCCCCCACGCGCTGAGGTTACCCAGATGGTGCTGGGTTTGTGTTTTTCGTTTGTCATATGGTTTCAGTATTGGTGTATGTTTTGGAGTGAACCAATGTGATATGACTGGTTCTTTACACATTGACTATGGTTTGTTTGTTTTGGTTTTGTTTTGGGGGGTGGGTGGAAGGATAGGTGGGTAGTTGGAAAAGAGGAGTTGATATTGTCAGTATTGGTGTTTGGTACTACATGCTTTAGACCATGTACATGTCAGTTGCTCCCGCCCTCCATGTGAAGCTCTTTGGCACAATGCAAATCCCTACGCTGCCAGTGGACACAAAAATTATATCTCTGAAGTCATCACAAACTGCATAGCTGGTAGTCTTGCAGATATCAGTGAAGTCAGCAAGAGACATAAATCTTCATAAGACCCCGCAGATGCAAAGGTTTATGAAAATCTATGCCTCTTGCAGTTAATTGGTGTTCACTGAATATGTGGGGAGCTCATGAGTCTTTTTGCCTCTTTCAGATGAGTGGTGTTCGTTGTGTTCCATCAGTGCCACAATTATAAACACACTCTCCCAGGCAGTCAATCTCACAGGTTGAGACAGAGAGCGTGAACCCAGTGCATTAATTGTCTACCAGTCTTGTGATGTGATTGTCTGGTGTTCATGTTACATGTATATGTATCAATGACTGAACTTAGATACACGAATCTCTTTTTCGCTGTCTCTGCATGCTTTCCTTTTATTTTTTTAGTTTATCCTTGCCCGTTGTTTAGCTTTAACACTTTCATGTTTAACCCCTTCACTGCCGGATCACAATCAGCAGAACCCAAACGCAAGAGGCATAGACCCTCATGAACCTCCCCCCCCAGTTGTGGGGGCTCATGTGGATCTATGTTTCTTGCTGACCCCTCTTCTGTTCCATGGACGGATTGGGTTCTTTGGCATTGAGTGAGCAAAGGTTTCAGAAACACAGTCCACATCATCTGGCAGGGATGGGCTTAACCCCCTTGTGCATGCAGCTACTGGGTCTGTTAACAGTACTACTTTTGCAGTAGTTTCTGAATCTTCCTGTGCATGTGGCCGCCATGGCACTACAGGTTCAGACACTACAGCAGGAGATGGATCGACCATGATACTTCTAGGTTCATGCGACCTTGAGACTGATATCTAGCTGCTGTGGGTTATCGGCACGAAGTGTGGTTCACAGACCTAGTGTACATTGTGATGTATGTTACAACATACATGATGACGCGACACAGAAAAATGACATTTTATTTCAAGCAAGTCATTACAAGAAAATTACATAAAGCAAACTAAATATAATAATTTCCTGAATAGGCCCCTGTTGTAGTAATTACTATTTGTTACTATTTTGTTATTATTATATATTATTTATTACTATTTGTTTTGTTTTTAGCCTTGCAAAATTATATGGCGTGTTATACATGTGCACATGCATGTACTTATTTTGCGATGTCACATTGCAGATCTGTCTTTCAAGATCTTCGGATTTAGAGTTTTAGTAACATTCAGGCGTTTTTGTGTGAAATGTTATGTAAATTAATCATTGTATAGACTGGTTTGGCCCAGATTCTATGTTACACACCAGTAAACAAAGTGATGATTCTTTTAAAATGTTGCTGTGAATGTGGTGGTGTTGTTTTTCAAGATTCATTGATGCTGCCTAACATTTTTGTCACCAGTGATGTATTCTTAGAATTTTGTAAGCCTTTGGTTGTTGAGGGCAGTTTACTTTTGTTGCGATGATTTCTGCAGGAATTATTGCAACAAAAGACGCTACCAACAGCCAAATGGTTAAACTTCCGCCTCTTATGACAATCTAGACTGTCAGGCATGATTTGCGTGCTGGTCTGTGATTGTTTACCATATAGCAGAGTCCATGAGTGAAAAATCACAGGCCACCACATATTTGTAAAGGGAGAGCACTGATTTGTGCATACTTGCCCCTACCTGCCTTACCCTTGATATATGATCTCCCTTGTCTGCTTGATCACTGTGTGTGAAAAGTGACAAACCTTTTGGCCGTCGGTAGCACTTTTTGTCGCGGTGATTCCTGCAGGAATTACCTCGACAAAAAGCGGTACCGACGGCCAAAGTGTAAATACCTCCCCCCCCCACTCTCCTCCAGAGCCCCTCCACCCTTATCCTCTAATTGAAACTCCTAATTTGTCTCCTCCCACCCCTATTGTAATGTATTTTTTTGTATTGTTTTATATCATTATCACCAAATACTGCCTGTGTCTGTCAGCAGAAAAAAAATTGAATCGGTCTATCACCAGAACTGGTTTATAGTTTAACCCTTTGGCTGTCGTTAGTGCTTGTTGAGGTGATTCCTGTAGGAATCACCTTGTCAAACGGTGTACCAACAGCCAAAGAGTTAAGGAGGCAAGTCGCAGATTTTCACCTGAGGGCTTATTGTGTTAAAAGTATGTCTTAACTCATCCAAGACATGCCACACATGGATACGTGGCAATTAAATGTTCCCACGTATTTGTATTCCGCATGTTTCGAATGAGTAATTAAATTTAAGAATATGGCTAGAGCCACAGTGCCAAATTTGGTCTGTTTAGTCACCACACTTGTTTTTTTAATTTTTTAAAATTCTTTTTATTTTATTTTAACCTTGAGCAAGGAATCAGAATATCATAGGAGGTTTGACTCTCTTGAACATGTACATTTCAGCCTCAGTTTTATCATAGGGACCAAGTCATTTCCGCTCTTTCGAACAAAGAAGTAGCAGCGCAAAAAATTGTACTTGAACACCACAGTGGGAGGTGTATGAGCCATTAACTTATTTGCGGCCAGCCATATCCGGATGCGCGGCATGAGCCGCGCATCCGGATGTGGCTGGCCGCGAATGAGTTAATGCAGAAGCTGTCTTGAGCATCCACCCTTATGAGAGAGCCCCTGCCATTAAAGACCATTATGAGGTGGCTGTAGCCGCCTAAATGATAGCCTTTAATGACAGGTGTCACATTTTTGCATTTCAAGACAACATGACTCTTGATAGAGCACCTGTCTGTTAACCCTTCTAGCCCCGGGACCCAACAGCAGGAGATGGATTGATCATGATTTGAAGGCGCCAAGCTCATCTGGCACTACCCATGAATTATCATGATCAATCCATCTCCTACAACTGGTGCATAGCCGTCGGGCAACAGCTCCAAAAGTTGAGAAATGGGACCTCGGGGCTGAAAGGGTTACGACTATTTGTCTTTTAAGATTGTTGCTCCAAACAGGATCTGCTGCATGAGCAAAGGGTAGTGCCAGATTAGCTTTCCGTCTTGGAGGGTGACAGGTGAATGTGACACAACCATAGGGCTACGCTTGCAGTGGCTGTTAGTCGCCTGCATCTGGCGCACATTCTTTACAGGACAAGTGTTCTTGTTCGGTGAACGACGCATGTGCATAAGATAATTAATTTCTGTTACTCTGACATTTGCTACCTTGCTGCCAGTAGCTCTAAGGTCCAAAACCACAGACTGGCACAACACACGCGAGTATATATATGGGTGATGGATATTTTTGTAAGTCTTGGGAACGCGGGTATTGAATGTTTATAGTAATATATTCATACAACAAGGTAAATGCTAAACAAGGGTGACGTGTATCATTTTGTTAAAAGATTATCAGCAGTGGGTCCCTTTAGGAGATGTTTTAGTCTGGATTTTGTTTTTTCTCCACAGTATTTGATATGTGATTATTTTGCTGCTGACTTTTTTGTTGTAAAAATATGGCGAAGAATCGTGTGTTTTTTTGTGACGAATAAAAAACAAGACCATTTAAATGACATTCATTCTCGCCTTGTAATCTTTTGCTGTGGCCAGTGCAGTGCCGTGAGGTCCAAAGCCGTGAGGTCCAAAATCACAGACCAGCGAGCATTTAAAGCTCTATACGCCCTTTCTGTCAATATACCCGTGAATTGCATTCGGGCTGCTGTTCCCAGGAAAGTGAAGTCTCGTGATCATGCACGGAGCAGCGCCACCCAACCTTTCCTTTTTGCTGTGTGTTAGGGACATGTTCAGACAAATAATGGTTCCTATTGCTAACTCATTTAGCTCCGACACGCCACGGCAAAACATGGATCGAGCGTGATAGTTCAAGGGTTGTGCCAGAGTAGCGGCTTGGCGCCCATCGGCGCCAAGCTATTCTGGCACAACCCTTGAACTATCACGCTCGATCTGTTTCCAGAAGTGTAATACAGTCTTCAGGGGGCAACTTCAACATTTGCGGATTTCGGTCCTGGAACAGAATGTGTTCAACCCCATCGGGCCGCATTTCCACGCCCCAAGCTTCGGTACGAAATAATACCCGGTCCCTAAAATCTGCGTATTATTTGGATCTTCACTACAAGTCGTTTTCTGCACGTGTTAATGAAAAACTCGATCTGACCGTCATTGTATTTTCACAAATACTTTGAGCTGTCTAGGCATTCACCCAATCAGACAGCTCACAGCTGTGCTGAGCCATTTGCAAGCGGAAACGAGATTTCCGGGTTCTTGACTAAGCTTGGGGTGTGGAAATGGTTGGGGGTGTTAACGCCTATAATTATGCCTTTGAAGTTAACCCCTTCACTGCCAGTGGACGCAGACTGTGTGTCTGAAATTTTTGTCAGTTCAACACCGAAGGGTTCAAGCCTTCAAGGAACGTGGATGACGACTAGGTGTCAGCAAGAGGCATAGATCCTCATGAGCCCCCGCATTCGCGGGGGCTCATGAGGATCTATGTCTCTTGCAGGTGGATCGGATTTGCCACTGATTTCTCGGCACAGTAGGGGTTATATTGCTCGCAGTGTAAGTGACCTCGTCTGCCGCGCAGAATAAATAAGTGCGATTACGCGTGTCTGATTGTTGCATGTCCAAAATGCCCTTAAAGTTCATTAGGTGTGTCCACAAGGCATAATAATCACAAATGGTGCTGAAATGTGTCTTCAGATTTATGCGTAATGGTACTTTAAGCAATATCCAACCAACCAACCAACCAACCAACCAACCAACCCCTCGACCGCCGCTTACCCCTTTTAACTCTTAAACTCCCAGAACAAAATGTCTTCCATTCTATAGAATGTAACTAGAACAGAATGTAACTCATTTAGTTCTGGGAATTTAAGATTTTCCATTTCTTTCTTTTTTCATACATTTTGTTGTTTGAGAAACTAGACTGCAATGCATGCATCGCAGTCATGTTTCTCAAGCTTTGTTTTCCGCAAGACGTATCGGTAATCTTTACTCCAAGCCAGACATAATCGATATGAAACTGTAGATTATGATCTTGTCAGAAATCTCTTTTGACATAAAAGTATTGATATTTTTTATAGAGAAATGTAGGTTTTGATTATACCTGAAGCGTCTCTGACATATAACGATCGATCGCGAATTTGTTTGAAGTCTCTGTGAGGACGGAAACTCATTTTCCTGTCAGAGGGAAGTTATCTGAGCACATTAGTGTCCATTTTGTCTTGTAAAATGTCAACTCTTGTTTAGTTCCACAGTTTCCTCCGTGTGAGGGACGCAGATACAAAAGGTAAAATATGAGAAATGAGCCCAAGCCTTATACCAAGCAATAGGCATAGATTCTCATGAGCCTGTGATGCAGCAAGAGCTCACGAGAATCTGTGCTTTTCGCCCAGTAAAAACCGATGGTTGCAGAACTATAATGTGAAAGGTCACTGGGCGTGATCGCACTACTTGACTAAATTGACAGGCAGACAAAACAGAACACACGCTCAAGCCAGTCCACACAAGCGCTGATTTTGTTGGGGATGGGGTAATGTGGGCTAACTTAGGAGGAATGAAGTAAGGAGGTCAGCTGAACACGATCCAACTGCAAGAGGCATAGATCCTCATGAGCCCCCGCAATTGCGGGGGCTCATGAGGAGCTGTGCCTTTTGCTGGCACAACTGCGTATATTTACGTTCCTTGGACGGCGGGGGGCTCTATGACGATGACAGAATTAACACTGATTTCAAAACAATCTGTGTCCACTGGCCGTGAAGGGGCTAAGCTGTTGAGACTGATTGCTATCTTGCGATATGGCCAGACGAACAGCTTTTATCAGACGGTAAAGAGTTAAATAGTTTACAATATCTCCTTGGACGTTACTGTTTTGTGTGTCTGTGTGTGTGTGTGTGTGTCTTACAATAATGGCACACGAAACTCTTTCTCAAAGTAGACAAGCACGACAGACGCCGGAGTGCCCTTCTTACACGTAATATGTTCAAGTTAAAACTGAAGACCGACATGCTTCAGGTAATAAAGGGTGAATGATATATTTAAAGCGATCTCAGCCGCCTTTGGCGGGCTTTGATTGCTGAAATTGGCCGAGACAACGGGCCATCAGTGTTGTCTTGCCTCAGCTATTTGTTCACAATCCATGTGGGTGGGCACACCCACCAGAGGTCTTCCATTGGCCTTTTTGAGCATAGCGGAAGGAATCCTCCTACTAACAAATGATGGTTGGTTAGTTCGGGTTTAACGTCCACAGCACCGAGGTGATCATGGACGGCCCTGACGGGCGGGTTATGGGGAACACGGAAATCTGTTGCCTATGGAGTACGACCTGAACACTGATCAACTCAGGCGCACTCCAGCTGTGCCACTTTGATTTACCAGGACCTTTCAACGGACATGCTATTGAACAAATCCGTTTTTCCCCCCTGGATTGTGAGTCCAGCTACCGGGGCCGGAACGGGATTCGAACCCACGACCTGGCGATTGCCTTCGCTCTACTGCTCCGACGTTTAACCGCCTGAGCTATTTCGGACTCTTCTAACAAATGAGAAACAGCGTAGGTCATTTGAGTCAGCCCATGTGTCCAGCATTATTGTAAGACTATACACTAAGAGCTTTTATAAAGGAGACATTGCCAACTATTAACCCTTTGCTGCCTGCAGTAGGCCGCTTTAACCCATTTAAACCCGAGTCCCTACAGCAGGAGATGGATCGACCATGATAATTCAAGGGTAGTTCCAGATTAGCTTGGCGCCTTCAGGCGCCAAGCTAATCTGGCACTACCCTTGAATTATCATGGTCGATCCATCTCCTGCAACTGGTACATAGTTATTGGGCAACAGCTCCAAAATTTGAGATATGGGACCTTGGAGCTAAAAGTGTTAAGGCTGTCCAGGTATGTTTAAGATAGGATATGTATGCTTTATTGTCCACAGCAGTGGTCATTTGTTTTATGGTGAGATGAGGCCGCGTCAGTGCTGATTGGATGAGGTGGGGTGAAGATGCAGATAACTGTTTGCTGGTCTGCGATTTTGGCCCTTACGGCGGCTGAAAGCCGTAAGAACCAAAATCACAGACCAGCACACACATGATCGCGCGGGTCTACCGAAGGAGGGCGCAGGCTGGATGGCGGCTGAGAACATAGCCGGAATTAATTCGAGCGAAGGGCCGGCTGGCACGCGCCCATTACTTTAATTATCAGTCCACTGGCGCTGAAGCGGTCAACTTTGCTACGTCTGGGCGAAAACCTGCCCAGTATACATCTATTGAGCGCGAATGCACCGACGTGTGATTCAATCCACCCAGCGTAGACATTTTGCTGCCGCGCCACCACTCTGGACGTGAATCCGATAGATCCGCTATGCCCAGTGTTGATGATCTCCTCGGCATGACTGAATTTACCCAGACGTGAAGCCATTCAACTGAGAAATGTAGGCAGAATAGAGGCAACGCAAATCTACACTCGGTGGATTCACGTGCGGGTAGATTCACATCACGTGACGCAAAGTATAGGTATAGTTTAGTCAGTATAGTTTACGCTGGAATCTAGCGAAGTTGACCCCTTCGGCGTCACTCTCTGCAGTCAGCGTAGTAAGAAAACAACTGAGGGCGGGACTGAGAGAGTTCACTTTGATCGTAGCAGTCCTTCAATGAACCGCATGTATCTGCAAGAAGCACAGGTTTTCATGGACCCCAGCAGTAGGTCAGCAGAAACGCAAAAAAATGGAACTGATCATTTGCCTGTGCCTATTTGCCGTGAACCCTCTGGCTGTCGGTAGCGCTTTTTGTCGAGGTGATTTCTACAGGAATCACAACAACAAAATGCGCTACCGACAGCCAAAAGGTTAACAGCAAATAGGCATAGATTCTCATGGACAGTTCAGGAGCAAGTATGTATAAGGGGATGAGATTTATATTCTCTTCTCATTGGCCGCCCTCCCCGCCCCTCCCCCGGGCCCCCCCCCCCCCCCCCCAGCAACAAAGACCATTCACACTAGCCTTTAGTTTTGAAAACTCAACGAAAGATTCATTGATTCATTGATGTTCAGTTATGATTTATTCAAGTACCTATTAACTTGGCTCTTTCTCTTTCACGTGCGAATGGCCGGCATTTTGCACTCGCGTGTAGCTGGCATTTTCGAATCATGCATGCACACACTATCACGTGCACGATGGAGGAGATATGAGAAACTTTTATTACCATATGCATAAGCGGCCATAGGAAATTGTTTCAGCGTATGAATGTTTACTCAGGTAATTAAATAAACTTGCGGTCAGTCACCCTGTATGTTGTGTGGTTGTCACCGCCTACATCAAACGGAGAATAACCCAACGAAGAAAGAAACAAGCTTAGAAAAGAAAGTTGCAACACACACTTAGCATTTTCACACTGACAAGTGGCGGATTGCATTTTTTACTTGTTTGTGTGTCTATTTTGAAATATGAATACATTGTGTTGTCTTTTCTAAGCGTGCTCTGGGTTATTCTCTGCATTTTACAAGCTTGGCTGTCACCTTTTTGGTCTGATTTTCTACATCATACGGTGGCTGCTGACCTGGCTACCCTCACCTTCACTATCGAGAAAAAAAAAACTCAAACACCACACAACGACAAAAGGCATAGATCCTCATGGGCCTCCGCAACTGCAGGGGCCCATGAGGATCTATGCCTTTTGCTAAATCCACTTTGAATCCATGTTGCTTTGACATCGGGGGGCCCTGAATTTGAATTTACAGTGATTTCGAAAACACAATCTGTGTCCTACTGACAGGGAAATTTACCCATTTAACCCCAAGGCCACATTTCCCAAATGTTGGAGGTGCCACCTGACGAGTACGTACCAGTTGCAGGCCGTGGATCGACCATGATGATTCAAAAGTAGTGTCAGATAGCTTGGCGCCTGATCAGTGGCGCCAAGCTAATCTTGCACTATACCCTTGAATTGTAGTGTACTGGGGCTCAATGGTTTAATTGAATATGTGTCCATTCAAGCAACAGAGTGTGAGCCAAAGAAATCAAAGAAATATTCAGCCACTATTAGAGCACGCTACATGCATCAGTATTTATTATCTGCTACGCAGCGCACAAAAAAACTGAAGGCTAGTGCCTAGCTAGCTGGGCGCCACTTCGGGCACCAGAGCAAGCTAGGCACTATCCTTGAGCTGTCGTGTCAGATTCATCTGCCACAGCGAATGGTGAAAGTGAAGGAATTAGTGAAAATTTAGCAGAAGTCTTCACCGAGCCAGTCACTGAAGCACCACACGTGAGCTCTCCCGGTCGATCCATCTTACGCAGACCCTCGCCCGGATCTACCCTGGGGGACTTGGGCGGGGTTAACTGCTTTTTAGTTGCCAGGCTCACCCTAGTCAGCCCCACAGGGTGGAGTTGTCTCTTTTCTTTTCTTTCCTTGAGGCTTATGTTTCCGTCTGCCCTTGGACCATCCAGGTATTTTTTCCCCCTTTTAAAATTCTCCCTACTGTCTGTTATGCCTGTAGCCCTTGATAAAAGGTGTCAACACGATACTAATTCAAGAGACATAGATCGTCATGAACCCCGCAGATGTATCCATGTCCTTTTGACGGCTGGGAATCTTTGACGTTAAACTTGCAACAATTTTCAAAACAGTCTCTGTTCACTGGCAGGGAAGGGGTTAGCTGAAGTGAACTTCAACGATTGGAAGTCACGCTTTCGGTCTGGATTTTGAACCGTTAACCCCCTTGTGCGTGCAGCCACCGGTACTGTTCGCGGTCCTGGTGGCTGCATGCACTCGGGGGTTAACTCATTCAGCCCGGCGCACGTATTTCCCAAATTTTGGAGGCGTCATTTAACGACTATGCACCTGTTGCAGGAGATGGGTCGACCATGATAATTCAAGGGCAGTGCCAGATTAGCTTGGCGCCGACAGGCGCCAAGCTAATCTGGCACTACCCTTGAATTATCATGGTCGACCCATCTCCTGCTGTAGTGCGTCAGGGCTGAATGAGTTAATGATAAATCCGTGCTGTGCTGGGATGGCCCACAGAGACCAAGCTGCAAGATTGTCTCAGCCAAGCTGTCCGAGATGGACATGACATCCTGTATTGAAACTGTACTGAACTGTTCACAGCATAGAGACCACAAACTGCCATAGATAATAGCTTATCAGTGCTGTGATGTATTGGAACGGACGGAGTCGGAGATTGTCTCAGCTGTGCGATCCAGACGGACATGACATTTTGTATTGAAATTTTATTGAACTGTCTACAGTAAGCATACCACAAACTGTCTTAGTTAATATATAGATAATCGGTGACATTGGCATGGGAACCTGGGGTGGGGGGTGGGGGGGGGGGAGGTATGACATTCCACACCTATAAAGATAGTATGGCCTGTGTATCTTGGCCATGCCTCCTTTTTACCCTTCAGGGCACACCTCTTAGCTCTCCATGTATAAAAACGATTTACATAGCTCCTCTAGGACCACCTTAACTCATTCGAGACGTGCTGCATTCGGATACGCGGCATAAAGCCGCATATCCGAATGCAGCACGACGCCTCGAACGTGTTAATTTGGCAAGGTAGGACAATGGCGTGAAACCGGCATGACTTAGTAGCCCGGGCCCTACCTACTTTTCGCAAAAAGGTTAATCCCTCACCTCTCTTTCGCTGTACCTCCTCTGAAAGTCTTCCTACGTCACTGTGTGTCGTACAGTATTTGAAATGACCGAGCCAGTAAGTGTCAAAGCCCAGACGGGCATGACATACTTTACTACGGAATTGTCACCAGACCACAGACCACAGATTGTCACGTCACAGCCATGTGGTCCAGCGGGACTTTATTGCGCCGAATTGTATACATATTACTTAGCCTGCAGTGTCTACTGCATGCAAGCAACAAACTGTCGTCTGCCTTAGCTGGCCCGCCAACAACGGCCGACCGAGGACATTGTACTTATTCTATTGTTAATTCTGTACTAAACAGAGAAGCGGCCACGATTTCGTCACAGTAAAAGCGTTTCAGACATTCTTCCCGTAGTTACTGCGTTGTATTGAAATTGCCCGATGGCAGACCACCGGGCAGGGGAAAGAACTGCGCCGGTGAGTTGTGTCCCCGGACACAGCTCCGATCACAGCCCATCCGCTCCACACCACGAAGACAAGCAGATGCCCAAAACTAATTTGATGTTAGTTTTAATTTCCAGCAGCAAGTAAAAACTACACCAAACCAGATCTGTATAACCCCTTCTCACAAACCAGATTGGTGAGGCTAGCGCTGGTAAAACTGTACACATACCAAGGGGAATTACTCAGCGCTGGACAGACAAACAGTTGGATCCCTTGCCCAAAGGGGCGGGGGATTCAACTGTTTGTCTGTCCAGCGCTGAGTAATTCCCCTTGGTATGTGTACAGTTATAACCCCTTTGCTGCCAGTGATCACGAACAGCTCGTTGGAAACGACTGCACGCTGGCCGACATTCACGTGAACATATTTAGATAGAGGACGTAAATGAGACAAAGTTAGGCATAGAGAACGTAGGACTAACAAGAGACATAAATCCTCATGAGCCCCCGCGACTGCGGGGGCTCATGAGGGTTTATGTCTCTTAATGTTGAGTAGCGTTCGCCTTGCCCCGGCAGTTAAGGGGTTAAAATTGTCGCTTGCGCAGTTTTTATTCTCTTCATTTTTTGTTTTTTGTTTTTGTTCACTCCTTCACTGCCTCTGGACATAGATTGCCCTTTTTGAAATCATTGTCAATTCAGCGTCAGAGATTACCAGCCCTCAAAGGAACATTGTTACAAAGCGCTCTCAGCAAGATGCATAGGTCAGCATGAGCCCCGCGCAAATGCTGGAGCTCATAAGGATCTATACCTCTTGCAGTTTGGTGAAGTTTCATTTTTCTCGATGCAGTGCAGGGGATGGACGAGCAGTATACGTATGTATACTTGGTGCTGGGTACAAAGCACGTATTAGTCGGTTGGTTAGTTCGGGGTTTACCGTCCACGGTACCGGAGGGATAATTAACGGTCGTAACGGCAATCTATTACCTGAAAAGCACGACCTGAACACTAATCTGTTCAGGTGCACTGCAGCTGTGCCACTTTGATTCACCGAGACCCCTCAACAGACATGATATGGATTGAGCCCGTCTTTTCCTCCCTGGATTCAAGCACGAATTATTGTAGGTTATACTTTTATACTCTGAGAAGTAAAGGAAATGCGACATATTTGGGATCATTGGAAACATTTTAGTGTTTCCGATGGTTACCAAAATGTCGCATTTCTTTTACTCGTCCATATATATTATAACGTTCGGAGTCCTTGTCAGGGGACATAATTCGTCCTGAGACGCCCGAATCCTGTGGCCAGATCGCAATTTTGCGGGAAACGCTATGTGCGTGCTGCTAACAGGCTTTTCCTTGCAATGCCAAGTGTCTTCTGGTCTGTGGTTTTGTACCTAATGTTAATTGCTTGTGCTGGTCTGTGATGTTTGATCTTCCGGCCCGGAGCCGTACGGTCTAAAATCACAGACCAGCCCACACGTTGTCTGTTCACCGAGTGCAGACCACAAACTGCTCGAGTTAATTTAACTCATTCAATGAGGTTTTTTTTTAATCATTTAATAGCAGAGGAAGTGTTGCCAACTCGCGCGCGCGCGCACACACACACACACACACACACACACACACACACACACACACACACACACACACACACACACACACATAGATTGCGGACCACAAACACACTGTTTTTGAACTGTCTACCGAAGGGACAAAGATTGTCACTCAGTGACCGTGTGTAGCTGATCAGATAGAGTTGCAGACTTGTGCCCTGTCGTCTGTTGCTAGTGTTAGCTTTCCCGTCGGGATTTCACGGTGACTGCCTAGTTTAATACATGTACGTCCCGGTCCAGTGCGCAACATGTCATGCACAGCCGTTGCTTGCTGGGGTCTCTCTCTCTCTCTCTCTCTCTCTCTCTCTCTCTCTCTCTCTCTCTCTCTCTCTCTCTCTCTCTCTCTCTCTTTCTCTCTCCGGCCACCCATCCAAGAGGAGGGCCATCATAAAAGACATATTTCTAAATCAGGATGAGGTCTTTGAAAGTAGGTAGTGCCCTAGAAGCGCAAGGGCAGTGCAAACAATTGTCTCACTTGATCGCCACGTTCAATGAAGGGAGCAAGAAAGCTCGTTTGGTGCAGAGCTCGATCCGCGCGCCCAAAAGGTCGTGGGTTCGAATCCATCTGGGGGACAAACAATGTACTGATACCTACAGATTCGGTGCTCCGCTTTCCGTAAATCCGCGTGCTCTCAGCCAGTAGAACACGTTAACCTTCTGGTTGTTTGGTAGCGCTGTTTGTCGAGGTGATTCCTGCAGGAATCACCTGGACAAAAAGCGCTGCCGACAGCCGGACTCTCCAAAGACCAGCGCATTTTGATACCGATCCCCCGCTCCTTAGACCGTTCCCCGGCGTACTGAGCTCCCGTCTCTGGACCCACGGGCGACCACTCTTTCAAAAGGGTTTGTCACCTTGGATAGCCCCGGATGTTGAGCTCCTTGCCTGTGTGATTCCATTAGCAGGATTAGGTCACTAGGCCAAACCACTGATCCAGCTCTCTAGTCTTCTGACAAGCCCTTCTTTCCGCGAGGGGCGCACATTTTCATGAGCATCCGCAGAATACGTCTAAGTTTAACCCCTGTCACTGCCAGTTGACCGACGCAGATTGTGTATGTTTTAGTATAAAAAGCGTTGGTAACGCCTTGACTGCCGGGGTAAAGCGAGCGCTAACCTCAAGCTTCAAGAGATATAAATCCTCATGATTGCGGGGGCACATGAGGATTTATGTCTCTTGTTACTTATTTTGTTCTTTATGCCCATTTTGGTCTGATTTCATTTTGTGTTCTTCACGCGAGTCTCGGTCAGTGTCAGTGCAAGTACTGTTTCAGACGCGAAATTCGTGATCATGGAAGGGGTTAATTCGACGCCCAAGAGCCTCGGCCGTCCAAGGCACATTGATTCAAAGTGGTTTCGGCAAGCAGCATAGATCTTCAAGAGCCCCCGCAAGTGCCACGGGGGCTCACGAGGATCTATGCCTCTTGCAACTGGGTCGCGTTCATTGTTTCTCTGCAGTGAACGGGTTACTGGCGGACACTACCTTGGAGCTGTCACCAGCAACTTATCCCTCGCAGTCCGGATGATATCCACCTACTCTCGGCGGCACGAAGTCTGACTTTTTTTCTTTCTTTTGTTCTTTTTTTTTTTTTTTTTTTTTTGGGGGGGGGGAGGAGGGAAGGGTGGGGGGGATGGGGTGGGGAGGGGGGTTTGAAGGGGGGGGGGGGTAGTTGGATAGGGGGAAAGAGGCTGGCTAAGACGACGATTCCCACTTAGGGAATACATTTACACTGTTATGCAAAATTTGCTCTTTCATAAATGTTTTGATTGATTGGTTGGTTGTATATTGCTTAACTCATTCTACCCCAGACACACCACAGCAAGATAAAGGATCGACCATCAGTGATAGTTCAAGGGTGATGCCAGAATAGCTTGGTGCCTATGGGCGCCAAGCTATTCTGGCATCACCCTTGAACTATCATGGTCGATCTGTGTCCTGCACTGCAATGCAGTCTTCAGAGAACAACGGCAAAATTGGGGGATTTCGGTGTTGGGGTAGAAAGAGTTAAAGTCCCGACAACAAGACTTTCCTGCGCTGCTGGTGAAAACATCAGAACAGAATCCCAGTAAGCAAAGGGCCTCGCGATGCGCGGGCCCACTGCGGCCGTCGTCGAGCAAGGGGATCTTGAATGTATGTCACCAGCCAGTCTAATAAGCCAAATAAACCTAAATATGCTAGAGACGCTGCACCTTCATAATAATTTATCGACCCTGAGTTTACAAACAAAAAAAAAGAGAGTAGAAAATCATTACATTAATAAAATATATACAAGGAAACGTTACATAAAAGTACATTAATCGCAAACACATAACTCATCATCTCTTAGGTGCAGCAGACCTTTAGCAACAAGCATCCAATATCGAGGACTACAGGCAGCGCAGACAGTAAGGAGATGGTGGTTGGGTTTATTTATTTATTTATTTATTTATTTATTTATTTTAAACAGGCGAATGGTGGTTTTTGACCGCAGTTGCCCAACTCAAATTGTATATTATATTGAAGGTCGAGTCCACTGTGTTTTTGTTTAATTGGCAAGTTACAGGATCTCACCCGCGGACACGGGACCATCCTCATCAGGTGACCAGTAAGGGAGATGGCGGGAGGACCCCGCAGTTCAGTTTCTTGAATGAAACAGAGGGTACTGAACCTAAATGGAATGGACGTGGAAGTTGTGATTTGAAAGTAAAAACGTTGGTTCAAGCGTGAAAAGGGGGAGAATAGTATAGTGCTTAGACTCCAGGTACCACGACACACCCTCTTTTTTCAAAATGAAAAATTGGCGATTCAAGCATTAGGGGGTTAGGGTGGTTGTCGGGCGCATTGGACATCCCTACCCGGTGAAGGCAAAGACTAACCCATTTAACCCAACGGGCGCGTTTCCCAAATTTGGAGGTGTCATCTCACGATGGTGTACCAGTCGTAGGAGATGGAGCGACCGTGGTAATTTAAGGGTAGTGCCAGATTAGCTTGGCGCCTGATGGGGCACTACCCTTGAATTATCACGGTCGATCCATCTCCTGCTGTAAGGCGTTGTGGTGAAATGGGTTAAGTCCGTTTTTGATTTTAGTCAAAACGGAGAATTTCATTGTAATACATGCTTTCCACAAAAATGGGCTTTCTGTCTTTTCGCTTCACAGAGCAGACAAACCCACTCCCCACCCCATGTCGCCCCCTTTCTCCTTCCCCTCTTCCCCCTTCTGAAGCCGCAGGTCTGGTGGGTTTTGGCTGAGCCATGGGGCGACTGATCCAGTTAGCCTGTGTTAAAACCATTGCGTTGCCCAGACGACATCGAAGAAAATGGCTTTTCTCTTTTTCTGCGCACTTTACGGCAACGATTTGACCCTAAAAATAGTCCGTCTTTTTACATGTCACACTGATCTCTTGTTTGCATTGAGCACTCGTCGCGTGTATCGTATTTTCAGTTTCAGACATAAAACATCGATGACTAACTCCTGCGTCGGAGACTTTGGACTGGTCGATCTCTGACAGCTAGAGACTTAGATTTTCTGAAGGGCCTCACAGCTTGATGTATAGATTCTCACGAGCCCCTGCAGCCTAGGGGACTATTTTTAGCGGCATCCGTGTTTTCAGTCCCAGACATGAGGTGTCGATGACTTCCTGCGTCGCAGACTGACGCAATGCGGTCGATCTGTGTTTCAGGAAAAAGCGTGGATGTTCAGTCTTGCTGCAAGTGAAGAGCCGCACATTTTCCTGACTCAGCGGCTCATGGGACTATGTCAGTATGTGCCTCTTGGCATATAGTTGCTCGAGGCCTATCTGCAAGAGGCATGGATTTTCATGAGCCCCTGCGAATGCAGGGGTTCATGAGAATCTATGCCTCTTGCAGACGGGGGAGGTTGATTTTAAGGACTGTTCTCGGTGACGAGTTTGCAAAATGAGCAGGAGACGTCGGTATTGAAAGTGACCACTGGGGAGACATCGAGCGCTTTTAATAAACTGTATACCTCACGAACAGGTCTCGCCCACAATTTTTCTTTCGCTCCTTTCACTTCATTGCCTTCTGATGCCAACTGCGGGCGAAGGGTCGACCGTGACAGCCGTGGTTCGACTGTGAAAGGGTAGTGCTTGTTTCGCAAGGCGCCGACCTCGGCATGACCAATCACCCTTGACCAGCTCAAATGTATTACTTGAAAAACCGTTGATCAAGTTTAATGTGGGTTGTTTTGTTGTTGTTGTTGTTGTTGTTGTTGTTGTTTGTTTGTTTGTTTGTTTTCCCCCGCCGCCTCAGCATGTGCCATGAATTGACCTAAAGACAGCTGCTTAGTCGTAGCCGCCAGATTATCAAGCAATGTCCTTGAGCCACCATGATCAATCTTTCTCTCTTCTCTCCCTTAATAGCGCCTATACATACTTATTATCGGGGGAGGGGGGGGGGGAGGGGAATAAACTGCACCACATTTCTATTGCTATAATGTAATTGTCCTGTGTTTGTCTTGTACGTGTACTGTCTTTGTCTTCAGAGTGAATCCGTATGTTGCACGTGAGCGTGCGTGTTAGGTTCAGTTCGCGGCGCTTTGTGCCGATTCACAGAATGGGGTAAAGCGCTATAAAATGACCATATTATTATTATTACTATTATTATTACTATTATTATTACTACTATTATTTTATGATTATGATTAGGATGATGATGATTATGATGATTATTATTAAGTCAAAAAGCTCTTTAACCCCTGGTTACGCGTTTACTCCGCCGAGCGGTATCGTCCGTAGTAGTCAAAGGGTTAACGGATCCTAAAACATGAACTACGTAGTACTGACGAGCAAAGGAAATGTGACATCATTCGAGTCATTGGAAACACTGACGTGTCCTCTACATCACACACTGACGTGTCCTCTACATCACACACTGACGTGTCCTCTACATCACACACTGACGTGTCCTCTACATCACACACTGACGTATCCTCTACATCACACACTGACGTGTCCTCTACATCACACACTGACGTGTCCTCTACATCACACAATGACGTGTCCTCTACATCACACACTGACGTGTCCTCTACATCACACACTGACGTGTTTGCAATGACTCGAATGATGTCACATTTCTTTTGCTCGTCAGTATATTTTGGCTCAGACACCCACTTTCCCTTCAACATACCGTGCATATATTGGCCCCATATGCTTTGCCCTCACTGGGCCTCTTGTACATAATTCTTCGACAGTAGTTATTTCAAGCTGTCCCTCCAGGATGCTCAGTCGGGGAGCTTTTCATCACTGAAGCGGTGTATTCCAGACCACCCTTTCCGTCCGCTCTTGCTGCGTGAGGCTTTCATAAGGGCATTTTAGCCCACGGAGATTTTTTTTTAACCCTTCACTGCTACTGAATATACTGTTCGGAGAAAAGACCTCCAGTTATGACAAACGCGGGTGTTTTTTGTTGTTGTTTGTAACGCACGCAGACTTGCCCCCAGTCGTACGCACAGACTCTCACGCAACCAACGCATACACCGCCACTGACTCAGACGGGCGCATTCATGCGGTAAAACACAACACACGGGCTCCCTTGCTAAAGTAACCTTTATACACTATAAAAGAAAAGAAAACGCTTTAACTACTATCAAACTATATATACAAGGCTCTCTATCACACACTCAAATCACAGTATCTTTGCCAGGCTAGGTTTTAGTCTCTCAATGTCTCCAACCTGCTTGATGTTGTTGCCTGGTTACGTTGGTCCTTCTCACGTCTAGGCGTGAAAGTCCTTCGTCGTACGCGTATTGCCGTCCTGTCTCTTTGGGCACGGACGTCCTCGTTCTCGTACGGTACACTCAGTTCTCGCTTGGACTTGGGTGTCTTGGTCCCAGTCAGAATCACTCAGAAGAGCTGGAGGGATGACCTCACGTAGGTCCACTCCTGCGACTCGACGTCTCGGCGTCCGTCTTCCACTCTCGTTACAAGAACTCTAAAATAGACAACAAAAGTCCCAACGTAACACTTGCTAAACACACAACATATTGGATCAATGAGAAACGTCACGTAACCTGGCTGATACAAATAACTCACACGTTCATTCACACACACACACGTGCTTCATAAACTATCTTCGTATCACCCCCATATCTGTCACTATCTTAAAATACACTATAGCCTAACTGACACTCTTGCTATACATTACTCTATACCCTGGAAAAGACTATGCTTAACCAACCACGTACTATCTTCATAGCGGCTAGACACACACACTTCATATTCCTTTAGTCATCTAACTCGGTAAACAACTGTATACATAAACACCGGTTACTTCACCGAATTCTAAACATACTATAACTAAACCAAACCGGAACACCGCTATACAACCACATTAATCTTACCACGCATACTGTCTTTAACTAAACAACTATCAATACTACGTTTATAGAAACATACCTGAAATCTAGGCTTCAGAGTCTTGGAATGCGGGCTAGGTAACTCAACAACCGTTCCATACGACAAAACAGCCCGCACTAACCAAACTAGACCTCTGACAGACACAGCTTTCGCCTAGAACTCACTAAACAGAACTCACTAAAAAATCCCGTGCTAACCATGTCTTACAGATTTCCCGTGCGTCGAATGCCACCACAAACAAACCGTTAACAAAACCCGTACCGTACTAATCCTACTCGTTAACAAAAACCGTACCGTACTAATCCTACTAAATGAGCACTATGCCCGAGCATAGAGCTTCATCACATTGTTGTTGTTGTTTTTTTTTTTTTGTTTTGTTTTTCGTCGAGCGGTATCGTCAGCAGCAGCCAATGGGTTAATTAAAGGAGTGCACTATGTATGAGCAAAAGATCTTCGGGATGTCATGGGACTGGTATGACCCGCGTACTTTTTTATGAAAAGATTATACATTTTGGTTAATCCGCTTAGCCCCGACGCACTACAGCAGGATGTGGATCGACCGTGATCATTCAAGGGTAGCGCCTGATTAAGGCGCTAAGTTAATCTGGCACTACCCTTGAGTTATCATCGTCCGGTAACCTTTTGCTTGACGGGGTATCGTTCCTGAAAGTTTTTGTAACCCCTTCATTGCCGAGAAAATGTGAAAGCGATCCAACTGTATGAGGCATAGATCTGTCATAGGCTGTCGCGGGGGCTTATGAGGATCTATGTCTCTCGTGAGACAAATTTCCATTCATATGACTTGAAGACGGTTGTGACTTCTGGGTGAATGAAGACAGATTTCAGAAATTAAATATGCGGCCCGTAACAGGTAAGCGGTTAAATAAGAGGGACGCAGGCCCTATATAAGAGAGAGAACAATAGAGTCCCGATAGACAATGAATTCAATAGAGCCGCATCAGTCATTAATTTACATCATTTTTTAATATCAAAATGTTGACCCCAATTTTACCCCCGTTAATTCTGAATCAACCCTTTGATTTTTAAAAAGTGATGAGCATGACTGATGCGGCTCTATTGAATTCATTATCTATTGGGACTCTATTGTTCTCTCTCTATAACTATTGTCTCTGTCAACACCTAATGACCTTAATTAATTACTAATTACGGTCATTAACTTTTACATGACCGTTTCTCTCAATACTGCCAGAGTCGATTTCCGAAAAACTCACATGCTATGTCCCACACATATCATTTCAGTTCACGCATGACAAGACTCAATGCCAAACCCTCTTTCAATGAGTTGGGTAAAAACTTTCACAGCGCCATTCACACGTCACGCGTCAAAAGGCCTATAGAATTGTGTTGTGCAGGGGGGGACCGCTTAGTGCAAACACTTGGCTCTGTATATACAATTGGCTCTGTTTAAGCACGACTCTGGAACATAAGTCAAATATACGTGCACACGCAAACACACAGACACGCCAGTTGCAAACCAAGATAATTCAAGGGCAGTGCCAGATTGTCATACAAGTTATATACACAGGCAAACATACACACACACACACATACCAACACATAAACACACGCACATGCACACGCACGTACGTACATACATATATACATACTAACATAAAACATGTATAAACAAAAACATTAAGTGCAAACCTTGCAACACAGGTACACATCATTTTCACAAGGGTAATATCCCATGACAATCACACGCCTGACAGAGCTGGTAGACCATGTCTGTCACACACACTCAGTATGCTGTTGTGGTCTATACAATTTCAGCTATGTTACACATGGGCCCTTGCATGCGTGGTGCACAGTAACATGAAAAAGCTTAGACTGTTTGCCTACAGTGAGTCATAAACACCTGTCTGCACCGAGACGCGAGCCACTGAAACCCACCAGCCCGTGAAAGGATAATAACTCTTATTGAATTTCACGCCCTGTTCGGTTAGGCGGTGTACATGACTGTAAAAGCTGAAAAGAGACGCACCTCAGAAATCATACCTTGCTTTATACACCCGACTGAGTACATATACAACAGATCCTCAAGACACCCCCCCCCCCCCAACACACACTGACACACACACACGCACAAACACATGAATAAACATACCCGTACACACACACACACACGCACTGACACATATACACACATATACACACACACAAACACATGAATAAACATACACGTACACACACACAAACACATAAACACACACACACACACACACACATACATATACACACATATACATATACACAAACACATATATATACACTAACACAGACAAACAAAATAGGCACACATACAGCCAACTACTAACCGGTATGACAGAGCAGCCGCCATTGCTCAGCCGGATATTTTTTGAAATTCCATGAATGGATTAGAGCACTATGTATGGATTAAAAGAATCGATCCGGTTTTATGTGAGCATGAAAAAGGTTTCTGACTTTTCAGAACGTGAAATTTCTAGCGCTCCAACACGTAGACACGTAGACTCGTAGAACAGGTTCTGTGAGGTGTCTCGGTTTTCTGCGTACTGCAGTGCCGGTACGGCGCGCACACACACACACACACACACGCGCGCACACACACACACACACACACACACACGCACACGCACGCGCACACACGCGCGCACACACACACACACACGCGCGCACACACACATATGTACACACACGCATGTACAGACACACGGAAATACCTCGGACACACACAATAGCTCTCTCTCTTTCCACCTCACACAGAGAGAGGCCCGTCATAAAGACAGTAATCATAATACCTTTTACCCTTGCTGGTTTAGGTCTGTGCTTATGTCAACTGACAAACACTAGTAAATCTCTGCCCTTAACGCCACACACCACATGTCACAGTTGAGGTAAGGGACATATATTTTTAAATGCAGCACGCTTATAGCTGAGAGGTGTCAGCTTAATACATCCCGTCGTCAACAAGTCATGCATTTGTGGAGTGACGCATGCGGGTAAAACCACCTGTGGCTGAGACTTGAAAGCCCTCATACAAATCACTCAAGTACACAATCCACGCTAGTTAGCCTCAGGCTTTAAGAAAAAAGCCATTTATACCATTATTTCTGAGTCAATACCCTAAAAACATGGCTATAAGAAACTTCTTCCTTTTTTACGTCCCGCTGGCAGGAATGTGATCGGGGAGTATAAGAAACATTGTTAGCGAGTGCGTTCATGTACTTGAAAAAAAACATTTAAGCAGGTGTTAAAGTGACAAAAAGTAATTACAAAATAATGTTTAATTTGGTTTTATAAAAAAATAAATCACTCATTGTTTTAACGAAATCAAATAAAATCATTTTTATTCTATTATCTATTGTAATTATTTGCACAATTTGTTATTTAATTTTGACAAAAAATGTACTTTAGTCAAGAATTAAAGCATAATTTAATAGAGCAAGGGAAGTAACTTTTTTGTCTTGCTGAAATTTTTACAAAATTACTTCCCTTGTATTAACTTGTACTCAGAAATTTTTCTTATTGAACATGGGTGATTCCTTCCTTTTTCTGGTGCTCAAGTTATGGGTAAAATTATCAAGTTACTGTCTATGTTACTGTCTAGGTGTTTCATTTGGCTCACACTTGGTCAGGGTGTGATTTATAATTTAATGCAAAGCCAATAATCGCCAATACTGTGTCAGGTTTGTTTGCTTAAAAGGACAGGGTTATTGTACATGACATTACAATTGAAATCTGTGAAACATGTCATTTATAAGCCCACTGAGAAAGACACAATATTGGTCTGGGGTAAACTCAAAAACTATTGGCTACATTTTGCTGAATGGTACAAACGTATAAAGTTACTATTAATGTACTTCCTAGGAAACATGATTTTGCTTGATAACAATTTTTGTTTTTTGTTTTTAATTTTTTTAATTACATTATAAATGAACCAAGACGAACTCCTTCTATTAAATGATATCAATGCTGTAGAAAACAAAGACTTAGACTCGAAAAAACAGCGCCTTCTTTCTGTAGTTGTGTCAGGCAAATCAAAGGCTTATCTGGGTAGACAATACATGACAGAGGATATTGAATCTCTAAGCTCTGATGAACTAATCAAGCTTCATTCTAAATATGAAAACCACATTGCCTCACTAATGACACGTGATTTGAGTCGATCTCTTGTATGCCTATACACAAAAGCAGTGAGTCACTTTCTACCTGTGGATAGTGACAGTCTATCACACGACCTTGAAAGTAATCCTATTGTTTCAAGTTCAATTGGCAAATTAGCATGTGTCATGTTTTACAAGTTTGGAAATTACCTTGCTCCTGTCGTGACATTGCTTGTTACCGGGAGCCATATTGATTTTTCAAAAATAAATTTTACTGCAGAAGAAAATGGACGAAACCCAGATGACTCCACAACCGAACCCCGACCCTGTTTTGACACAGGTTCAAACTGTGACTAAGGTTAAAAGTCCGGGGAGGGTTGAGGCTGGAAAGAGAGTAGCTGCATTGAACAAACAAAGAAAGTTAGAACTACTGCAAAAGGTACATGTAACTGACCCACAGTCAATAACATCATTGGTGACACTACCGTCAGGACAGCCAGGTCCGTCACACCCTCATCAAAGTGAGAGACAAACAACTAAGTCTGACCCCCACCCTGACCCTGACCCCGAACCTCAATCAACAAAATATATAATTGCCGGATTTGTTGTCGGATTTGGTTACGTAGGTTATCAATTATACAAAAAATACAAACCACAGACTCGTACAGTGACCAAAAAATCAGACACTCCAAAAACAAAACCAGAAGTCGCCACATTACCAGTAACATCCAAAGCCGTTGACCCATTTTATATGCAGTAAATAAAAATATTATTTTAATTTTTCTTGCCTTAGAAAATGAATGACTCAAAGAACATGATGAACCTTGTGTATCACTCTGCCGTAATCAGTGGATTAGCAGTAGCTTATTCTATGCTGGGGAAAAGTCTACTCAAAATGAAATCAGCAGACCTCAGTAGACTCGATTTCGAAGACAGTGCTAAGCTAATTGTAGTCGTTACAGCGTCGATTGCGACAAAAGATTTTCTTGTCAAGCAGGGAATTATTCCAGAAAATGTTTCTATGTAAATAAAAATAATATGGCGACGATAGCTATTATGATTGGTGGGGCAGTTGTTAATGCTCTGGCATTTAGTGGCTCTAATTATCTCTTTTCAAAAATGGGTAGAGAAGAATCAGCAGAAGAAATGAAACGTCACAATGAGGCAACAGAAAAACTTGCTCAAGCCCAGCAGGAATATGAAAAGAATAGAATTGAGAAACTTGATTTCATCAATGAAAAACTCAGGCTTGAAGGCCACGCACAACATACGTTTTCAAATACAGACGAAGCAATCAGGGAATATTTTCTTGTCACAGGTGAAGACATGTCTATCCCGAAACCGAAACTAAGTGACTATTACAAACCAAGCACACAACAAAGAAATGGAGAGATAATTTTTGTTCTAGTGGGAATGACATTTGTTTATTTTACAGGAGTTTTCATTGCTAGAAAAAATGGCAGCCGAAAATAAACTATCAAAAATATATTACTCTCCATCAGGTTATTGGAAAGGGCAAACAGCTATTCAGAAATTACATGCCGCTGTGGGCGGAGATATAACACTCAATCAGGTCAAACAATGGTTACAGAGACAAGCAATTTGGCAGATATATCTCCCTGCTCCAAGAAAGATAACAAGACCCCATTTTGAAAACACTACCCCCAATGACACACACCAAATGGACCTCCTGTTTTTACCACATGACACAATAAGAAAGAAACGATACAAGTATGCATTAACTGTTGTAGACATTGCTTCAAGGTATAAAGATGCTGAACCCATATCTGACAAAACAGCCAGTACAGTTGCTACTGCTTTATCAAAAATATATAGTCGAGGCCCCTTAAGATACCCCAGACTTGTACAAGTTGATGATGGATCTGAATTCAAAGGTGCTGTTAATCAGTTATTTGCTAAGCATGGCGTACTGGTCAGACGAGGCATTCCAGGTGTGCACAGATCACAGGCAATTGTAGAGAACTTTAACAAACAGTTGTCAGAGAGACTTTTCAGTTACCAGTATTCTAAGGAACTCATGCATGACACCCGGAACACTGAGTGGGTTAAGAGATTACCACATGTGATAAAAGCAATGAATAATGAAGGCCACCCTAAACCCGCTGATGCTATTAAATTGAAA
The DNA here is from genome assembly GCA_036245525.1 of Semisulcospira habei. Taxonomy (NCBI): domain Eukaryota; kingdom Metazoa; phylum Mollusca; class Gastropoda; family Semisulcospiridae; genus Semisulcospira; species Semisulcospira habei. The sequence continues at coordinate 243,564,531 of BTPG01000002.1, forward strand.
ACAATTACAGAGCCAAAAACAATGTCAACCCCACCTCCAGACACAAGCTTGTTTACTAAACAGGTGAGATATTTATATCAGCCAGGGGAGGCTGAGAACGACGACAGACGCAGGGCAACAGACCCCATCTGGTCAACGTCTGTACACAATATAAAAAAAATAATTCCCGGTCCAGACGCAACAATATATTACCTGTACGACCCTGCACCCCAGAGGGCATTTGTCAGAGAAGAATTACAGATTATTCCCCCAGACACCGTTACTCATTTCAGTAACTAAGTCGTCAATTAATTCATCAACCAGTTCATCACAAATATCTTCAGATAACTTGAGTCTGTAATGACCTGGTGCATAAGCTTTTTCCTTACTGTGAAAAACACGTTTCGTGTCCCCAACTGCAAGTGATTTCTTATGTGTTTGAATTATTTCAAGATTATGTTTATTTGATCTCAGTGACTTGTTTGGATAATCAGGCATTAATGCACCATCTAACACTTGCTTGTAATGTTCATGACGTATGTCTTTATTTTTTATTGCTGTTTTTTTAATTCCTTTGGCTTTCGACTGACTACCTTTCTGGTGCAGTATAGAATACATTTTTGATCTCAGTCCAACATACTCAACTATTGGCACACCATTCAGTTCATCCTTAAACTTACCAGGCACTTTCTTGTTTTGTGTGCTAAACAGCGGGTGATCTTTAGGGTAGTCAGACGTGTCATACATGTGTAACTCTGTTTTCATGTCTTCGTAAAAGTCTTCAGTAGGCACATCAATGATCATAGAGTCAGTGTCAGTGTATAACAATCGACACTCAGGATATTTTGGTTGGAAGTAATCATAATAAAATTCAAGCATCAACAGTTTTGATAACTCCAGAATTGCCATACCAATGAATACTGGCTTGTCCAGTTTAACAATCTTTTTTTTGAGTGACACAGCATACAATGATGAATGAAATTCTTTGTACCCTGTGTACTGTGGCTTACCTGTAAGTTTAATTGCACCCGATTCAGTTGTGACCAGTCTCACATCTTTGCGGTGATGAGGATTTTCCATTGTCTTGCCAAAACAGGCATTGTTCATAAGCTTAAAGAAGTCTTTGTCAAATGCAGTGTTGCCGTCTCTGGCACGAAGGGTTGTGTTCTTCATTATGTAATCTTTCATGAAAGCACTCTGATCAAATTGAATTCCTCTGTGAACTTTCTTTAGTACTAACCCATGTCTGATGTAAAACTGCAGCAAGCGGTAGTGACAAACGTAATTGAATTTGTCATTTAGATTCGGTACAAGTTTAGTGTCTTCTTTTTTCCCCGTCATACTCATTTTCTCAACAGCCAACGGATAATCATTGTGATAATCATGTAGATGATGTGGGTACTCTAGGTCTACTTCAAAGATCCAACCCTTCGCGTCGTTTCGGTCAAGATTAATAATATTGTTTGTTAACCCTGTTATGTCATACTGTGACAAATCATACAGACAAAAGTTTTTCAAGGGTAATAATTCACACATTGCGAACCCATAAAGGTTATTAGCGTCAAGGTACATAATGAATGACCTTGACCTCGAGGGGTCAAACCCCCGGCCAAGGTCACCATGACTGTCCAAATATTTGTTGTTGGCTCTGGCGTAATTGTTCGATGCAATACTAATGCCTCCCCTCAATCCACGTTCCACCATTTCACCCATCGTACGATCAGACAACAGGTCTATAAATATCTTACTGGATTTCAAAAATGCATCCCATGTCATGCCAGGACTAGTGATGTAACAAGCAGGGTCAAGTCTGTAGTGTAACAAACCCTTTTCACGGTAACTTTCAAATACGTCTGCTAGCAAACAAACGTCAGCTTTCAAGTACTGGTCATGGTAGTCACCAATAGTCTGACATCCTAACTTCCCCCACGCATCAAGTGCGTGTTGATATTCAGAGTCAGAAATACCCTTTCCAGTTAGTGTAGAATAAAATTTCTCTTTTGGCGGTAATCTTGTTTCTTCAAACACAACCCAGTGATCAATGTACTCATACGGATACACACCTTTCTTAATCAAGTCTGGCTCAAAATATTTACTTGTTATTGGATACTCAGTCAGTCCTTCTGCCAGACTAGCCAATCCTAAAGACAAATGTTGCATGGAGTCATAAAATGCTAATTTATCTAACCTAAAAGTCAAGTATTTCTCAGTTGTCTGGGCAATACAACTTATGTTTTTGTATGACTCATCTACAGCCTGCATGATGATGTGTGAATCATATCCCTTTAGATTGTGAAAAAAGATTGGCAGTTTGTATGTCTTGGGATCTGTTTTTAATAATAAGTTACAATTGTTATGTGCAGCACCCCTGTAACGTCCAGTTATGTGATCATGGTCACGAACTTTATCACCTCCTAAAGGTTGTTCGCAAATCCAACACGTCTCAGCTGTATCAAATTTTAATTTGTCTTCTTCTGTCATCACCAAAGGCATCTGACATGTTGTGAGATATTGTACTACCTGACTATACAGATGTCTCATTTCTGTTAAAAACAGGCATGCTGCATTTTCACCCCTGTAGATAACAGGCTCTGAATGCAAACCGTCTGACCTAACAATAATGTATCCAAAAGAACACACCACTTGGTCACTCAACTTTATAGTCTTTGGTAATGATTCTGGAACAGGACCGTCATACGGAACTACTAATGATTCAAAATCTGCGTACACTACAAACGGCAACTTTTGTTGATTCCCATAGTTTTTAAAATACACTTGACTACCAGGATCTGGATACTTAAGTACAGTTTGAATGTCATCAGCTGACCTGCAGTGTAAAACATGTTTGTGTGCCACAGCAATAGAGGAAAACCTCTGTAAACATCTATTACAAAATTCCTGTTTGCCCTTGTGTTTTGTTGTATGATTATGAATTAGACGTGACATATTCCTAATAATTGTGTAGTGAAAGTTATTGTCATCTCCGATTAGCAACATGTCAACATGCTTATTTTCTGACTGACCATAGGTTGGTGCCAGTGCTGATACTCTAATGGGTTGTAACTTGTCAACAGACACATTATCCCACACAAACACATTTACAGATATGCCAGGATTTAATTTTTCAAACAAGTCTATGTCCTCTATTTTAACAGGGAACTCAATGCCACTAAAATCGAGTTCCTTTACAAATTTGGTGTAGTTAGAAACACGTTCAGGTTTTATTTTTACAAAGTGTAGTTTAGCAAGCACACACCACATGAAACAATAGTTGTCATTGTTCTGAATGTTAACAACAGCCTTTTTGTTTACTACTTCTGTTGGCAGTGGCAACCATGCTTTACCTAATATAGGATGATACCTAGACTGCTTTAGTTGCAGTTCATGTACATGTCCTTCGTGCCAACCAGACCCCTTCATTCTTGCACTGTCAATCGCCTGGAGGAAGTCTGGTAATAGTCTGTCTCTAAACACGTTTTCCAATTCTCTTCTTGTGTTAACAGTGTGTTGTCTTGTTGATATGTACGAAACAATCACCTCACCGTCGACCCTAGTGAATTCGATTTTTGCAACAATTTGAATCTTCACACTGCCTGTAAGAAGATTTTGTTGTATGACAGAAAAAGAGTTTTCTATTGATTCGTAGACATTATTAGTATTGGATATAGGCAAGTCTGTTGTGTGAAACACGTTTCTTAAACTAGATGAGCCAGGGTTTGATGGGCCAGGGCTTTGTGAATTGTCCGTCATTTTTATTTGACCGACAAAATAATAAATAAAAAATATTAACGTTAACTCTGCTGGCTCACCTTGTGTAATACCACTTTATTAACTGTAACACTGTCAATATAAACATTTAGTTTGCGTAGTTGTTTAAATATGCTATAACAAATTTCCCCTAACCAACCATAGTCGGTATCATTAACTTTAAAAGTAGGTGTCTTTAAATCAACTGTCATGTGCTCCACATTTGGATGCTCATCGACATAAACCAAAGTCACACTATATGAAACATATATTTCTGATGGTGCTGAAAGGCTTATGTAAGTCTGTTTGGGTGTTATTAAGTCAGTAAAGTGCATAACATCTTTGAAAAGGTGTGTGAGATCAAGCACCTGTATGATTTGTCCGTCTGTCATTTTTATTGGACAAACAAAAGAATAAATTAATTTACATCAATTTACTAACCCATACCCTGTGGGCTGATCTGTCTTTAAAATGAGCTTCAGATGCTTAGTTGATTTCAGTTTATTTTTTACATCATCTCGTTCATGCTTATTTGGGATGACATCATTTTCTCTGAGACAGTCTTCAAAGCTGTCACGATCCTTACAGTAAAACAAACAGATAAACTTTAACTGTTCTCGAAAATCTTTCAGTACAGCATTATATTTCTGAGTGAGAATCCATACACTTACATTTGCATGTCTGCCACTGAAGGCAAGTTCTGCTAGAGTGTTTCTCTTCTTGACAATGTCTTTCTCTGCAGAACAGTCATCAACTATGAACAACGTTGGCTGTCCTTCAAATTGCTTGTAAAAATATTGTAGGTAGTCATTCAGTTTCTTTTCAGGGTCGACTAAGTATATGTTGCTGTCAGTCCAAATGAATAAACGGTTGTGATAAGCTTTGTTGTGTTTGATTGTAGGACAAAATATTACAATGTTTTCAAAGTGGTGTATGTATCTTGTTTGTAAGAGGTTAAGTACAAATTCAGTTTTCCCACACCCTGTGGCGCCACAAAATAAGCCACAGTGTGGGTCAAGGGTCATTAAGCTCCGGTTCATTTTAATACACAATATAATTTTAATATATGTGTCCACTCAGTCTGCTTTCTGCAATATTGAGTTGTGCGTCATATATCAGGTACAAATATATGTTAATGGCTGCAGCAGTTTCAACCTTCTTTTGTATCTGAATTGTAATCCCATCACTACCATTCTCGACAGTTCGTCCTGACCCATGAAGATAGTCGTCATCTGTACTACGAAGATCTAGCCACAGTGCATATTTGTTTGTAAGGTATTGTCCAATCCTAACATCATACAGATGTAGATCTTTGCACGCAATGTTTGCAGGTTTATCTCTAATCCTTCCTCCTGCAAAATACTTTGTGGTTTCGTCATAGTGTTGATAAGGTAACATTCCTGAAGCGTACACTTGATTAGGGCGGCCTTCGATTGTGCAGGACAAATGTGTAATCTTAGGATTGTAGAATTTTTCTGAATCTCTTTTGTATGGACTCACCGGTTCAACAAACAACATAAGAATACCTTTCAGTGACCTGGCAGGCGTGTTCAAGTTTATGTTCCACATTGGGTCACTCTTGTCTTTGGGAATTAAACTATGTCTAATCACCCTGTCATAATAAATTGGAAGTCTTGACTGGTACTGATTTTGTATGAGTCTGGCTAGTTCAATATGTGTGACAATTTCATATTCCAAGGAAATGTTAGAGATCTTGTATGTTGCATCTGTGGCAGATGATTTAATAACTTTGGAGTAGTCATTGAAAGTTAGTTCAAAGCTCAGACGGTCATTCAGTGCCCCTTGATAATAAGGCAAATGAGCTGTGAGGATTTCAAACTCAAGTGGAATGTAGAATCTGGTTCCATATGTTTCTGCTATAATAACTTCCTTTGGTACCCCAGTAGTTGTTTTGTCTCCAGCATTGATTCGAAGTTTACCAACATTATCAGACTGTATGCCTTGGTAAACACGGTCTTCTCGTTCTTCTCTTGTGAGCCAAAGGTCTTTGTAACAGTAGAACACATCTGAGTCGTCAAGACTAAACACTTCCTGTCCTTCAAGTTTTACTTTAATAGTTCTAACAATTGCTCTGCCAAGATTGTCAACTAGAGTTCTGTTTACGTCTGCGTCTGATGATAGTTCAATATTAAATGCAAGGCGTGCAGTGCCAGGAACAATAACGTCACTGGGTCCTAGGTTTGGAAACTTGACTGTAAGTGTTTGGTTCTGGTCTATGGTACTTGGATTGTTTGTGATGACGATTGATTGTCTTATGCCCTTAACACCCAGGGGCTCACGTAGTTTTCTGTATGGGTCTAACTTTGATCCGTAAGACTGTGTCATTTTTATTATGCACAATAAAAAATAATAAATTAATAAAACAATGGCAGCAGGAGGATTTAATCATGAAGATTTTGAAATGGATGACACGTATGATTTTGGTAATACAACAGATATGACAGATATGACTGGTACAAGAAATATTTACAGTTTACGTCACGAACTTTTAGAAACCAAAGTGAACTCATTTTATGATCATGTTGGTGGCCGCCCAGACAACGTAGATCCTAATCAGTTTGAACTTGATGGCAAGGGTCATTTATATTTAAATACTGTTGACAAAGGAAAAGTACTATTGACTAACAAAAAAGACCCTAGTAGGTTTAGGGCTTTAAGTACAATAAAAAATGAAGGTGGTGTTGGTGCCTTGCGTCAACTTGGTATTGGTGGGTCTCCTGTCACGCCAAGACTGGTTAGTGCTCTTCACGACACGCAAACAAAGTTGCCAACAGGGCAAGAGATTGAAATGGCACCAGTAACAAGCCTACCAGAAATAGCAAACACTGTGATACAAGAAACCTCATTTACTGAAGGACAGATAAATGATGCTATGAAAACAATAGATGACCCGCCTTTGTCAATGAGGGAGATTATGGGATTGGATAAATCACTGCAGACGATAAGAGGTGAGATGGTAAACAATGTTGCCAAACTAGGTGAGCTTGATAAACACATTGAACGTGAAAAAGAGAAACTGGCTACAGCAGACAATGGGAATCTTGACACAGAAATGAAAGAAAGAATACAACACAGATTAAATGATTTGCAGATAGAAAGATCAGGACGGTTAGAAACAATTAGTATTGGAAGACAAAAACTAAAATCACAGGTCAACAGAATTAGAGAAACTATTCAAAAAATACTTCACGAAGACACTACTCTGGCTGAGAGACTAAAAACACTTTTCAGAGAACAGGGTATCACAATTGCTAGTTTAATTACAGCTCTTGGATTTATTATCAGTACTGTTGTATTAGCTGTCTCCGGCAGTGGTGGTGGAGCACCCCCGGCACCCCCGGGCCCACCGGCTCCCACAGATCCAAAAGATTTACAGTCATGGGTAAAGAAACAACTGTCTCATATTTCAGATCTACTTAAAAAATTGGCTCTGAAAGCAGTGGACGCTTTGCCTGGCATAATTGGCACTGTTGTCAGTTGGCTGATTACTACAGCAGCAAAGGCAGTAGGGTTTATGGCAGAACATGTGTGGGTCTTTTTGGTTACAGTAGGAGGGTTGATGGTGGGTTATTTAATGAAACAGATAAAGAAGTAAAACCCCTAATCCTGTTAGACCTATTACCAATGCAGTTCTCTCTGACTCATGTGTGTCAGGGGTTGGTGTTGACTGTACTGGTTGTATGAGTGCCGGTGTTGGGGCCGGGGCCGGGGCCGGGGCCGGGGGTGTTACCGTCTTTAATGATTTTAATGACTGAACATGTGTGGTTGTGGCCCCTAAGTTTACAGATTGATTGAAACCTAGTTTTTGACCAACACCTGCAACAATGATTTCATTATTATAATTTGTTATTGTTCCCATTTGGAGTTGAAGGTCAGATGGTAACATGTATAACCCGATGCCAACTACAAAGTCAACTTTTGATCTGGCATATCTGAGTACGTCTTGGTAACGTTGTATGCTTGATGGGAGATCAACTGATGAGTTAATTGAATCTTCAAGATTTGCAAGAAACTGTTTTTGTGCTTCAAACTTTCCACTTCCATTCAAAATGTTTGATTTTGTTAATGATTGTGCTCCTAGTATACACCAGACATATGTTCTGATAGACTCATTTACGCGCTCAACTCCTGCTTGAGTAAACCCGTCAGATTTATCTAAGACAAATGTGGTCCACGCATTAGTCTGCTTCTGCTCTATTGATCCTATCCAGACTTCAGATTTTGATGAGAATGAAGTGTAACCAGGGTAATAATCTTGTGGGTATTGTCTGTGACTAAAAGCGTAATACAATGTACCCATGCCATGGTGATCATCAAGTTTTTGTGTGAAGTCATACTTTGTACTGATATTAAACTCATTACAGATGCGTTCAAATGCTTTCATATCCATAGGGTTATTAAACCTGTTGAAACTGGATTCAGTGGGCAGTGGTGTATGAAGTTCTGACAGTATACGTCTAAGCTGGTAATAAACATGGAAATGATACACAGACCTAATCAGTTTGTTTGAGTGATTCAAATGATCTGTGAATGAAACACCACAGCCTGTAGTTGAACATAGTATTGCAAAGTTGAGTTGGTTTTGAAACATCTGTAGTGGACTTAAAGACCACTTTCTTGCAGTAGAGTCATCTGTTATTGGAGGGTTTATGTAATGGTCAAACGGATTTGGTACTTTCACTTGGAATAGATCTTGTACGCTTGCGTCAGACACAGCTATGTCAAGCTGATTTAGTTGAATTATTTTCTGTTCATAAGTAGGTGCAACATTATATTTGGCATTCACATTGAATTGAAATGCGTTTGTAGTGGTGATGGTTGGTGATTTAAATTCCATCCTTTTTTATATGAGATAATAAAAATGTTTATTACCTTAACAAATCTTGACACAAGCAAACCAGTGTGGTTAACTAATGGGATTGATAATCGGGATGGTAGCAAGGCTGCAGCTATCCATGAAATGTTCTATACAGTAAAGTGGTTTAATGTAACAGATGATGGTGAATATTCTGTGCATGGAACGATAGGTAATACATGGTGGGGCGCTAATCACTTACAGCCTGGGTATTATGACTTTTGTACTATAGCTGAATTTTTACAAAATATGTATAAAATTAAAGCAACTTTAAATCCGGCTAACTTGTTTGTTACATTGGAATTTCCAAAAAATAGTGAGCTTATATTAACAGACAAACTTTTAATACTACTTGGTTTTTTATCCGAATTTGATCTTGCTATTGTCGATGATAGTGTTGATGATGATTGGACTTATGAAGCAGAAGAAGGATTAAAATTTAAGCCCAAAAAAGAAAAAATAACTGGAAGATATCCTGTTCATTTGGCAGTACATACTGTACTAAATGTTTATTTGAAAGAACTAAACACATCTGAGAATGTTCACAATGGAAAGCCTTCAACTTTGTTGAGATGCTTACCAACTGGAACTGCTCCGTATTGTGAAAGTGTGGTTGTTAGATTTCCTAATTTGCAGTTTAAGAAATTAGGTTCTAGTTTCTTTGAGTCACTGAGTATATCTGTAACTAATCAGGATGACAAACCAGTTCTTATGCATGATTTTAGTGTTGTGTTAGAAGTTAAATAATTTTATTTTTGTTTATAAAAAAAATGAGTGGTGGTCCAAAGCGAACAATCATACCAGTTGCGTGTCCGGTTACAGAGTTGAAAGATTTGGCAGACGTACAGGATTTTGAGAAGGAAGGAGAAATTGGAGAAATATATGGTTTTGAACTTGATTCCTTTGGCATGTACAAGAGGAAAGTAATTGTTGACATGAAAGACGGTGAAAAACAGATTCCTAAACTTGGTCAGCTACGTGATGTTACTGTACCTACTCCACCTGTAAATAATTCGCCCTACAACTTAATACATGTGGGAAATAAGTGGGTGGTTTCACCTGTACCTGTTCCACCACCCACAATTGACTGGGACATAAAGTTGGAATTTATTAGTCCTTATGTATACACTGATGACGAAGGTGCCTTAGTGTTTAGGAAGGTTGTTAACTCGGGGCCGCTTATTGTAAGCCTTGTTCCAAGCTTTGCCCCAGACAACAATAGCAGAGAAAAACTGAAAGTTGAAAATTATGAGAAACGGCGGTATCTTCTTACAACTAGAAAGGGTAGATCAGATACTTCTGTTGTGTTTATGCCAGCAAGCTTAGTCGTGGCTAGAGAAGCGGCAATAGTATTTGAAATTATCATGAAATCTGTTGCTACTGCTAAAGAGGCTCAAATTGCACAAGGAATTAAACTTACATGGGATGAAACAGTAACAGAATCATCAAAGGTCTTTATTGCTATTACAAAAAATGTTGATGTTATTAATGTTTCGAGCAGTGTTCCAGCTGTCAAGGTGGTGGTCGACAAAACAACTTTTGTTCGTCTAACTTACATAAACCTTGAACACATTGATCTTGTTGCATTTTATTATGCCAGCAAATTGTATACTTTTGAAGAGTTGCAAAATGTAATTGCTGATTAAATAAAAAAAAATATTTGTGAATAAAAAAAATGGTAAACTTCTATCCGCAACTACCAACGCTTGATCCGACTGAAACAAATGTGATGACTAAAACAACACTTGCGCCTGATCCACAGGTGACAATTGCTTCAGATAAAACATTACAGGCAGATGCATTCAGATTAAATAATATTACAGAATCTTTGAAATATTTGGAGAGTGAGGAGGCGAAATACTCACGGTGCAAAAGGAGGTATAAGTCAGTATTTAATTCTGTTCAAAACACTTCTATGGCTATTGGTGCAGTTTCAGCTTCATGTTCTGTAGGGGGTATTGTTCTGTTCGCCACAGGAATTGGGAGTTTGGCTGGAATAGCAGTTGAGGCTGTTAGCGTTGCTACATGCCTGGCTTGCTTTGGTATGGAAGCCTTGAACAAGAGGTTTCACACGAAATTACAGAAACATGAAGCATTGAGTACGCTTGCTGGTGCAAAGCTGAGCAGTATGAAACTTATTATCAGTAAGGCATTGAACGATAATTTTATCGATGACGAGGAATTTAAGAGAGTCCAGGATGATTTAAATAATTACAAGAAACAAAAATCTGAAATACAGAATAAAATGCGTAGTCAATCTCCCGTCAATGTTGAAGAACTGAAGGCCAGTTTTTTAGCAGAGGGAAAAAGGATAGGGGTACAGGAAACCACAGAAAAACTACACAATCTTTTAAACAAATAAAAATCAGATTTGGTAATCAATCAATATTTTTGTCATATGCTTCGCAGAGAGATGACATGTCATTTACACCACTTGTGCCTGATTATTTAACCCCATCAGCACCACCACCTGAGTATTACTGAGAAAAAAAAGTTTTTTTATTGTCCTTGTATCTTGATAAATCTGTCTCAGTGTCTTGGGACTTGAGTCAAGTTGTTGTAAGAACTTAGGGTAAGTACTTGTAAGAACTTAGGGTAAGTACTTGTAAGAACTTAGGGTAAGTAATTAATAAGTTCTTATGGCAACACACTTAAAGGTTACCTCTGCAGGTTCCTAAAAGTTAGTTGCAACTTGTTAATAAGTATTAAGTTTCACTTGGCATCACTTGATCAGGTAAATGATTAGGTGTTGACAGAGACAATAGTTATAGAGAGAGAACAATAGAGTCCCAATAGATAATGAATTCAATAGAGCCGCATCAGTCATGCTCATCACTTTTTAAAAATCAAAGGGTTGATTCAGAATTAACGGGGGTAAAATTGGGGTCAACATTTTGATATTAAAAAATGATGTAAATTAATGACTGATGCGGCTCTATTGAATTCATTGTCTATCGGGACTCTATTGTTCTCTCTCTATATACTGTCGAACGTGGGCCTACGCTGGCCACGATAACAGTTCGACGTCGGCCAGAGGATTTTGTGCTTATCGGAGTATTTTGGGAGATTTTTTTTTCATCGCAATGGGAATCCATCCTCGATCGTGGGGTATATACTGTGTCAACTCTAGCCCTTACACATATCGTCATGGGTCGCCTGCAGAGTGTGCGGTCATTAAATGGGTTTGTTTCGAGGCATTTCTTGAAGCGACGACCTTCCCACCTAACAGAGGTATAGATCCCCACGCGCCTCCCGGCAGCCTCGATAAACAGAGCGCCTCCTTGTGACTCATGCGCGTGTGACTAGCATCATGGGCTGTCCGCTGCAGAATTAGCGGGCAGTAACTGTGTTTCCTTCGATCAGCTAGCACTTATGATTGCTCGTTCGTTGCGGTTGAACTGACTTATCCGAGACTGAGACGCCTAGAGCTTCATGCGTCAGTGTGTGCGTGCAGCCAGTTTGGGCCGATGAAGGTCTGCAAGATCTATCTCCCCCCCCCCCCCAGTGTGTAAAGGTCCTCGGGCCGACGACAGCCGCAGTTGGCCCGCGCACGGCCGTGCGCGGGCCAACTGCGGCTGTGGTCGGCCCGATGACCTTTTGCTACTGGGGTCTTTTAAGTTTCGTGTAGATCAGTATTCCTCAGACTGCGATGTTTTTCGATCCTACCCGCTTAGTAAAGAGCCGGCACTTTGCAGGAGGCATAGATTCTCATGATTGCTCGCATGCAAATGGTGGCTTATGGGAGACAAGAAAATGTACTAGTTTCAGTGTTTAGATCATTAATCCTCATTCTTTTTTTTTGTTGTTGTTTTGGACCGAACCTTTTTCGATCAGCCCTCCACCCTCACAGTGAAAGCCATGACCCGCCGCTGTCTGTGGGGGTTCATGTAGATCTATGCCTCTTGCAGGTGGTTCCAGTTAGCTCAGTATTACCCGTAACCACACGTAGAGGATTTGGAGAAGGTGTTCGATCTGGGATGCTCAGCGAATGGAACAGTAACACTCGTTGCTTCTCGGCACCCAAATTAAACCCGATGACGTCAACGAGAAATTTTGGGATATGTATGGGGCTGGATATGGATGGGGTAGGGTCGGGGGAGAGCGAGGATGGGGGGGGGGGGGGGGAGTCCTGATGGGGGCTTGGGAAGAGCGGCCGAGAAGGTAGTGGTTTGGAGAGTGGCAGGGGTTGGATCAGAGTTCTGGTTAAAATCACGATAAGTCTATGGTGGACGTGTGTGTGTGTGTGTGTGTGTGTGTGTGTGTGTGTGTGTGTGTGTGTGTGTGTGTCTATATATATATATATATATATATATATATATATATATATATATATATATATATATATATATATATATATATATATATATATATATATATATATATTATAAGTTATTGGTCGGAGGGTTTTGCTACACGGACCCTTGTAGGCCTGAAGGAGGTCAAAGGAAACATTGGGAAACATTGTACCCCAAAGGCCGAAGGCCTGAGGGGTACAATGGTTCCTTTGAACTCCCGAAGGCCTACAAGGGTCCGTGCAGCGAAATCCTCCGACCAATAACGTATTTGTTTTCATTCCTCCACTATTTTCGTAAAAGAAATCAAGAAGACATCTTGCGACCTGGATCACGCCAGACATGACTGACGTCAAAGGGATATACCTTTATACATAATAAACTTATGACGTAATTTAAAATATGTCATGACGTTGCCGTCTCCAGTACTGAGTGTGCTTGTTGTTTCGAACAACACTAAGTAACTTTGTACTTTAGAACGTTTGGCGATCTTTTATAGAACAAAACTGGCAACCAAGATGCGTCATCGAGAGGACTACAAAACGTCCGCCATTTTTCGCTACAGGGTTATATCACCGTCACATGGTACGGTTTGCGCTAAAGTGACTCGTCGTGTGACGTAGGAAGGAAAACAAATATATATATTATAAGTTATTGGTCGGAGGGGTTTGCTGCACGGACCCTTGTAGGTCTGAGGGAGGTCAAAGGAAACATTGTACCCCGAAGGCCGAAGGCCTGAGGGGTACAATGGTTCCTTTGACCTCCCGAAGACCTACAAGGGTCCGTGCAGCGAACCCCTCCGACCAATAACGTATTTGTTTTCATTCCTCCACTATTTTCGTAAAAGAAATCAAGAAGACATCTTGCGACCTAGATCACGCCAGACATGACTTACATCAAAGGAATATACCTTTATACATAACAGACTTATGACCTAATTGAAAATATGTCATGACGTTGCCGTCTCCAGTACTGAGTGCTTGTTGTTTCGAACAACACTAAGTAACTTTGTACTTTAGAATGTTTGGCGATCTTTTATAGAACAAAACTGGCATCCAAGATGCGTCATCGAGAGGGCTACAAAACGTCCGCCATTTTTCGATACAGGGGATTTATATCACGGTCACATGGTACGGTTTGCGCTAAAGTGACTGGTCGTGTGACGTAGGGAGGAAAACAATATATATATAATATATATATATATATATATATATATATATATGTGTGTGTGTGTGTGTGTGTGTGTGTGTGTGTGTGTGTGTGTGTGTGGCAACATTTTGCTTGATATGGTGCCGACAACAGGCAGATGTGATTACGAGACCCGAATCAAAATGTCCGAGTCGTACGGCGAGGACATTTTATTCGGGTCAAGTAATCACATCTGTCGATTATCGGCACTATATCAAGCAAAATTTTGCTCAGTATAATTTATGTACCCAGTCCAAAACAAAACAAAAACATTCATTTTGAGCCTGATTGCAGTGTTCAGACAAAACACATGACTAAATGATAGACGACTGCATATCAGTGTCGACTCAGCGCCTAGTTCTGGTCTAACTATGAGCTCATCCAGTGCTTTGTACAACCATGTGTTACTGTGTAAATTCTACTTGTTACTAGATCACGCATAATTGCCAAAAATGCCAGCAGGTTTGTTTATTTAGTTCTTTTCTAAGGTTCTCAATATCGCCAAATGACATCTCGTAAATTTCACTAGAGTCCAGCGATTCGCAACGTTTCCTGGCGTCTGTTCTTCGTGTTTGTACCAGTTTAGGACGTACATTTCGAACGTTCGTTCTAAGAAGTATTTCATTACTACTACATAATAAGAAGCTTGTTAATGTTGCCGTATGAAAATATTTCGCGTTTCCGTTTTGAAAATGCACGTATCATCAAGATCGAATCTTGGCGCGCAAGGGATTTGGGAAGGGAAGTATATCAAACAAACTCATGAATACTAATTTGCTTGTTATACAATATATCAATACATGTGTCAAAGAAGGAACAACTTTAAGGAGTGTGTCTATAAATTATGTTATATTGAGCAACATTTTGCTTGATATAGTGCCGATAACAGGCAGACTCATGTGTACGAGACCAGAATCAAAATGTCCGAGTCGTACGACGAGGACATTTTGATTGGAGTCAAGTAATCACATATGTCTGTTTATCGGCACTATATAAAACAAAACTGTTGCTCAATATAATGTATGTACCCAGTCCAAAACAAAACTATGCCTCGCTTCATTCATTTTGCGTCTGATTGCGGTGTTCAGCGCGTAGATTTCGTCTGACTATGAAGACATCAATGCATTGTATAACAGTGCGTGTTACTGAGTAAATTCTACTTGTATTTTGATCACGCATAATTGCAAAAAATGTCAGCAGGTTTGTTTATTTAGTTCTTTTCTTATCACCGGTAGCGAATCGAAGGAGAAAACCAGTGTGACTATCCACGTATATTCTTTCACCAGCAAAACAATTTTTAATATATGATAACATTCTATTTTGTATTTTTCTTTTTTTTCAAATTGCTCATCACGCATTACCAAGGTCTGATGCCATCACAACTTTTATAATATATAATTATTGATCTGCCATCCCATGATTCCAGAGTCCGAAATACCCGGAGGATCAGATGGACAGCTCTGACCTAAGCGTGTGCTTTTTGCCCACGAACATGAACGGAACTGACAGCCATCACGTTTCACGATTTGAATTAATGTCCTTCACCGCAATTCCTTAATTGTGTGATTATCTGTAAAAATTACAGACCAGCACACTACTCTTCCCATCCTAACATCCACGACTGCCACGAGCAAAGAACATTAATTAAAATCAAGCCGTCAAAGTCCAAATTCACGGACTGAGCAGCCCACAATACTTTTCATCCTAAAATCCCCCTTCTCCATAACCGGGGAACATTAATTAAATAGGGAAATCTAGACGCATGTAGATGCTCTATAACTTCTGCCTCAATAGATGGCTCCTTCAAGCTCTGGGTCATTAATCTTGATCCAAGGTCAGATCCTGAGTGCGCATGTTCCCTTCGCATGACTCCCGCGTCCGGAATGCCCGGATGATCAGATGGACAACATTTGACCTAATCAGTTGCCATTTGCCGAATGAAATGTTGGATTTTTCGTAACTGCAAGAGGCAAAGATTCCCATCAGCCCCCGCAGCTACCTGGGGCTCATGAAAATCTATGCCTCGTGCAGGCCGAGTTTATGTTCGTGTTTCTTGAGTGGGGGAGCTGGTAGGATATCATGTTTGATCGCGGTTTGTGCTCGAGCGAAAATGCTGCCAGTTTTCTTACAGGGCGAATGAAAAATGGGAGCGTATATTACTCAGCCATCATTGAAACCACACTTTCTTGGGGTGAGTCATAACCCCAAAAGAAGAGTGATTTGTGCTGCCGGTCTGTGATTTTGGACGTAAGTCTGATGAGGTTCTATAAACACACGCACGGTGCTGTGATTCCGGTCCCTACAGTTCGAGACCCGGAAGGTCCTAAATCACAGAGCAGCACACACACTTTCACCGAATTGCATCAGATTTAGCACAAATTTCGATTTGGGGGCACTGCATCAGCATCCTGGCCCTTTGCGCGTCGGTAGCGGGTTTTTTATTATTATTTATTATTATTTTTTTTGTGTCGCGATGATTCCTGTAGGAATCATCGCAACAAAACCCGCTACCGACACGCAAAGGACTAGCTTTTCATCGGCTGTTAGCCCAGCCTATGCCAGCATGTAACTTGCCATGATGCTGAAATAAATCAACAAACACAAACAGAAGGACACAAATAAATCAATACGCTCAATCACGATCAAAGCAATACAAGAAATTAAAAAATAGGGCACAAAGAAATAGAGGAGAGAGAGAGAGGGGGGGGGGGGGGGAGACAATTCATGCCCTACGAGTTTACAGCCGTAACGTTTGCGGGAGTACTCCCCTGACCCACTCAAGGAGTACGCAACAAGTACACGTCTATATAAATGAGATACTCTTTGGGTGTTACTTTCGCAAATGGGGTGTTCTTATCTAGCCCCATTTGCCTACAAGAGACAGAAATTTTCATAAGCCCCTGCGACTGAATGCAACTGTTGATGTAAACTTATGTCCGACTTGCTGACAATGTGCTGATGGTGTTATTCCGGGTACAGCATACCTCTGCGTCACCGAAGTTGCTCACTTTCACTTCCAGAAACGTCTCAGAATGTTCAGAAATGTCTGCGAAACACTGTATGCGGCAGATCACAAGACCACAGGAGTGTAACGGACTCACCAATAGCTTTTAATGTCTAATTATTTTTTCTTGAGGCGCCATGCCAGTCAGTCACTGTCCTTCAGACACACTTTTTGCGGCGGAGTATTGGTTAGCTGCTGCGGCGGGGTTGGTCAGCGAGATGACATTGATTTTCATATGGTCAATTTGTGCGGGGGAGCAAATGAGGTAACGTTATTGAGCGTCGGAGCAGGCCGCCTGACGTCAGGGTAACATGCATGTGTATTTTGTGGCGGAATAGTGGTCAGCTTCTATTGTGGAGTTTGCTAAATTGTTAAGTCATCATCATGTTTGAGACCGAACAGGAACAACTATTACAAGGGCGACCTCGTATGTGTTTCAGAGAAGGTCTAACTGGAAAGGTGTGTGCCATGCGGTGAATTAAGCTATGTGTAGTATACCCATGTTATTTGGGAATGCAAAAGCACATGTAGAATCAATTCGTGGTTAGTTAAAGATACATTGTGTACGTGTGATTATTTGTGGAACGGATTACGAAATGTTTTTAACCCCTTCCGTCCATGCCACTGTAAGTACACTTTTGCTTCTGAAATTGTTGTTCATTGAACGACCAACCGGCGTCCAAGAAACATGGGTACAAACTGGTCTCAGCAAGAGACATAGATCCTCATGAGCCCCCGCGAAACTGTACGGGCCTGTGGAGGCACTACAGAAGACCACAGATTTCATTTTGAGAGCCAAACTCCAAGTGTGACGGCGTTCGAGAAGAAGAAGAAGAAGATGAGCCCCCGCAGTCGCGGGGGGTCATGAGGATATATGTCTCTTTCAGTTGGGTCGTGCTCACTTTTTCAGCCGTCTCGCCAGTGAACTGAGTGGTCAATGACGTGCTTTACGGGTGGCTTTGCACACGCTTGGATACCGTGCATTTCCAGCATCAGTCACAGCTGTCAGGCGTCAGCTCCGAAGGACTACACCACATGCACAGATAGGTACATTATTTAGAGTACTGTTCTTCAAAAGGCATCACTTCATTTCTATTTCATCCAGCCTACGTGTTGTTGCGCAGACACAGGGCACTGTACCACGTGTTTACAGGCCGAGCATGCGCAAACGCGTTCTGAATTAATGAGCGACTTAGCTCGATGCTGCTGCCGCACAGTGGCGATGTCACAACAGACGATTTCCGGAAATCAGAAATAGGTCAAAATTGCGCGTGTCACTTGTTTCGCCGAAAACAGTGGATTAAAAGCCAGGACAAACATGCGATTACCGCATGTTTGTCCCGGCTTCTAATCCACAGTTTCGGCGAAACTCGTGCAATTTTGACCTCCTTCTGATATCCGAACGTCTATTGGGGCTAAACTCTAAATTCTCAGTGTTTTGGTTTATCCGTGTCTGTGCACATTATCTTGGCCCTCCCAGTACTCTACACGGCACGGGTTTGTCGTGGTCTGTTCACTGGTTTAAATGTTTCCGACGATTCCAATGTAACGAGCGCCTTTGGGGCAGGTTTCGGTCGGACGACGGTGTGACGTCATTAGCGGTTGGACCGAATGTTCACGAGCGGTAATGTACAGATAATCAATGTTCACGTGCGGTAATGTAGCGGTGAGCGATGTTCACGTGTCACGTGTGGGAGTGACAGTGTGGTATCGGGAATAATTGCCAGTTAGAGATGCTATACCAGTCGAGCCGAGCGGTCGTTTTCGTTGGGGCTCTGAGGAAGAATTCTGGCTAGAGAATTCGATAGCTGTATATTGAATACAGCGGGGCCGGTACGGAGCGGAAACCCCTGGTGTAGGGCCGATGACGCTGTCCTGAGAGCATCACGTACGTGACCGGATGCGGACATCATCAAGCCTTCATCTCTCCTTCGTCCTACCATCACTGGTGCTACGAGCAGCAACGGTAGCGAAGTAAGCCACAGATTCGTGCTACAGGACCACATGCGGTGTTCCGTCAGTGTAACTATTGTCGCCTAGCGCCGTTGATAATTTCACGCCTAGGAATGTTCTAAATCTGTGAGTAGTCATTGACTAGTAATATTCAGTTTGGGAATCTCCGCCAAGTCGCCGATGTGACATCAGTGACTGTGTCGACACTAGTATAAAGAGGAGTCGAGTGACGTCTCTCGAGAGAGACAACGACCTCTACGGTAGCGAGTGAATGTGTGAGCGCCGAAGTTGTGAATAACCTATATCAGTGCCACTTGTTAGTTATTTGTGTAGATTGGTTTATACGATGTGAATTGTGTGGTTTAATGTATGTTATGAGTGTATGAGAAATAGTTAAACAGAGGGCAAAGAGAGATAACTGTGGCCTTTGTCCTTGTTGTAAGCGCGTGTGTGGTGGATGAACTAGTAAACAGAGATAGAACACCCACCTTTATATAGATTGGCAGAAAGCCCACGCACACACTCATTCCATAAACGTGTATATAATGTAACAATTTAATTCAGTACAACACTAAAAACACCTTCGTTACATCCAAAAATGTTGCATTTCTTTTGCTCGTCAGTATACACCGAGTTTACGAGTGATGTACCTCCGGCCTGTAGTGTAGCCCTCAATACACCGCCCCGGCCTACCCCCTCACCCCCCCCCCCTTCCCCACCCCCAATTGATCAATGCTTTCTTTTCAATCGGACGGACGACCCGTTTTCTAATTAGGAAGCGACCTGTAACTTGGGGATCGCGCTACGAACATTCAACATGAGTAGTGTGAAATTTCCCGTAATCAATGTGTTAGTGTTGATGAGCGGGGCTCGATCAGTGAATATTGTAACAGGTTCAAAACTTCCTCAGGACTGCGGCTAAACCATTGTCAAAACTAAAGAAAAATTAAATAAGTTGTGATGAAAGTTGTTCATCTTCTCTTCTTAAAATCATCCGCGTCCAAAAGTGTTTTTTTGTTGTTGTTGTTGTTGTTTAATTAAAAGAAAGCAAGCTTTGCTCAGACTGTACGTGTGCTAATTCACACAGATCACGCGGGGGCTCATGCGTAGCTATGCATCTTGTCATACGTATGTTATGCATACGATTGTCGACCTGTCCCCTGCTAGATTTCCGCGGTTGTTTGATTTGCACGGGCCATTCATTCACTCTCAAAATCACTGACGAGGAATAGAAATCTGACGTCATTGGAAACATTGCATGAAGTGTTTCCGATGATTCCAATGATGTCGCATTTCTTCTGCTCTTCAGTATACGTTAGCCGATAAAATGAGACATGTATGTATTGTGTGCTTGTCCGTCACGCTGGACTTTACTGCCAGGAGACGGAAGGTGCAAACTGAAGTCACCAGCGCACGTTTTCTTTTCTCATGAACTTGAGGTATATTGTATGTATTTCTGTGATTTTATGCTATGCGGCTTGGTTGCCGTAAGGTCCGAAATCACAGACCAACACTGTTGTTTTTTAGCTTTTGTTGTTGCTTTTGGTGTTGTGTTGTTGTTTTGGGGTTGTTGTTGTTTTTTGTTTGTTTTTTGTTTGTTTTTGTCTACCGTATTTAAAAATACGGTAGACGTTGAAGAAGAGTTTATAGAAAGTCGGTTGATCCAGATTAGAGTCCGTAATTTTTGTCATATTTACTTGAAATTTTGGATATAGCTAGTTTGGAGAAAGACATTGGATGAGTTCGTTTGCCAGCTTTGTATCTTTTCAACTTCTTCAGGAAAAATTAATTCTTTTCAGAAAAAAAAATTAAAACAGTACAAAACCTTGACTTCTGAAAAAGTCAGTGGCGGTGACGTAAAAGAAGCAACTCCTTCATCACGCAGACATTGACGCAATACTCTATGACGTAATTCTCTCTCTCTCTCTCTCTCTCTCTCTCTCTCACACACACACACACACACACACACACACACACACACACACCCACACACACACACACATACACATGCGCGCATCTCCAAGAGGCATTTGGGCGCATGAGGATCAATGCCTCTTGGAGATGTTTGGAGCGCGCGCTTACTCACGCACACAGACACAGACACAGACACAGACACAGACACAGACACAGACACAGACACAGACACAGACACAGACACAGACACACAGACACAGACACAGACACAGACACAGACACAGACACAGACACAGACACAGACACACAGACACAGACACAGACACACACACACACACACACACACACACACACACACACACACACACACACACACACACACACACACAGGCGCACATAAGCCTCACAGTGGGTTACCTACCATTTCATGTGAAAATGGGTTCCCATATTTCTATTTATTCTAGGGCTCTGGAATTGATGCGAATGTTTAGAACTCACCTTATAACTAAGCTCTATAACTTAAAATAAAATAGACATTTTCTAGAAACAGAGCCACTAGATGCCGAAAAAATGGGTTTCTGCCAATAAAGTGGGTGGGACTGGCATTACAGTCAAAATGGGTGTCTTCACAACAGTAGGCGTCTGTAATAAGGTCAAGTTCATGGAATACTTCTTTTTCACATTAATTTTTTTTCCCAACTTAATGTGTATGTGTGCTTTAACATTCTTTACATTGTATGGTGCAAAATTCAATAAACACTGGCCCGAAACCTTTCGATTATGATTTTTACAGAGGAAATCTTTTAAACATTGCTGCGTTTTGTCCTTCTGAAGCAAAACAGTTTATCATGGCATTGATGTGAGAATCAACATAATGTATTCTGGAAATTAAAGGACTTTTTTGTGTTTTTGGGTACTCTGGAGTTTCAGACAAACAGTAACAGAGCATTTTGAATATTAACCCTTATCATTCGGAATACACCAGTGTGTGCAACTAGTGTGACTGAAATAGTCCAAGGGTTAGTGCCAGAATAGCTTGGTGCCTCTAGGCGCCAAGCTATTGTGGCACCACCCTTGAACTAAAGCCATTGGTATATGTCCTCATCTGTAAGTACTGTAATGTAGCTTGCATAGAATTATGGCAGTGAACAGATTTGAATCTATTAGCCTCAGTATGACTATGATGCGGGTCAAAAAGTGTGGAACAATATGAAAGATAGAAAAAGACCCAGACGAAGAAACCAACACTTAACTTATTCTACCCCAGCAAAATTTAAGATCCACCACGATAGTTCAAGGGTGATGCCAGGATAGCTTGGCGCCTATGGGCGCCAAGCTATTCTGGCATCACCCTTGAACTATCGTGGTGTATCTGTATCCTGCACTGCAACGCAGTCTTCTGAAGACGACTTCAACATTTGGGCTTAACTTATTCTACCCCAGACACACCACAGCAAAATAAAGATCCACCATGATAGTTCAAGGGTGATGCCAGAATAGCTTGGCGCCTATGGGCGCCAAGCTATTCTGGCATCACCCTTGAACTATCATGGTGGATCTGTGTCCTGCACTGCAACGCAGTCTTCTGAAGACGACTTCAACATTTGGGCTTAACTTATTCTACCCCAGACACACCACAGCAAAATAAAGATCCACCATGATAGTTCAAGGGTGATACCAGAATAGCTTGGCGCCTATGGGCGCCAAGCTATTCTGGCATCACCCTTGAACTATCATGGTGGATCTGTGTCCTGCACTGCAACGCAGTCTTCTGAAGACGACTTCAACATTTGGGGATTCCGGTCTTGGGGTAGAATGAGTTAAAATGACAGAACAGAACACTGACATTAATTAATTAACTGACAACATAAGAAATCACTTGAAACTTCAGCCTTTATTTAACGTCTTTCGTCTCCAACAACCAACCATTCTTTCATTTGCAGAGTTTTTAAAATGGTATGCAGTACAACCAACCATTCTTTCATTTGCAGAGTTTTTGAAAATGGCATGCAGTATATTACAAAATGATCCGCCCCCCCCCCCCCCCCCCCTAATAACACTCTTGTAATCAATCTTTACATTGTCAATGGTTTTCTTATCTTATTATTGTCTTTTGTCCCCAGCCGGCTGTTTCGTTTTGCAAATCCAAAGGTTATACAGTATACAAAATGTGACCCTTTCTCACGAAACCAGTCTTAACTCGCAGCGAGCCAATCAGCACTACACGCAATAATATGTGGTGGGGGTCAATCTGGGGCATTTTCACTTTTTTTTTTGAGAAATGTATTCTACATACACCAAAGTATCGTATGGTTAAAATCTTTATCATGAAAAATGCCATTAAATAGGTAAAAAATGATTTTAAATGTCTGCCCTTGGCCCCAATTATGCTGCACACAGAAACTTCATAGGCTGTTTTCTCAAAATGGCCGCCGGAGGTTTTAACAACTTTAAACACTAACAGCTTTTACAATTTTTGCACTACAGCATACAGTCATATATCACAGTAATCAGCAAACACTGTAGTTTTCATAAATGTATATATGTCAAAACATCCAAAATGCGAGTTCTTAAGACTGATTTTGTGAGAGAGGGTCACAAATGATCCAGGCGTCCATCAGATATAAAAAAAAGCAGGCTATACATGCTGAAACCACCCCAATAATAACACTCATGTAATAAATCTGTATGAAATCGAAAATGCCGCGGTGGCGGGGAACCTCAATTCATTTCTTTTGTAACTTTTTCAGTCTGTTGCGGAAGTAATCCTTAATGTTTTTCCAGCGCCTATGTCTAAGTGCAGGCTCCTCTGTCATTGCGTACTGTATCTCGGCCTTTCCAGGAAGTTTGTTCATGACGAGGTGTGTCTTGAAACGAGTTTGACCAGCTTTCTCTTCAGCTTCCCCCCATGGTTTCCTTGTAAATCTAGCTTTCTTTCGAACAGGAGCTGACGCAGTACTGTCATCATCAAAACTATCTAGATTGTCATCAGGCTCTGGACGTCTTTTCTCCGTCATGCTCATCGATTCCTGTGTTGCTGACTTGCTACTTGCTTCATTCACAGGTGCTGTTCCCCCCGAGACCTCTCTGCCAGTTTCTGATGTGTCTTCATTGTCAAAGTCAATCTCTTCATCATCGTCCAGCTCAGCTCTAATGCAACTCTCAAAATCTGTCATCCCATTGTTAACTGACAGAAGAATCTTTGCCACTTTTGCCTTTTGAAGGACGTCTTGAGGTTGGCGGTAGATATGACGATGTATCCGAATATCATGGCCAAGGAAATCTGCCAGCTGATCCTGGTCTAACTCCGAGATGGCCATTGACTGAGCCAAAGTTGCAACCTGCTTCCGCAACTGAGTAAATGTGAACATGACACCCCTGCTTCTAGTGCATGGGCCTTCAGAACATCATGGCCTCTGTAAGGCCTCTGACCAGAAGGTGTGGCAAAGATGTACTGGGAATCAGCGAGAGCTGGCACTGATTGCCTCATTTGAAGGATTCTGTCCACAGTTGTCATCATCTTCTTCGTCAGCAAAACGGGAACACTCCTATTGAACTTGCCTCTGATTTCCACTCGCTGAAAATGATTCACCATTTTCTTCTCAACCTCTGTGAGACCTTTCAAGATATCTTGATTGGTGATCGATCCAATCTTAGCATTCTGGAAGTCTGACACCTTCATTCTCTGAACTTCTCCCCCTCGTTTTCGGTTGAAAAGTGATACAGCACAAAGAGTTGATTTAACCACTGTCGGATAATCTTCCGAAACCATCCTTGTCTCAAGAAGCTGTTGGACCTTCCTCACATCTTCACATGATGGGATCAGCTTGGGTTTGTTCATGGTCATTTTCCCGACCGACTGGGCTGCTGTAGCGGACACACAATCATGCCAGTCCTCGTTGAAGACAGAGTCAAACCGCTGCGCCTCAGAGAGCTCCTGTCGCCACCTGTCGTCTGAACCCTGCCCAAGTTGTTTGGATGCCTGTGACTGTTTGATCTGTGAACACTTTTTCAAAGCATGGCCTATGCGCATTGCGAGATTGCCTTTTTTGAACTGATGTGTGTCCTCATCAAAATCTGCTAGCTCTTTTACAGCCAGGACAACATGATCAAAGCTAGCTGAATTGATCACAGCATTTAAACTTGCGATTTTCATTTCTGACCTCACTCTGATAATCTTTAATAGTCTCCCTAACTCCCGCATCCTGGAGCTGATTTGTCCAGCCGTGTGTTCTTCAATGTCCCTGCGGTCAAATAATCTCTTTCCATACTCAAGAAGCAAGGGGTCAGTTCTGATGAGACGGCTTATCTCATCATCTCTCTGGCTGGCCAAGACCTTGTGATAGAATGAAAATTCAACGTCTAAGGGTATTGGAAGCATTAGCCGACCACGGCGCGCCGCGTCTCCTCGCCGAGTGATCTGAAACCCTCCTGGCTTCTGACAGCAACGTTTTGAGTGTACAGAGATCAGCTTTTTTTGATAGAGCCCTTTGCAATGGCTACAGGCGAGAAGGTCGTCTACCTTACTAGTTTTGGTGCGATACTTAGGAATCAAACATCCGGATTTGTTTTCAAGAACAGCAACGTTATGCATGTAATCACCCTCATCTTGTAGTCTGATCCATGCTCGACGTCTCTGCTTGGTCCCTTTTTTCATCGACAAAATTTTAGCAACGTCTGCCTCATCTGCATGGACATCTTGTAAGTGCGTGCTCATTTTCAAGACAAGCTTGCCACACAATTTGCATGCATGTTTCTTGTCCCATTTGTACTTTCCTTTCCCTCTCTGCGACACGTGCACACCTGTTTCTTCTGTAAGTGCTCTTTCCCCACTCTTTCCAGCATCATGTTCCTTCTGCCTATCCACATTCTCATTGCCACCCCCTAACGCACACTGCACCTTGCTGGTACTAGCGTCACCAACACCTGGCCACCCCGAACCTGCCACTTTGATGAAATCTAACATAGTCGATACAATACTGTCTATGTCAGAGATCCCAGCAATTGATGCCGACACACCCTCTGAATCCGGTGAGCTCGAGCCAGGAACAAACTCCTCGTCATCACTGCCCTCGTATTGCGATGCGCTGGCACTACTCTCAGTCTCGGGTCCATCCCAGGCGCCATTTGCCAACTGGAGAAAGAAAGAAAGAAAGATTAAAACCAAAGCTGCATTAAAAACAGAAACAGCCCAATTTTGGTTTAAGGGGCCTTGCACAAGAATAAAAAGAGTAATCCCGTGTATGACCGATTTACATATGTGTGACCTCGGTGACGAGGGCTGGCTTCTGCAGCAGTCAAAATCCACGTTTTCTGAAAATGCAAGCAGTTTTCACACATTTGTCAACCCTGCGTGACCCTTTGAGAGAGGTCACTCAAATTGGCATGTTTAAAAAGGTCTTGCCACAAAGTATCCTTGGGCCAAGCTTGAAGAATGTGGCTTGAATAGTCTCCGAGAAAATGCCACCGTTAACTCATTCTACCCCCAGACACACCACAGCAGGATAACAGGGGTGGGATTCTAGTAAGAAAGAAAACGCGGAATATCAAACGACGGGGGGGGGGGGGGGGGGGGGGGGGGGTTCATGTCCTTCATTTTCAGCGGCCGAAAAATCAAACGACAGGGGGGGAGGGGGGGGGATAGGCGCGTGTCCACCGTTCGCCAAAGTATCCAAAAACCGACAGGGGGAGCGAGACCAAACACACCCGGAAATGGACTTTGTTATGACACTCCTGATCTGCAGTATAAAAATGGAATGTGCGTACCAGTTTATGTTCAGATGCACACTAAACGGCACTCTGTCTTGGACAATATCCTTTTTCACCGCCATTTTCCACTGCGACCTAAAGCTACCGGAAGTGTCGGGCGATAGTGAACCAAACTACATACAAATCCAACCCATTTGAGATTTTTTTGCCATTTAATTAGATTTTTTTCCCGTCTTTTTCGTTGTTATTAGACGCGGAAAATAAATATGCTTCAGCGGAATTGTGAAAGAATTTCCGCGGAAATCCGCGGAAGAATCCCACCCTGGGATAAGGATCGACCATGATAGTTCAAAGGTGATGCCAGAACAGCTTGGCGCCTACGGGCGCCAAGCTATTCTGGCATCACCCTTGAACTATCATGGTCGATCTGTGTCCTGCGCTGCAATGCGGTCTTGAGAGGACAGGGGCAAAATTTAAGGATTTTGGTGTTGGGGTAGAATGAGTTAAAGTTTACCATGGACGACGGACGGACGACCAGTAGCCCAGAACATAAACTCACTTTTGCTTCGCACGCACGCCAATAAAATGAAGATGATCATAGAATCACTTTACTTACCAGTTTGTAATTGGGAGCATTCCGCTGCCGTCCATGCACCCTCCTACCAGACGCACCCTCTGTGGCAGAGGCTGGGGGGCCATGATTCTGCAGCATAGATCCCGATGGGTTTGGACATCCTGCTGCCATCCGGCGCTGGGTGTGTGCAGAAAGTCCTGAGCCGGTGTGACCAAAACGGTGTTGCTGAGAACATGTCCAATACAACCATGTAAACCAACTGACATTTTGAATCAGATTGATTGTACATTGCTTAATGTCCCGACAGCCACAAGGCTTTCTCAGGACGTGCCTGCACTGCTTGTGAAAAAAAAAAACACCTAAACAGAACATTGCCATGTATGTCGCCTGCCGGTCAAATACGTTAACTCATTCTACCCCAACACCAAAATCCTTAAATTTTGCCCCTGTCCTCTCAAGACTGCATTGCAGTGCAGGGCACAGATCGACCATGATAGTTCCAGCGAGATGCCAGAATAGCTTGGCGCCCGTAGGCGCCAAGCTATTCTGGCATCAACCTTGAACTATCATGGTGGATCCTTATCCTGCCGTGGTGTGTCTGGGGTAGAATGAGTTAAATAAACCTAACACATGGGGCCAAGACATAAAGCTAAGACCATTTAGCAACACACATCCAATATCAAGAGCTACAGGCAGTGCAGACAGTAGGGAGAGTTTTAAAAAGGCAAATACAGGTGAATGGACAAAGGGTAGACAGAAACACATGCCCCATAATAGAGAGAAAAACCCACCCTGTGGGGCTGACCAGGGTGACCCTGAGAACTAAAAACTGGCAATACAGTAAAAAGCGACACTTCAGTTGCACATTCCTAAAGACCTGTTTGTGGACGTTTGTTCTTCGAATCGCGAGGCAGTTTTGCGAACGAGGATTGAAATCTGGCGCCATTTTTGTTTTTAATTTTAAAAAAAGTCAACTGATACTGTGCATTGTAACGCACGCAGACTTGCCCACAGTCGTACGCACAGACTCTCACGCAACAGACGCATACACCGCCACTGACTCAGACGGGCGCATTCATGCGGTAAAACACAACACACGGGCTCCCTTTCTAAAGTAACCTTTATACACTATAAATGAAAAAGAACGACTTAAATGACTATCAACTATATACACTGTTCTATTATCACACCACACACGTATCACAATATCTTTGCCAGGTTAGGTCTTAGTCTCACATTGCCTCCAACCTGTTTGATGTTGTTGCCTGGTTACGTTGGTCCTTCTCACGTCTAGGCGTGAAAGTCCTTCGTCGTACGCTTGTTGCCGTCCTGTCTCTCTGGCACGGACGTCCTTGTTCTCGTACGGTACTCAGTTCTCGCTTGGACTTGGGTGTCTTGGTCCCCAGTCAGACTCACTCTCAGAAGAGCTGGAGGGATGACCTCACGTAGGTCCCACCTGCGACTCGACGTCTCGGCGTCCGTCTTTCCACTCTCGTTACAAGAACTCTGAATAGACAAAAGTCCCAACGTAACACTTGCTAAACACACAACATATTGGATCAATGAGAAACGTCACATAACCTGGCTGATACAAATAACCCACACGTTCATTCACACACACACACACGTGCTTCATAAACTATTTTCGTATCACCCCATCTCTGTCACTATCTTGAAACAGACTATAGCCTAACACTCTTGCTATACATTACTCTATACCCTGGAAAAGACTATGCTTACCCAACCACGTACTATCTTCATAGCGGCTTAGACATACACACTTCATATTCCTTTAGTCATCTAACTCGGTAAACAACTGTATACAAAAACACCGGTTACTTCACCGAATTCTAAACATACTATACTAAACCAAACCGGAACACCGCTATACAACCACATTAATCTTACCACGCATACTGTCTTTAACTAAACAACTATCAATACTACGTTTATAGAAACATACCTGAAATCTAGGCTTCAGAGTCTTGGAATGCGGGCTAGGTAACTCGAACACAACCGTTCCATACGACAAAACAGCCCGCACTCTCGATCTAGACCTCTGACAGTCACAGCTTCCGCCTAGAACTCACTAAACAGAACTCACTAAAAAATCCCGTGCTAACCATGTCTTACATATTCCACGTGGGCAGCAGGCCCCACGGACTTTCGGCACAAACAAACCGTTAACAAAAACCGTACCGTACTAATCCTATTGTGCGAGCACTATGCACAAGCATAGAGCTTCATCACAATTCCCCCTTCCTCGGGAAAAAAAGAAACGACCGAGTTTCTTTTTAAGACTACTCGACGTAGTATTCCAAAAACAGGAAAGGACTAACTTTTACTACCTAGAATATAAGAAAAAAATTACAGCCTTACGCCTCAACGCACAACTGAAGATCGCACTGCATACCCAAACACACAATCGCGAGACGACAACTTCCGACCTACCTACCTATTGGGAACTAACCTATTTCCGGCGAATCCGACGGGGAAGCCAACCATCCGGACCGCTTTTTCTACCCATTCCGGCATAGCCCTGTCTATACGGCGGATTATCCTGACAAACGACGCACGATCGACAATACCGCGCGACGTCCGCCGCCACACCCGGCCATGAACCCCGGAGACGGACGCGAGCCAGCGTTCGTCTAGTGGTGCAATGCCCAGCTACCAACCCGTCATGGGCCGTCAATATAACCTTGGCACGCAGCGAAGACGGCACGGCGATCTGTACGGCTGTAGGAACGTCTAACGGTGCGCCCTCCTTCCAAAAACGACGCCGTAACAAGCCGTCTTCAATCACAAACTGGTATCCGTTCCATCCACTGTCCCTGAACTCGCCCTCTGCGGCTTGGTCAAACCAACCCTGTAACGATCTATCTGCCTGCTGCAACTCAATAAGCGCGGCAGGCGAGATAGAGTCCAGAGGCGAATTGTCCACAGCTGATATTGCAACGCATGCAGCACCTTCCCGGTGGACACGAAAACCTTTAATCGCTCCGAACATCCCGACGATTGGCTGGACACCCTTCATGTTTCCGACGATCAAGTCGACGATCGGCTCGTCTATGACACAACAAATCAACTCCCCTACAAAGAACGGAGTTTGAACGTGGATCTTGGCTAAAGGGAAAGACTCGACCCTTCCACCAAATGAAACCACTTTCTGCGTCTCCCCTGTGAACTGATCATCCCGAACGAGACCACGTCTAACCCCTGCGGTGGTGGCCCCTGAGTCGCGTAGAACTGAAACCAGAAAACCATTCACTATACCCTTCCCGACCGGTAAGTAGCCCCCGCCGTCAGCTGAGCACAACACACCCAGCTGAGGCTCCTCTACTGGCACCGCCACAGTGGCCGTGTGAGTGAGCTGTCCAGCCCCATCTACTCGACCAGTGTCGCTAGGACCCTGGTGAGCAATCTGCCCGTGTTCCTGATAACCAATATACTGCGCGCCTGCACTGTGGTAAGGACAGTTCCGACTGAAGTGCCCGTACCCACGACAAGAAAAACACTGAGTGTCCGAACTCGCAAAACGACCACGACCATACCCACGCAAAGAAGTCCCTCCACGTGCGTACGGATCGCTACCGCCATTGCTGTTACCTCGATCACCGCGTCGAAAACGCAAAGTACCTCTACCGTTAACCCGCTGGGCTCCACGTAAAGTATTGATGCCCCGGTAACCCTCAGTCGTGTCAGCAGCGACCAACCCGAATGGCGGTGTCTCGGTCCTACGCGCGAGGTTTTTCGTAGGATGAGCCATCCGAAAAACCTCCGCGTGCTATACCAACTCGTCCGTAGTTTTGAGGTTACGCTCTCTCAAGAATACCGCTAGATCCTTGGAAACGCTCCCAAAGAACTGTTCAGCCAACATGAGATCAAACAATGCCTCGTACGTGTGGTCGATCTTTGACAGTTCGACCCAACGTACGAGCAAATGGGACAATCGTTTGCCAAACGACATAAACGATTCCCCTGTCTCTGGCCGACAAGCTCTCAAGCGTTCTCTAAAACCTTCCGCATTACACTGGAACTTCTGCAAGAGACACTCCTTCAAAGTCTCGTACTCTATGTTCCCCGAAACGGTCAAACTATGGTAAAGACTCAAGGCCTGACCCTCTAGCACAGACGAAAGCAAAACGGGCCAGTTGGCAGGAGGCCAACTCAACGCCTGCGCATGAGACTCAAAACGGCACAAAAAAGCGTCAATAGAGTCCACGGACTCTTTAAACATCGGCAGTTTAGGAAAATTGCGTATTCCTCGGCCTACTGAATCACTATCTGGTCTAGATCCCGCATCTCGAGCTAACTGCATTTGTACATCCCTATCTTTCTCCTCTTTCTCTCTCTGGTATTCCAATTCTTTCTCTCTTAAGGCATGTTCCCTCTCGTCCTTCTCTCTCTGAAACGCTAGAGACTTCTCGTCTTTCTCTCTCTGAAACGCTCTCTCCTCTCTTTCTCTCTCTCTCTGTACTTCTAATTCCTTCTCCTTAAAAACTCTTTCTTTCTCTGCTCGCTCTCTCTGAGCTTCTAACTCTTTCTCCTTTAGCTCCATTTCCTCTTTCTTAAGTATTCTGTCTTTCTCTTCTCTCTCTCTCTCTGAATTTCTAGCTCTTTCTCCTCCCTCTGTATCTGCATTTCCAACTCTTTCTCCTCTCTAAGTCTACGCATCTTCAACTCTTTCTCGTCCCTCACCCTCTGAACTTCTAACTCTTTCTCCTTTAGGACTCTTTCTCTCTCTTCTCTCTGAATTTCTCTCTCTCTTGCCCTATCCTCTCTATCCCTACATTTCTCTACGTAATCAAAAAGCTTCTCATCCTTAAGTCCTAACCTTTCACCCTGTTTAATGTAAGCCTCTACCGGGTCTACCTCCATATTTGCTACAACAACTTCCCAAACATGAGCACGTAAAAAAAAACAAATACCACAACCAAATCAACGGAAAAACTGAAAATGAGAACTTACAACAATATCAACCTACGCAGAAAATAGTGACCTACCCTAAAATCGCTACTCACTATCGCCCGCAGATACCTCTAACCTACCGCTAAAACAGGGTCACCACTGTAACGCACGCAGACTTGCCCACAGTCGAACGCACAGACTCCCACGCAACAGACGCATACACCGCCACTGACTCAGACGGGCGCATTCATGCGGTAAAACACAACACACGGGCTCCCTTTCTAAAGTAACCTTTATACACTATAAATGAAAAAGAACGACTTAAATGACTATCAACTATATACACTGTTCTATTATCACACCACACACGTATCACAATATCTTTGCCAGGTTAGGTCTTAGTCTCACATTGCCTCCAACCTGTTTGATGTTGTTGCCTGGTTACGTTGGTCCTTTTCACGTCTAGGCGTGAAAGTCCTTCGTCGTACGCTTGTTGCCGTCCTGTCTCTCTGGCACGGCCGTCCTTGTTCTCGTACGGTACTCAGTTCTCGCTTGGACTTGGGTGTCTTGGTCCCCAGTCAGACTCACTCTCAGAAGAGCTGGAGGGATGACCTCACGTAGGTCCCACCTGCGACTCGACGTCTCGGCGTCCGTCTTTCCACTCTCGTTACAAGAACTCTGAATAGACAAAAGTCCCAACGTAACACTTGCTAAACACACAACATATTGGATCAATGAGAAACGACAAACGTTTGCCAAACGACATAAACGATTCCCCTGTCTCTGGCCGACAAGCTCTCAAGCGTTCCCTAAAACCTTCCGCATTACACTGGAACTTCTGCAAGAGACACTCCTTCAAAGTCTCGTACTCTATGTTCCCCGAAACGGTCAAACTATGGTAAAGACTCAAGGCCTGACCCTCTAGCACAGACGAAAGCAAAACGGGCCAGTTGGCAGGAGGCCAACTCAACGCCTGCGCATGAGACTCAAAACGGCACCAAAAAGCGTCAATAGAGTCCACGGACTCTTTAAACATCGGCAGTTTAGGAAAATTGCGTATGCCTCGGCCTACTGAATCACTATCTGGTCTAGATCCCGCATCTCGAGCTAACCGTATTTGTACATCCCTATCTTTCTCCTCTTTCTCTCTCTGGTATTCCAATTGTTTCTCTCGTAAGGCATGTTCCCTCTCGTCCTTCTCTCTCTGAAACGCTAGAGACTTCTCGTCTTTCTCTCTCTGAAACGCTCTCTCTTCTCTCTGTACTTCTAACTCCTTCTCCTTAAAGACTCTTTCTTTCTCTTCTCGCTCTCTCTGAACTTCTAATTCTTTCTCCTTTAGCTCCATTTCCTCTTTCTTAAGTATTCTGTCTTTCTCTTCTCTCTCTCTCTCTGAATTTCTAGCTCTTTCTCCTCCCTCTCTATCTGCATTTCCAACTCTTTCTCCTCTCTAAGTATACGAATTTCTAATTCTTTCTCGTCCCTCACCCTCTGAACTTCTAACTCCTTCTCCTTAAGCACTCTCTCTTCTCTTTCTCTCTGAGCTTCTCTCTCTCTCTCGCTCTATCTTCTCTATCCATACATTTCTCTACGTAATCAAAAAGCTTCTCATCCCTAAGTCCTAACCTTTCACCCTGTTTAATGTAAGCCTCTACCGGGTCTACCTCCATATTTGCTACAACAACTTCCCAAACTTGAGCACGTAAAAAAACAAATACCACAACCAAATCAACGGGAAAACTGAAAATGAGAACTTACAACAATATCAACCTACGCAGAAATTAGTGATCTACCCTAAAATCGCTACTCACTATCGCCCGCAGATACCTCTAACCTACCGCTAAAACAGGGTCACCACTGTAACGCACGCAGACTTGCCCACAGTCGTACACACAGACTCTCACGCAACAGACGCATACACCGCCACTGACTCAGACGGGCGCATTCATGCGGTAAAACACAACACACGGGCTCCCTTTCTAAAGTAACCTTTATACACTATAAATGAAAAAGAACGACTTAAATGACTATCAACTATATACACTGTTCTATTATCACACCACACACGTATCACAATATCTTTGCCAGGTTAGGTCTTAGTCTCACATTGCCTCCAACCTGTTTGATGTTGTTGCCTGGTTACGTTGGTCCTTCTCACGTCTAGGCGTGAAAGTCCTTCGTCGTACGCTTGTTGCCGTCCTGTCTCTCTTTGGGCACGGACGTCCTTGTTCTCGTACGGTACTCAGTTCTCGTTTGGACTTGGGTGTCTTGGTTCCCAGTCAGACTCACTCAGAAGAGATGGAGGGATGACCTCACGTAGGTCCCACCTGCGACTCGGCGTCCGTCTTTCCACTCTCGTTACAAGAACTCTGAATAGACAAAAGTCCCAACGTAACACTTGCTAAACACACAACATATTGGATCAATGAGAAACGACAAACGTTTGCCAAACGACATAAACGATTCCCCTGTCTCTGGCCGACAAGCTCTCAAGCGTTCCCTAAAACCTTCCGCATTACACTGGAACTTCTGCAAGAGACACTCCTTCAAAGTCTCGTACTCTATGTTCCCCGAAACGGTCAAACTATGGTAAAGACTCAAGGCCTGACCCTCTAGCACAGACGAAAGCAAAACGGGCCAGTTGGCAGGAGGCCAACTCAACGCCTGCGCATGAGACTCAAAACGGCACCAAAAAGCGTCAATAGAGTCCACGGACTCTTTAAACATCGGCAGTTTAGGAAAATTGCGTATGCCTCGGCCTACTGAATCACTATCTGGTCTAGATCCCGCATCTCGAGCTAACCGTATTTGTACATCCCTATCTTTCTCCTCTTTCTCTCTCTGGTATTCCAATTGTTTCTCTCGTAAGGCATGTTCCCTCTCGTCCTTCTCTCTCTGAAACGCTAGAGACTTCTCGTCTTTCTCTCTCTGAAACGCTCTCTCTTCTCTCTGTACTTCTAACTCCTTCTCCTTAAAGACTCTTTCTTTCTCTTCTCGCTCTCTCTGAACTTCTAATTCTTTCTCCTTTAGCTCCATTTCCTCTTTCTTAAGTATTCTGTCTTTCTCTTCTCTCTCTCTCTCTGAATTTCTAGCTCTTTCTCCTCCCTCTCTATCTGCATTTCCAACTCTTTCTCCTCTCTAAGTATACGAATTTCTAATTCTTTCTCGTCCCTCACCCTCTGAACTTCTAACTCCTTCTCCTTAAGCACTCTCTCTTCTCTTTCTCTCTGAGCTTCTCTCTCTCTCTCGCTCTATCTTCTCTATCCATACATTTCTCTACGTAATCAAAAAGCTTCTCATCCCTAAGTCCTAACCTTTCACCCTGTTTAATGTAAGCCTCTACCGGGTCTACCTCCATATTTGCTACAACAACTTCCCAAACTTGAGCACGTAAAAAAAACAAATACCACAACCAAATCAACGGAAAAACTGAAAATGAGAACTTACAACAATATCAACCTACGCAGAAATTAGTGATCTACCCTAAAATCGCTACTCACTATCGCCCGCAGATACCTCTAACCTACCGCTAAAACAGGGTCACCACTGTAACGCACGCAGACTTGCCCACAGTCGTACACACAGACTCTCACGCAACAGACGCATACACCGCCACTGACTCAGACGGGCGCATTCATGCGGTAAAACACAACACACGGGCTCCCTTTCTAAAGTAACCTTTATACACTATAAATGAAAAAGAACGACTTAAATGACTATCAACTATATACACTGTTCTATTATCACACCACACACGTATCACAATATCTTTGCCAGGTTAGGTCTTAGTCTCACATTGCCTCCAACCTGTTTGATGTTGTTGCCTGGTTACGTTGGTCCTTCTCACGTCTAGGCGTGAAAGTCCTTCGTCGTACGCTTGTTGCCGTCCTGTCTCTCTTTGGGCACGGACGTCCTTGTTCTCGTACGGTACTCAGTTCTCGTTTGGACTTGGGTGTCTTGGTTCCCAGTCAGACTCACTCAGAAGAGATGGAGGGATGACCTCACGTAGGTCCCACCTGCGACTCGGCGTCCGTCTTTCCACTCTCGTTACAAGAACTCTGAATAGACAAAAGTCCCAACGTAACACTTGCTAAACACACAACATATTGGATCAATGAGAAACGTCACGTAACCTGGCTGATACAAATAACCCACACGTTCATTCACACACACACACACGTGCTTCATAAACTATTTTCGTATCACCCCATCTCTGTCACTATCTTGAAACAGACTATAGCCTAACACTCTTGCTATACATTACTCTATACCCTGGAAAAGACTATGCTTACCCAACCACGTACTATCTTCATAGCGGCTTAGACATACACACTTCATATTCCTTTAGTTTCTAACTCGGTAAACAACTGTATACAAAAACACCGGTTACTTCACCGAATTCTAAACATACTATACTAAACCAAACCGGAACACCGCTATACAACCACATTAATCTTACCACGCATACTGTCTTTAACTAAACAACTATCAATACTACGTTTATAGAAACATACCTGAAATCTAGGCTTCAGAGTCTTGGAATGCGGGCTAGGTAACTCGAACACAACCGTTCCATACGACAAAACAGCCCGCACTCCCGATCTAGACCTCTGACAGTCACAGCTTCCGCCTAGAACTCACTAAACAGAACTCACTAAAAAATCCCGTGCTAACCATGTCTTACATATTCCACGTGGGCAGCAGGCCCCACGGACTTTCGGCACAAACAAACCGTTAACAAAAACCATACCGTACTAATCCTATTGTGCGAGCACTATGCACAAGCATAGAGCTTCATCACATGCATGCATGTGGCAAGTTAACACATGTCAGAAAAAAAAAAGAAGAAACAAAATCGCGTGGCAGATTGACCTTGTAATGGGGTTATTGAACGAATTCCTTTCATTGAAGAAGAAAGCTTTTGTTAAAATCGTGGGGTTCTATTATCATTTACTACAAGACTCAACGGTCAGAGCGGCCGAGAGGCCGAAGACACGTTTGAAGCAGATGCCTTATTTTTCTGGGCCAAACGGGTATCGGGGATTGGAGGCATCTCTCAGTTAAATAACTGCACTGAACAAGTATATTTGGGCGTGCTCTTAACTAAGAAATATTGCATAAAGTACCTCTGCAAACGCGAAAGAATGGCCGTTGACCGTTGGAGACGAAAGACGTTTAAGCAAGGGAAACAACTCCATTCATCGGTGTTGGGCTAACCAATCAGCGATCAGCAAATTGATCTGAAAACACTCTGGCCGCTTCCGTGTCCACACACAGGCCCAGGGCATCCCTGAAACACAACCATGAAGTAAATCTGTTAAAATGGGGACATCGTATTTTGATATTTTTTTTCTGACTTTTGAATGAAAGATAATACAGAAACAACCCTCAGAAAAAAATGGGTGTCTGACTTGGTCACCCAGAATTTCACACACACCCAGTTTGCATAAGGATGGTAAAGAAAGTAACCCATTTCAGTGATTTGGTGTACGCACACACACACACACACACACACACACACACACACACACACACACACACACACACACACACACACACACACACACACATGGAGACAAAATCCTCAGAGTGGGTTACCTACCATTTTATGTGAAAATGGGTTCCCATATTTCTATTTATTCTAGGGCTCTGGAGTTGATGCGAATGTTTAGAACTCACCTTATAACTAAGCTCAACAACTTAAAATAAAATAGACATTTTCTAGAAACAGAGCCACTGGATGGAGAAAAAATGGGTTTCTACCAAAAAAGTGGGTGCCTCTCACACAAAAACTGGCATTACAGTGAAAATGGGTGTCCTCTTTAAATCATTCATTTTAGCATGGACTATTTTAATAAAATTAGGCGTCTGTAATAAGGTAAAGGTCACGGAATATTTGATGCTTCTTTTCCACATTTATTTTGATTGTTGTCGGGGTTTTTTTTCAACTTAATGTGTATTCCTTTTTCTTTTTCCTTCATTAAAATTGTCAAGCACAATGACATCACTAAACACACCTCTGGTTGATTTTATTATTATGATTGTTTGGGTGGGGTTGTGAGGGGGTTGCCAGGGGAGGGGAGAGTGGGGGGGGGGGTCATCACTTTTGGTTTATAGAGCTGCTGAACGGCTCTCTTATGAATGAAAGAGTTTCATTATCAGTAGAATCAGTAGGTCACTTCAGAGGCGCGCACCGAGTTGCACGTCAAACCACTCACAAATACACATTTGGAGTGCACCAGATGGATCCAGTTGGCCAAGTCCCACATTCCACACTATAGGACAGCTAAAGTGGTGTTCACATGGCCGATTTCTCACCGATTTTTGTCTGGCAACAATTGGCCGACACCTGTTCACATGGGCGTCTTTTGTCGTTTTGGAGTTGGCCGACAATTGCCAGATGTCGGTGGGGAGTTGGCAGCGAGTAGAGCAATGCTCAACTTTCCACCGATTTCCCACCGATTTCCCACCGACTCCAAGCAAGCGGGTTGTTTCCTGATCGACGATTGGTTAGAACTAGCCAATCAAATATGATTTTGTTTTCAATAGTCAGTCAACCTGTTGTCGAGTTCATGGGGTGATGCCCCTTTGACCGAGGTGTGCCGAGTGTCGACGGAACAGCACGAAGTAGCAAAAGTTGGTGGCTTGTCGCTGGAAAGTCGTCGCAAAATTGGTGAGCGTTCACATGGGCAACGTCGAGTTGGCCAATTGTTGCCCGACAAAAATCGGTGAGAAATCGGCCATGTGAACACCGCTTAAGACTGAGAAGCAATCGCGGCGTTTATTGTGCGGTACAAGGTTTAAAACTAAAAAACTGTTTTTTTTACAAGCGTGTCGGGCAAAAGTTTTTATTAAAACTGTTTTAAAACCTCTTTTAACTCAATTTTTGTTAATGTTAAAAGTGTTTTAATTTACAAGCGTGTCATAACTGTTATGCATCTATTCCAACGTATAGTGCCGGATATTATTCCCATTGTCGCCTTCTCTCTTCACTCAACACTCGACTTTCCAGTCCTTCCCTCAAACGGACAGCATTCACACAAATAATACTTTACTATTACACCTTTTGGGAACATTAGGTTTCTTTCTCTGAACTAGCATTACATCCGAAAATGGCCCATCCAAGCCTGCACTCTTTTTACTGCACTAAACGACCGACTGCAGCAGACGACGCACGTAACGACGCTGACTGTGTGACGTCATTTGCATTCAATCAATTTGTGCATACAATCCAAGAGGAGATGCAGCCAAAACCAAAGCATTCATGACACTGACAAACCTACAAACAAAGCAACAGGTTCAACCAAAAGGTCGGGCAGGACACAAGACAACAGCAGCGTCCCCCGAAGTGCACGTCCTATCTCACACTGCGCACTAATACGATCACTTCACTTCATAGCAAGTTGCTCGCGTACAAATACATTGTCCTAGTCACTGGCGCACAGATACATTGCTCTCAAATTTGCCACTAGACATCAGTTCCCACCACATCACCCCGGAAGCACAACACAACTCAACACTTTTTTTTTTTTTTTTTACAAAATGACCACACCCTCAAATAACAAACCTCATTTTGCAGCAACATAAACAATTGACTCCCTCACACAAATACAATACCACCCCCCCCCCCCCTCCCACCCCTTCCTTTCGTATCTCTCCGTTTCAGTTCGGCTCACCGACGCAGTCAACCAATCAGGTATTAAGTTATTTATAGCTGAGAAGGGTGATGTCACACACACACGCCCATTTTACGGGTTTTGTGCACACACACACACACACACACACACACACACACACACACACACACACACACACACACACACACGCATTGCTAGGACAAGTTCAAACACACTAGCAGAGTGTCTTTTAAGCACAAAAGTGCATGTAAAAACCCCTAAATGGGAAAAACTGATTTTATTTTATTTTTTATAACTTCTTACCGCCAGACAATGCAGAAACAACCCTCAGAAAAAATGGGTGTCTGACTTTGGGCACCCAGAATTTTACACACACCCATTTTCCATAATGATGGTAAAGACAGTCACCCATTTTATGGCTTTTGTGCGTGCACACACACACACACACACACACACACACACACACACACACACACACACACACACACACACACACACATACACACACACATACGCGCTTTCAGACGAGCATGCAGGTGTACTTAGTGTATCATGTAGCTAGACAAAGTCCACCTGATAAGACTTCATACAAATTATATTGCAAGACTGAAATCGTACTGTGAAATTCTAGTTTTGTCACCATTTTCTCAAGTCTTGAAGCGAAAGTGAAACTCATATCACGCTGCATATAAAATTACGTAAAAACCAAAAAGACGTCATGATAAATGACGTTTGACAAACCAATGACGCGTAAGCACTGCGTCTCTTTTAGAATTCACTGCGGCGCATTGGCTAGGCTTTTTCAAAAGGAGATATTTCAACATCAGAATTAGGTCAAAGACGAAAGGTAGAGACCCTTGACAGCGAGGACAGCTCACATATAGAAGGGAGTTTGTGGGTTATGTTTCATCCCATCTTGTTTTGTTTTGTTTTTTACTATAAAGGGGCTGGGGCACCTGTGATTCTGTTTTAGGAAAAACTTTCGTATGCACGAGATCTGACGAGGTCCTAACTAACACGCAGCACGAACGCATTTCAGTCTTCGGTAAAAGTCAGAAAACTATCAGTGTATCAGGCGCTCATGAAAATCTATGCTCCTGGTAAAACAAACTAGTTTAATTACCATCCTGAAGATCTTAGCTCCAGACAGAAAAGCCTGGTTTACCATCGTGAACATCTCAGCTCTCGTACCGTCGTGAAAATCTAAGCTCCCGACAGAATTGCCTGGTTTACCATCGTAAAAAATCTAACCTCTCGATATGACAGCGTGGTTTATCATCGTGCAAATCTCAGCGCCGATAGAACAGTTTAGTTTACCATCATGAAAAATCTATGCTTTTGTTAAAACAGCCTGGTTTAAAATCGTGAAATCTAAGTTCGGCAAAAAAGCCAGCCTGGTTTACCATCATGAAAATCTGATTTAGGCCTTCAGTTTAAATCGGGATCTTTGGTTTCATGAGTGCCGGATAGTCTTGCGATTGTTGGAGAATACTGCGAGGGTATGAGAAGCATATGATTCTACACGCGGGTTAAACTATGTCTGTGCTGGTCTTTGATTTGTATACATTACGATTTATCGGTAGTGCTTTTTGTCGCGATGATTTCGGCAGGAATCATCGCGACAAAAGCGCTACCGACAGTCAATGGGTTAAACCGGTCCGGTCCAAAACCAGGGACCAGCACACACATGCCAGCGCTGCTAGACTGAAATCGCAGGGGCATGTCTTAATCTGTATCTCTTCCTGCACGGAGATTATGAGAATTATTCTCTTTCTACATATAGAATGGGCAAGGTCCCGCTTACATGTATGTACAAGGCTCATTTGTATGTCTTTTCTCTTCGGCTGGAGAACGTCAAAAGGCTTCACCCCTGCACAAGGAACATCGCGTGTCTTCTCCAGTTGACTGCTTTGGCGTTCTCTTCGAGGTGGCGCGGTCTATAGACACTTAACACGCAGATCAAAGGAGGCCACTGATCGGATGACGGAAGCGCCTCATGGCGGTCACGCCACGTGACACGAAGTCACTTCCGATTGAGCAGTCTGACGTTATTAATTAGGCAAAGGATTAGTATTGGATCGCTGCCAAAGAGAATAGGAAGAGGTCAGCTTTAAAAAACAACAACAACAGTTTGGTGCCTCAACCCCAATTTGTCAAATGCGCTCATGCCTCTTGCTGGGCCTGATAAGCTCCAGCTGTTTCGAAAACTGAGGC
Source organism: Semisulcospira habei (assembly GCA_036245525.1). Taxonomy (NCBI): domain Eukaryota; kingdom Metazoa; phylum Mollusca; class Gastropoda; family Semisulcospiridae; genus Semisulcospira; species Semisulcospira habei. The sequence goes on from BTPG01000002.1 coordinate 243,606,526, forward strand.
GGTTACCTGCAGGTCATATGAGCACGACACCAGACCTCACACAGGTGTGACCCAACCCCTCGACATAAAGTGCAACCGACGTTAATTCATTCAAGGTGCCCCTTTTCAACACCTGCGAAAGTGTTGTATAGCGTTGCCGGTGGCACTTACGCAGCTATTGCTGCGGGGCACCTTGAATGAGTTAAAGGGGACTCGAAGTCAACACAACAAAACAAATCAGAGAGAGCAAATCAAAGAGAGCACAGAAATGCAGGTGTATATTTCGGCATTAAACCCACGTCTCTACCTTTATAGCGATGATATCGGCATGGCTGACAAACACTGGCGCTGGTCTGTGATTTTGGATCTTACGACGGTGTTATTACAAAATGTGAAAATATCAAGTAAATTGGGCCAACGGTTTTGGTGTTATGGCACAACTATTTTCACATTTTGTAATAACACTATCCTCCACCGCTTATGCCAAAATTTCAAAGCTTCAAAGGCAATGTGGTATTCTGATGAAGGTCAGGGTCAGACTTATGCATGCGGGAAAGCTTGAGCCTGTCAGCCTCTTTTTTTAATTTTTTGGAAGAATCAAAAGTCGCAATGGTCGCGGCAAGGACTGTATGATGGTGGAGGAACAACACGAATGTTTTGTTCCTCTGTGTAGGACACAGTGACCTTGGATTTGTGGTCACTGACATTTTGAAGAAAGAACAAGATGTTCTGACCACTGAGAGTTGGAGGATGCCCATGAACAGACTTCAACACTACTGGAAAAATAATTTCTTACAGGATATTTTGCACTGATTGCGTGCTCCACTGGTAAAATTTGAACAATGACATGGACCTCTATGTTTTTTTTTTTACAAAAATATAGAAAATGTTGCTGTGAATTTTGAAAGTCTGACAAAAGTGCCCACAGCCTCCTCTCATCAGAGACCAACCACTCCAGATTGGACTGTTAGCTGTGGATACTGTTATAGGACAAGCAAGTATCGCCTTCAGTGATGACATCACACGGTCGTTAGAGACCATTTATGCTAAACGTGCTGAGCAGTTAATTTAACTCATTCTACCCCAAACACACCACAGCAAGATGAAGATCGACCATGATAGTTCAAGGGTGATGCCGGAATAGCTTGGCGCCTATGGGCGCCAAGCTATTCTGGCATCACCCTTGAACTATCATGGTCGATCTGTGTCCTGCACTGCAATGCAGTCTTCAGAGGAAAACGGCAAAATTTGAGGATTTCGGTGATGGTGTAGAATGAGTTAAGAGGACAACTTTCTGTTGCATCTGAGCCTCTGTCCAAAACTGGGGTATCCTTATTGCATATTGCTTTTTAATTACGTATTAATAGGAAAATACTCTTATATTTTATTCTGATAAATATCTTAAACTTCCGATCTTTATCTTAGAACAGTTCAAAGGATAGTGCGCAAACACCTTGACCTCCGAAAACTGAGTTTGCTTGTTCCCAGCTAAAATTTGACAGTCAGACCAGTACTTGTTTTCAAAGACCTCTCTTTCGCAGTAAATTTTGCACAATCCACTTGCAGTCAGTGCCAGACAACACACAAGTACCATATCAAACTCTCAAATTTGTTTGGATTTTGACAGAACTGTCTCAAAGTTTCACTCTTCTAAAAATGTAGAAATATATTTATAATCTTGGAGAGTCCACTGCATTCAAGCACAGTTGTTTACACCACTTTTTCAATGACGTCACAAAGCGGCATGGCTGAAGGTACCATCTCCATATTGTGCACGAATAAAGGGGAAAAGCTGAAATTTGTTTGATACTATATATGTGACTTAAGTAGTTTACAAATGACGGCCAAACTATCACTGCTTTCTGATCATACCTCGTATTATATTGAGCCAAAATTTGCTTAATATAGTGCCGATAACTAGCAGATGTGATTAAAAGATCAGAATAAAAAATGTTCGATGCGTTAGCCAAGGACATTTTGATTCGGGTCGAGTACAATTTGGCTCAATATGATTAGTACCAGTCCAAAAGAAAACGTTACATTTACGTCGAGTCCTTCATTTTGCGGCTGTTAAAAGATCGGACTGTCGACTCATCGAAGCGATTTCATTTGGTCATGTAGACATTAGAGCTTTCTATAATCATGCGTGTTAGTCAGTAAATTCTTCTTGTAATTCTATCAAGGATAATGACATAAAATGCCAATAGGTTTGTCTATTTAGTCCTTTTCTCAAGTTATATATCGTTTTTGTGAGAAATTCTAGCATCTCCTCGTCAGTTTCACCAGCGCAGCGATTCGTTTCGCATGTTTGCTGCTGTCTGTTTTCCACGGATTCACGTGCGAGGAGTATGGGAAGAGTTAGTTAGTTGTACATTGCTTAACGTCCCGACAGCAACAAGACTTTCTTAGGATGTGCCTTTGAAAAGGACTGCTTGTGAAAAAAACCAACTAAACAGAATATTGAATGCATGTCGCCAGCCGGTCTAATACACTAAATAAACCTAAGACCATTTAGCAACACACATCTAATATCAAGAGCTACAAGCAGCGCAGAGAGTAGGAAGAGTTAAAAAAAAAAAAAAAGGAAAATACAGGTAAATGGACCAAGGGTAAACAGAAACACATGCCCCAGAATAGAGGGGAAAACCCACCCTGTGGGGCTGACCAGGGTGACCCTGGGAACTAAAAAATAGTTAACCCCACCCAAGTCCCCCAGGGCAGACCTGGGTGGGGAAGTATGGGAAGAAATTTCGAGAGTATATACACACTAAGAAGTATTTAATTGCTAGTGGGCACAAGGAGCTTGTTAGTGTGGCAGAATAAACATATGAGTGTTCATTTTGACTATAAAACGTATCTTCTTGGCCTGCATTCTCAAACGCCCGTGAAGACTGCAGGGGCTATGTGACACAGGGGCTCAAGATAATCTGTCCCCAGCAGCAAAACGCCTTCGGGCCCACGACGGTCGCAGTGGGCCCGCGCACAGCCCGAGGACCTTTGCTTACTGGGATGGCTCGTGAAGATGGGCTGTGTTTTTGGAGTGATTCACCTGTAACCCGACAAACGGGGTTATACTGGTTGTCACCCTCGATTTGCTAGCGAATCGAGGGAGACAACCAGTGAAAGACGAGAATAAGATGAGCTTTGGGCTGCCGGGAGTGGGCAGAGACTGTTGCTATTTCTGGACAAGTTCACTTGAAGAGGGATGAGCAGGAGAAATGGATTAGCTATGATCTATAGATTACTTCATGTCGATTCTTCCCACTCCAGTTGGCGCGACAGGCGAAAAAGCTGTAGTTTACAAAATAGAGTAGACTGCAGCCGCTTTTTCACTTGTCGCACCAACTGGATTGAAAGCAATGGCTTAGCTATGATATATCGTGATCTGTAGCTCTTTCACTGGTCCCGCCAAATGGGTGCGAGCAATTTACATTTATTTAGCTATGATTTGTAGTAACCTGTAGCTCTTTTGTTTAGCGCACTATGACTCAAAAACTTTACACAGCTGACATTTTCATTTCAATGGTTATTATAGATTACAGCTAAACAGACACTGGTTAGATTACTGCGGCCTGTGTGGCCAGGCGCCTATAATGAATCAGAGACTAACATTTTCAGCCTATCTGTGTGCTAACAAGTGATCTTGGAATTCATGGTTCTAGTCTTTTCTAAGCGTGCTTTTTTCTTCATTGGGTTATTTTTAGCGCTCTAATGTCCATAATCATAGACCAGTTAAAACAAGTGAACCATTTGGCTTTAGCAAAGAAACAGCCACAGAAAACCCAGTACTGGCCGCCTGGTCTCCGTCGATGTAATCTCTGTATGAGTGCACTGAACAGGGGCTCCCAAATTCAGTGAGCAAAAGGTCCTGTGGCCGACATCAGACTGCAGCTGTGCGGAGAGCCAACCGCGACCAAAGTCGGCCTGGGGACCTCTTACGCTTACGGGGTTATGGTCTCGGTCCGGCCAGTGAAGTGATCTTATGGTTTAGCTTGACGTGACCATCTATAAAGTGGGGGACCGCGGGGATGGATTAGGTTTGAGCTCGCCGAGACAGGCAAGGGGCACGACTCAGTGCAGAGCTGTTTCAAGAGTTATTGCTCGTGCAAGCTTCATATTCAACAGGACCCTTTTACTGCTATTGGGGCACTCAAATGGAGCCATTAATACAGAGCCACTAAAATTTCATACCCATCCTCATGAGACATAGATTCTCATGAGATCCTGCAGCCGCAGGCGCTCATGAGAATATATGCCTCTTGATGGCCAAGATCTGATTCAGAGATTGCTCAATTTCAGGGTGTTGTTCTTCAGTTTGGGTTTAGTGTAAGACTGCTTGTTTAGCCCCTATATGAATGACGCACATTCTAAATTTAGACTGGTCTGCTGCGCAATAGGTACGTGCACGTCGCCAAGATATGGGTCGATGTAAAGTTGCATGGGTAGTGTCTTAAAATCTGATTATCGATCCGCCATAACTTATTATTGAATCTGAAAGTGACTGATATTGTTGACAAAATTAGGGAAAAAAACGTAGGGATGCCAGCTTACAATTACAAATTAACCCTTTGACTGTCGGCAGCGCTTTTGGTCGAGATGATTCCTATAGGAATCACCTCGACCAAAATCGCTACCGACTGCCAAAGGGTTAATAATGGGGACTGCATTCAACAGACATTTAATTTCAATGTCTATACATTAAATTCACACAGTTGTGACACTACATAACCGCTCATGAAAACGTTTTCTTTTTGAAGCAGAAATTTGTATGCCTTGTGAAAGCAAAAGGCAGAAGCTTCACTTTTGTGTGTGAAAAGCAAGAAATTCATTGTATCACAGTGAGTGTCACGACACGGGTTTATTTTTCCTATTTTTTGTAGTCAGTTAAATTGAAAGGGGTGACAAGGATTGGTTAGTCGCTGGGTAAAAGCATAGGACATAAAAAAATAGGTGAGTTGGCCTTTACACGGGGAATTGGTGCAAAGCGAGATGCGGAGATCGGCGTGTGACGCACGTGATTGCTCTGCGCGATCGGGTGGCTACTGATCCGCGTGATCTTACATAGCACGTTTTACTGAGCGCAAGGTTTTGCTAAACCGTACTATATCCAAATTATTAGTCTGTCGCTTCCAAGCAGCAGTCTCTGAGGGAGGATTTTGCGGGCGTGGGTAGCCATTTGCTGCAATCCTCAAGTAGCCGTGTCGTCCTTCTGTGACGGCCCTATGATACGGTCCTGGTCGCCCCGGAGCCGGTGTCCTAGGAAGAGATAAACTGCGACGACATAACCCCTGGCTTGTCTTGTTTCTTGTCTCCGTCGCAGCCGGGGCGTCTTCACGGATGACAGTAAGTGCACACAACAATTCTTTAGTGGTCATAGGCTCGGGGGGTTTGTCTGTGTTTGCTTGTTCTGTTATTATTATTTTGGTTTATTTATTTATTTATTTATTTATTTATTTATTTATTTATTTCTCAAGGATGGAAGCATGGAAAGGATGGTTAGTGAGTATAGAGGGGAGGGGGTTGGGGGGGGGGGGGTAGGGGTAAGAATGTAGAAATGTCATTTATGTTATTTGGTAGCATTTTAGTGTTGGAGGGTAAATTCGGAAGTGAGTTAGTGTGGTAATGTGTAAATAATTATATGTTTCGTTGAGTTTGAATTTAGTATTGTTTTGGGAGAGAGGTGAAGGAATATAAAAGACGGCAATTAAAGTTGTGGGAAGGGTGAGGTGATTACCTTTTTCTGTTGTTAGTTATTCATGTGTGTATTTTTGCACCCTTGTGTTAGTGCATCTAAAGATCTAAGTGGATAAGTCCGCCGCCGTTGCTGTGCGGAAGGGCTGGGTGGTACGATTGTGAGAGTGGAGGCTGGCTGTGTCACTCCTCGTGGGATTACTTCGCCGTACCTGAGCGCTGTTGCGAGAGTCGGTGCAGACCCCGCGTTTAGCTCAGTTTGGGTCGTCCCATCTGGTGTTTACTAACTTGCTTTAAGTAAAGTCTTGTCTATTTGTAAACTGGTGAAAGAACGTTGTGAGACTAATTTTGTTTCCTTGCGGTGACAGTATAGTGAGAGAAACTTTGTTTCAGTGACAGAAATATTGTATATTTTACTTATTCAAAAGGAGCCATGTGCTATAAAGGACTTTATCGCGGAAGCAAAAGCATTAATCCAATTTGAGCTTGTCATTTGTGCTCCCACCAAGGAGATCCAGTAACTTGTGAATTATATTAATTTTTTCTCAATTTTCATTTTGCATTTTATTATGGATATTTGTTTTATTATATATTTGATATTATTGTGTATTGCGTATGTTGGATAGTCGTGCTGGGGAGTGTGGATGTGCGTGTGAATGTGGTGCATGAGTGTGGGGTTAGGACTGAGTGAGGATAGTTTGAATTGTCATTTTTATATGTAATAAATGTTGTCGCAATTGTTCCTCTGGCGTGTGTGTTAGTTTGGGATGGTAGTACTCGAGTGGTAGCGCTCATAGTTCGCGCAAGTATGCATTTTCGATAGAAGATGCAGTCTCCGAATTTTCATTTTCGAAGATCATTTTTTAATAGTGTTAAAATTCAGAATTTAAAGTAGTATTAACCTCCAAAGAGCTTTTGATATGCATTCGTCTCTAAATGTTCAGTTTTTAATGCTCATCTTTTTAAGGTGTTAGAAATCGGAATCCAAAGTAGCATTACCACCATGTCTGTGAATAAAGAAAAAGTATGAGCAGAGCTTTGATATAAAATATAAGGCCATTAGTGACAGACAAAGAGAATGCCACAATCAAACTGATCTAACAGAACGTACATCGATCAACACCGCCGTGGACAAAGCCTTCCGCGGTAAGAAGTAATCCCCTGCCTGTCCACCGCAGCGCGCATCAATAATCAGTAAGGCTAACGGTCGCTAGGTAGCAATTACGCCTATCGTCTGCCTGCTTTTCTAACGGTGCATGCACGCAGTTAAGCAAATTGTACGTTCATTTTTGTTTATGAACTCTTTGTTCATTCAGCGATCAGTAGACACAAGCGTCCAGAAAACATGGATACAAATTGGTCTCAGCAAGAGGCATAGATCCTCATGAGTTGAGCCCCCGCAGTTGGATCGTGTTTACGTTTTCTCGGCTGTGAAGCGATTAGTCACCTGCTTGCTATTCCATGCTAACACCAACAGTACAGCGCCTGTCAGGAAATGTGTGCTTTGATGCACAGAATACCGACAAGTCTGAACGTTTCACTGTTTAGATTTGACTGAGGAGCAGAGAGGCAACGAAGCCCGACCAACAAGAAGCATAGATTCTCATGAGCCCCTGCTGTCGCAGGGGCTCATGAGAATCTATGCCTTTTGCAGATGGAAAGACATGCATTCATTTTTTTCAAGGAAGACCTATAGTTGCAGCCCGGTTAATTCAGTATCGACTGTCATCAGACATCTTTGACAGGAAGGGATGGAGAAAAGCAGCGGACGCCAGTCAATTAAAGCTGAGAAACTGTCAAAAAACTCCGCCCCGCACGTGTTTTAAAAAAACTTTGCAGGACCCAGCGAGGGCCCTGTCTTCGTGAACGTTCGGCTAACTTCGGCAAACCGGTTTGCAACTCAGTTGACTGAGTCTTCAACTGCGTTTGTCGTGCTGGCAAAACTCCCGTGAAAAAGACAGGCCACTTCCTGTATGCAGCGCGGGGTGGGCACCGCGATCACTGATCTAAACCAGCGATATTTTTACTGATATCAACAGTAGCAGACGACACTCGACCACCCGACGGACAGAGCAGGCCATTTGTGTCTTGCCTGGACGCACACTGGATATGGACCAGGCCGAGCGGCTATCCGTAAGTTACACAGTACAGCCTGAAGCTTTATTTGATATCGGAAGGGTGAGGAAGGAGGGGTTATTTTGTCGTTTTGTGTTTGTTGTTATAATCTCTCTCTCTCTCTCTCTCTCTCTCTCTCTCTCTCTCTCTCTCTCTCTCTCTCTCTCTCTCTCTCTCTCTCTCTCTCTCTCTCTCTCTCTCTCTCTCTCTCTCTCTCTCTCATCCAATTTACTGTGTTGGCTGTACATCACAATGCTTCTTTATTTATTTATATTAGCCTATATTGCTATATTGGACTGGAGGTACGTGTTGAAAAAATTCGTTCACAACTACAAAGTGTCAGGAGTCATACTTACAGCATGTACAGCCGTACATTCTGCCATCATATCCGTGGATGTCGGTCAGTTTCAAACGGTGTCACAGAATCGTCTGCTGTTGTCCGATCTGCTAATCGCGATGATTTCCGTGCAACAGGAAGTGGTCTGTCGTTTTCCGAGAGTTTTGCAAGCTCGGGATACGCAGTTGCCAACTCCGTCAACTGAGTTACGAACCGATTTGACCCACTTAGGGGCAGGGCCCAAGCTGGGTCCTGTAGAGTCTTTTTAAAACACGCGATGGGCAGGTTTTTCTCATTGCACCTCAGCTTTAAGAAAGGGTGTGAGACATGGACCTTTGTTTTCGTCCCTACGTCACACGACCAATCCCTTTAGCGCAAACTGTACCACATGACTGAGCTATAAAAACCCATGTAGCGACAAATGGCGGACTTTTGTAGATCCTTGGATGCCAGTTTTGTTCTATACAATTTCACCAAAACGGTCTAAAGTACAATATAAGTTATTGGTCGGAGGGGTTCTCTACACGGACCTTTGTAGGCCTGAGGGAGGGTAAAGGAATTTTAACCCGAAGGCCGAAGGCCTGAGGGGTACAATGATTCCTTTGACCTCCCGAAGGCCTACAAGGGTCCGTGCAGCGAACCCTCCGACCAATAACGTATTTGTTTTCATTCCTCAACTATTTTCGTAAAAGAAATCAAGAAGACATCTTTGCGACCTGGATCACGCCAGACATGACTGACGCCAAAGGAATATACATTTATACATAATAGACTTATGACGTAATTTAAAATATGTCATGACGTTGCCGTCTCCAGTACTGAGTGTGCTTGTTGTTTCGAACAACACTAAGTAACTGTGTACTAAGTTAGAACGTTTGGCGATCTTTTATAGAACAAAACTGGCATCCAAGATGCGTCATCGAGAGGGCTACAAAACGTCCGCCATTTTTCGCTGTAGGGATTTTTATATCACGGTCACATGGTACGGTTTGCGCTAAAGTGACTGGTCGTGTGACGTGGGGAGGAAAACAATCATGTATACGTTATTGGTCGGAGGGATATGCTACACGGACCCGTGTAGGCCTGAGGGAGGTCAAAGCAAGCATTGTACCCCGAAGGCCGAAGGCCTGAGGGGTACAATGGTTCCTTTGACCTCCCGAAGACCTACAAGGGTCCGCGCAGCGAACCCCTCAGACCAATAATGTATTGAGTGTTTTTATTCCTCCACTACTTTCGTACAAGAAATCAAGAAGACATCTTGCGACCTGGATCACGCCAGACATGACTGACGCCAAAGGAATATACATTTATACATAATAGACTTATGACGTAATGTAAAAATGTCATGACGTTGCCGTCTCTAGTACTGAGTGTGCTTGTTGTTTCGAACAACACTAAATAACTTTGTACTTTAGAACGTTTGGCGATCTTTTATAGAACAAAACTGGCATCCAAGATGCGTCATCGAGAGGGCTACAAAACGTCCGCCATTTTTCGCTACAGGGGTTTTTATATCACGGTCACATGGTACGGTTTGCGCTAAAGTGACTGGTCGTGTGACGTAGGGAGGAAAACAAAGTTACTTAGTGTTGTTCAAAACAAAAGGCACACTACTGGAGACGGTAATGTCATAAAAGATTTTAAATTACGTCATAATTCTATTATGTATAAATGTTTGTTTTCCTCCCCACGTCACACGACCAGTCACTTTAGCGCAAACCGTACCATGTGACCGTGATATAAAAACCCCTGTAGCGAAAAATGGCGGACTTTTTGTAGCCCTCTCGATGACGCATCTTGGATGTCAGTTTTGTTCTATAAAAGATCGCCAAAAGTCCTAAAGTACAAAGCTACTTAGTGTTGTTTGAAACAACAATCACAATCAGTACTGGAGACGGCAACGTCATGACATATTTTAAATTACGTCATAAGTCTATTATGTATAAATGTATATTCCTTTGACGTCAGTTATGTCTGGCGTGATCCAGGTTGCAAGATATCTTCTTGATTTTTTTTACGAAAATAGTGGAGGAATGAAAACAAATACGTTATTGGTCGGAGGGGTTCGCTGCACGGACCCTTGTAGGCCTTCGGGAGGTCAAAGGAATCATTGTACCCCTCAGGCCTTCGGCCTTCGGGGTACAATGATTACTTTGACCTCCCTCAGGCCTACAACTAAGGTCCGTGTAGTGAACCCCTCCGACCAATAACTTATAATATTCCTTAGTCGTCAGACGTGTCTGGCGTGATCCAGGTCGGAAGATTTCTTCTTGATTTCTTCTACGAAAACATTGGAGGAATGAAAACAAATACTTTATTTAGCAGGGACTTGCTGCACGGACCCGTGTAGGCCTTCGGGAGGTCAAAGGAACCACTGTACCCCTCAAGCCTTCGGGGTACAATGGTTGCTTTGACCTCCCGAAGGCCTACAAGGGTCCGTGTGGCAAACCTCTGTGACCAATAACTCAATATATGTTTTCATCCCTACGTCACACGACCAATTCCTTTAGCGCAAACTGTACCACATGACCGAGCTACAAAAACCCTTGTAGCAACAAATGGCGGACTTCTTGTAGCCCTCTTTCTGGTGCGTCTTGGATGCCAGTTCTGTTAGTGTTGTTCGAAACATCAGGCACACTACTGGAGACGGAAACGTCATGAACGATTTGAAATTACATCATATGTCTATGTATAAATGTACATTCCTTTGACGTCAGTCATATCTGGTGTGATCCAGGTCAGAAGATTTCTTTTACGAAAATAGTGGAGGAATGAAAAGAAATACGTTATTGGTAGCAGGGGCTTGCCGCACGGACCCTTGTAGGCCTTCGGGAGGACATAGGAACCATTGTACCCGTCAGGCCTACAATGACCACCCCCCCCCCCCCCCCTCAGGCCTACGAGGGTCCGTGTAGCAAACCCATGTGACCAATAACTTATAACATAGTATATGCGTCCGTGGTGCGAGACGCATTATCACACAGTATACAACAAGTCAACCCAAAATACTGAGAGTCGACATCGATACTGTTTCAAAGTGCTGAGGTCGAACAGGGCCAACAAGCTTTCCAGAGCGCATAGAATAATCAAGATGACGCCTTGAACCAACTGAACTGCACTGGTTTTGGGTGGATTTTAACCCTTCATAGTGTCGGGACAGGGCCAACGCCACCCAAATGGAAGAGGCACATACAGAACTTGACCTCATGAGCTCCCCACGTATAGGTTTCAACCCCTTCACTGCCGGGGCACGGCCAACACTGACCACTCAGTTTGCAAGAGGTATAGAAATTGATCTCATGAGCTCCCACGAATACCGGTTTCAACCCTTCACTGGTAGTGCATGGGCAACACCGACCACCCAACTGACCACCCAACTGCAAGAGGCATAGAACCTCATGAGCCCCCGAAGTTCACGAGGTCCTATGCCTCTTGCTGGCTTCATTCCTCATGCAGTTTAGTTACCGAGCTTCGACCACGATGGCTTTAATTATAGAGATTCCATTTGTGACCATTAGGCGTGAAGGGGTTCCCGGGTGGGCCATCTTTGTAGTACAAATCGACTGGCTAGCATGTATTAGTTATTTCAAAAACACTGTTACAAGACCTCCCCGATGCCAGCATAACATGACCAAGAACTGGGTCGAATGTGATGCAAGACTGGCCGTTGTCTCTCAACAATCAAGCGTTGGGCAGTCATAAAGCTTAGGCAACAAGTTCCTGGGCCAACCATCTTCCATTGAACTGCTTCAAGAGGCGTAGAGTCTGCACCAGCGTTCAAGTTGCATGACTGAGCTTAGCCCTGCGCCACCCACAAAGCACCTTGCTTAGTGGCTGGCGCAGGACTAAGCTCGCTCATGCAACCGTGGCCTGTGAGCAGATGAGAATTCTGTTCACGGACCACACCTCCATCTTCCTCACGGCCAACAGAGCCCCCCCCCCCCCCCCCCCCCCCCCGAAAGAAGCTCTACCAGGACGGCACCCACCAGAGTCCTGCTGGTGCCATGAAGCTGGCACTGAACATTCGCTTTGCGGGTGTTCCATGCCAGCCCCACAGCGGACACGGGATGGAGGATGATCCGCCACGCCAGCAGCCAGCCTCTTTACATCTACAACCAGGAACAAGAGTCGCACAAGCCATTCAGTGGAGCCAGACACCAGCAGACGTGAGACGTGGTAACGGGACTCTGCAGAACTACGTGCAACCACAGCGCGACCAGCGTCAGGCCCACAACACCCGCCAGCCCGGCCACGCCTTTCCCCCGCGTCCTCAGCAAGGTCAGGGCGGGCCAGTTGTGACATCCCAGGGAGAATTCCCCAACATGCTAGTGGCTAGTGCCTACATAACTGCAGGTCACCCCTTCGCTGCGTCCGCCACAGTTACAGCAAAACCGCCGCCCACAGGCGGGAGGGGGAAGTGGGGGGGGGGGGGGGAAACAATTGCCGCCAACAGAGACAACTCTTCCCAAACCCCTACAGACAATGCAGCTTATGGCACAGCTGCTGCTAGTGCCATATCTGCAGGTCTGCATGTGTTTAATTGTTCACCTCGTCAATACCGGAACGCAGAGACTTCTGCGGAACGAAACGTGACAATCTGAATGCAAAAGGCACAGATCCTCATGCGCCCTTGCAGCTGCACGGGCTCATGAGGATGTCTACGGACTACAAAATGAAAATGCAAGAGGCATAGATCGCCATGAGCCCTTGCAGGTGCTCTGGCTCGTGCTGACCGCAAAATCTAAATGCAGAGGGCATAATTATATCCTCACGCGCCCCTGCGGTTGCACGGTCTCCGGAGGATAGATACCTCATAAAGACCGCGATTACCTGTTTAAATGCAAGAGGCATGGATGCTCGTGAGCCCCTGCAGATGCACGGGCTCATGAGGATAAATACCACATGCCATCTACAAGCCTCAAAGCAAGAGACATAGATCCTCATAAGCTCCTGCAGTTGCACGTGCTCGGAAGGATAGCTGCCTCCTGCAGGTTACACTCACAACTGCGCTTCTCGCGAGTGTAAGTTATTACGTTTAAGTACTGCATGATAAAAGTGTGTATGGTGCCGTATCTCTATAGCTTCTGTCGATACACTGACTGACTTGCCCGGACTTGTGGACTTCTCTTACATCTTTTGCGGACTAGACCGAGTGTCTTAAGTGCACGCTGCGTTGGTGTAGCGCTTTCACTACAATCCACTGTGTGGAAGTTTCATTAAATCGTTCTCATCTAAATCGGCGTTTATTAAGCCGTACTAAAGACATTGCAGGAAATTTAACTGTGGACACTGATGAAAACAGAACTTAAGCCGCGGAGCATCCACAATAAAACGAATCGCTGTAAATAAAACAGTCCGTCGTCATTGCATGTATTTATCCGCGGCAGCACAAACACTTCCTAAACAGACCTGGAGTATTTTGACATTGCTCCTTCAGGGTATCGGACATTGATACTTCCCGTATAAACTTCAGCTGTGGGCGCTGAGCTTTTATAATCCCTGAAGGTTTGATCATCAGATTTTGCATTCATAGATTGTCATTGTTTTCCCTTTACATTGGCTTTCCATCTTTGATTGACGTTTGCTCAGCCACCGCTATTGTAGTTGATGTTTCATTGTGAAACAAAATACAACTGTTAGCAAAATACTCATGGCTAGAGGCAATCAAAAATAAAATAAATTACGAGTGGGTCACCTCAACGTTTTTCATCTTTATAATAAGATATCTGACCTGTCAGCGTTCCTTAACAGTCCCACACCGTTCGACATTTTCGGCCTTACTGCGGAGTCACGCCTAAATTCAAACATCAGTGATGATGCCGTGAAAATTCCTAATTTTGGTATGATGAGAAGAGATTTCTCCTGTCACGGTCAAACAGGCATTGCTGTATACATTCATCACTCTATTGAACACCTAGTCCGTAGGCGTAAAGACTTAAAAAACGGCTGAAGTAGAGTGTGTGTGGATTGAGGTCCAGAGCCCGTACTGCTCACCGTCATTTGTCGGGTTTCTTTACCGTAATCCGGCGTCTACCTTCGAGTGGTATGACAATTTTACTACTAACCTAGACAAGGTTTGTAAAGGGGAAAATGAAGTCATTCTTCTAGGTGAATTTAATATAGACATGATTAAACCCCATCCCGCATGGGAAACTACATCTTCTTTATTTGGCCTAGCACAGCTAGTTAAATCCCCCACCAGAATTACCGCCACAAGCTCTACACTCATTGACCACGTCTATACAAACAAACCGCAGACGGTGACCGATGTTAGTGTTAGAGATGTTAGTGTTAGTGACCACTGCCCCGTGATTTGTTGCTGGTCTGTAAAACTCCCCAAATTAAAGAAACATAGCCATACTACAACAACCTACAGGTCGTTTAAGCATTTCAATTGTAATGCGTTTCTATATGATCTCGGTAACACTCCTTTTGACGAGGTCCTTCTCGCAGATGATCCAAATATTGCGCTGTCCACTTGGTACAGTTTATTCCTTGGAGTATTAGACAGACTTGCGCCGACTTAGAACAAAAAGAGTAAAGAGTGAGATACTTCCCCCTTGGTTGACAAAAGAACTATTGCATGCAATGTCGGTGCGAAATGACCTAAAAAGAGAAAAGAACTTTGATGAATTTAAAAAGCAGCGAAACCATGTGAGGTCAATGGTGCGCGCCGCGAGGAGGAATTTTATCCGCAACACTGTCAAGGACAACAAAGATATGTCAGCAGTGTGGCGGGTACTGAATTCGATCACCCGAGGCAAATGCAATAGGTCAACAACCATCCCTAGTAATCTCTCCGCCGACACATTCAACGAACATTTTCTGTCTGTTGCCGATTTGATAATTACTCCTAGTCATGATACAGAGGCTGACAAAGGCCGAGATTACTTAGTTAATTTCTGCAACAGAAAAACAACTGGCACACCACCATTTAATATCCCCACACTTGCTGTGCACGAAGTGGGCAAACTACTTAGTGACCTAGCTAATAAGAAGTCCTCCGGCCATGATGATATCAGCTCACAATATTAAAGTTGTCTATACCATACATCGTAGAGACCCTTACTTATATTTACAACTTATGTATTCAAAACAATGTATTCCCTACAGACCTTAAAGTCACAAAAGTCGTTCCACTGCCAAAATCAAAAGATCGTACTGACCCTAACAACTATAGACCCATTTCTCTGCTGTCAGTATTGTCTAAGCCCATCGAAAGGTATATACATAAACACCTGTGTGACTACTTAGAATCAAGAAAGTTGCTCCATTCGTCTAAGTCAGGATTTTGCCCTCAACACTCATGTCATACGGCTCTGAGCAGATTACAAGACACATGGCTTTCAAATATGAATTCGCAGCTGACAGGCGTAATTTATCTTGACTTTAAAAAGGCTTTCGACTTAGTGAACCATACAATATTGATTTCCAAACGTAAGCATTATCTTCAAAACGACATGGCTGTTTTGTTGTTTACGTCATACCTCGAAAAGCAGAAGCAGAAAGTAGTTGCAAATGGAGCCTACTCTTCCACTAAAGATGTTAAACTCGGAGTTCTGCAGGGTTCAATCTTAGGTCATTTTTAATTGTGTATTTACATCAATGACCTACCTCTAAGTCTAACCTGCGAAGCAACACAGTGTGATATGTTCGCCGATGATACCTCAATCCACACAGCTAACAAAGACATAATTGTAGTTGAAAAGGCCTTCAACAAAGTCTCGATGATATAGCAGCATGATGTAAAGTCAACTCTATGATTCTGCATCCTACTAACAAAATCAATGATTATTGCAACACGCCAAAAGCATCAGTTGAAACCATTAAAGCTTAATCTATCACTCGGCGACGACATCATAGAACAGATAGCCGAACATCGTCTATTGGGGGTCACAATTGATAATCAGCTGAGGTGGCAGATGCACATTGACAATGTATGTAAAACGGTCTCTAGAAATGTCTTTATGTTATCGAAATTAAAGTATTACACAGATAGTGAAACCAGAAAATTATTCAGTAATGCACACATCATGTCACATATAAACTACGAATTGACGGTGTGGGATTGTTGCAGTGACGTCCACTTAAGAAGACTATATTCTTTACATAGGAGAATGGCAAAATTAATTCTTGCCGACCCGCACTTGACAACCCAGGAAAAACTCAATAAAGGTGGATTCCTAACCCTTTAAAATCACTTTAAATTTAACAAAGGGGTACTGATGTTTAAAGTGTGGGACCATAGCGCTCCAGAATATCTAATAGATCTGTTTAAAAAATCAGATTTCTGCTATGGGAATATGAGGGGTCTTTATATTGTTCCAAAACCCCGCATATATTTATTTAAATTCACTTTGTCATTTGCGGGTTCCACACTGTGGAACTCACTCCCACATGACGTTAAACCACTCCGACATTATCTCGTTTCAAGACAATTCTTTATAGATACTTGACATCACTCAAATAACAATACCTAGTTATACGTAAACACACGAATGTACTATCTAACTATATTCTAACTATCATGGGTATGTGCGCGTGTATGTATGTGTGTGTGTGTGTGCATGTGTGTGTGTGCACGCGCGCGCGCGCGTGTTTGTTTTGAGTGGACTGTATATTTTGTATCACTGTGCTTTGATGTCCCTGTTTTATGTATATTTTGTACTTAGTTAGTCGTAGTTTTAGCAACGGCAGGTACGAAAAATGATATAGCACCGACTATGTTAACATCTTCACTGTTGTAAAATAAAGATTCATTGATTAAAGATAGTATGAGTTAAAGATAGTATGCGTTAGTAAGAGTTATTTCGGTTGTGTAGCGTTCACTGGTTTGGTCCAGTTATGTGGGTTTGGAATTCGTTGAGGTAACCGGTGTTTTTCTATGTAGCTATTTACCGAGATGGATAAGTAAGGAATGTTGGTGTGTGCCCAAGTCGTTATGAAGGTAGTACGTGGGTGGTTAATTATAGTCTTTTATATCCAATATGTGTGTGTTTAGCAAGTGTTATGATTGAGGACTTTATTATTCAGAGTGCTTGTCGGGGACGGAGCGACGGACGCCGAGAAGTCAGTCACCAGAGGCTACCGCCGAGGGACCTATTGTGAGGTCATCTCTTCATTCAGGGAGTGAGCGACCGGTGCCGAGACACCCGGGTCAGCAAGGACTGCGCTACAGAGCGAGTTACGAGGACGTCCACGGTACGAGAAACGGGACGATTCGGGAGCGTACGACGAAGGACTTGCACGCCTAGACGCGAAAGGACAGAACGTTACAAAGCAAGAGCACCAGCAAACAGGTTGGATTGTGAGAGACAATTACCTAGCCTGGCATTGATATTGTGTACCTGTATGCGGTTGTGATGTGCTGGTAGTGAGAAGGGGTGTTGTACATAAGTTAGCTAGTGTTTCATTGTTTATCTTTTATAAAGGCCTACGTTAGAAAGAAAGCTAGTGTGTTGAGTTTTACCGCGTAAATGCGCCCGGCTGAGTCAGTGGCGGTGTATGCGTCTGTTGTGCGAGAGTCTGTACGTACGACTGGGGCAAGTCTGCGTGTGTGTCTGTGTGTGTATGTGTGTGTGTGTGTGTGTGTGTGTGTGTGTGTGTGTGTGTGTGTGTGTGTGTGTGTGTGTGTGTGTGTGTGTGTGTGCAGTGTGTATGTGAAAGTACATTTTTTTCCCCCTTTGGCAACTTTTAAATTGTTATCATTCACACAACTCCAAATAATTTCCAAAACATCAAAATATGTGCTTGTCTGTGATTTCACAAGTTCCAAAATTACAGAGGACGAAGGAGAGGAACTGAAGACAGAGGAAAAGATAGGAGGACAATATCTCAGAGTGGACAGGACTGAAGCTGGGCGATACGCTGAGAATGGCAGAGAACAGAGAGTTAATAGAGGGAGCTGGTTGCAAAGTCATCAGTGGTGCCCCAACGGTCGGCAAGACTACGGGATATAGATAGATAAATAGATAAAATTACAGACCAGCACACGCACATAACTGTCGGTGAAAACATGGCAGTAATTGATTTCTCGTACTCACATTGGTCTAAGTCTTTAACAAATACGTCGTCAAATTGAACCGTTCATGTGTTCTTAGTGCATGCCCATATGAGTCATGTGTGTAATGCAGTCAACATCGAGTATTTCTGAACGTGTCTTAACCCATTTCGCCCAGGCACTGCAGCAGGAGATGGACTGACCATGATAATTCAAGGGTACTGTCAGATTAGCTTGGCGACTTCATTAGCCAAGCTAATATGACACTACCCTTGAATTATCATGGTCAATCATCTATCCAGCTGGTACAGTGGTTAGGCAACACCTCCAACATTTGAGAAATGGGACCTTGGGGCTAAAGTATGTGTGTGTTGGGAAGGGTGTGTGTTTTTTGTTTGTTTGTTTGTTTGTTTGGGGTTTTTTTTTTTGGGGGGGGCATACAAATATGTGAGGTTAGTATACGATATGTTATTGCCCGGGTCGCGGGAGTTCGCTACACTGACCCTTGTAGGCCTGAGGGAGGCCAAAGGAACCATTGTACCCCCTGCGACAATAACGTATTCGTTTTCATTCCCCCATAAAAAAAAAATTTAGTTGACGAAGCGGTTAGGTGACACCATTGAATATATATGTTCTGCCGTGGATTCCCATTCCCGTACGAGACAGAGTGACGTAGCATGATTTGGCGCGTGCAGCGCAAACGTCTCAGTCGAGAGTAAAACGTTTATTTTGGCTTGTGTATAGAATGCTTCAAGCTGCAATGTCTACAAAAGGTCGTCAAAGTATGACCATGACACAGGAGAGTGCTTCTTGATTGCTGTGCGACTCAGAAAACTTAAGAACTTTTACAACATGCGCGTGTTAGCATAGCATCATTGTCATTGTCTTATTCTAGACCGAGTGTCATGTGCGTTTCGATATCTGCAAATTAAGGAATACCAAAGAACGTTCGTTGTTGACAGTCAGACTGGTGCTGAGAGAGATTTTAGAGTCTGTCTCTGGTGGTAATCAGAAAACAAAATGTTGGGGAGGAGCCCCTATTATGAAACAGTGCCTATTATGAAACACAATGCTCCCGGCGAAACGGAATAACTTTTCGAAATTCCGCCTGTGCAGTAATATAGAACTACTTCAGTGAGTCTTATTTCCTGTACAAGAATGTCAGGCCTGATGAAAACGAAAACACGCCGAGAAAATGTGATTTTTGACCCTTCTGCATCTAATCTTTCGCCATTTTGAAACACCTACATCAGCATTCAGTTTTGTGATTGTTTTGAAAATAGCCACTTTTGTCATGAAGAGGAATCTTCGCACATCGGATAACCAACGGCAATCGTTGTGGTTCTCTTTTAGTTGTTTTGGCGGCACGCAATTTCCTGGAGAGGTATCTTGTTCCTATTATGAAACACAATGAGCACCTAATATGAAACGTGTTTCATAATTAGAGCAGTGTTTTCATATAAGGAGCAGTGTTTGTCTAGCGCGTATATATCACTTTGGTCAAGGTCAAAACGGCTACATTTATTATGTATGCCATTGTCCAGGCAATGTTACTGTAAACACCGAAACGATGTGATCCGAATGGCAAATTGTGATATTTTGTGACGACACAGAGTGTTGCATATCAGAATCTATTCACTTTCGTAAAGGCCAAAGTCACAACGGCCATATTTGTTTTGTGCAGAATTGTGTGCTAGGCAATATCTCAATAACCATTGGGTCTATTCAATCCAAATTTTAGATTATAGTATTTTTACCATAACACACATTGCCATCAATCTTAACTGTGCCTCTACCTCAAGGTCATAGCTGCCATAACTTTCTTGCAGATTATTGAGTAGGGAATACCTCTGAAACCGCTGTACTGATGTGCTCTGAAATTTTAGGAAAAGATGCCTTACCCTCTTAGGTGATGTTTTGAACAGAATGAATTCACGACCTGTAAGGTGAAGGTCGCAGAGGCCATATTTGTGTGAACCTTTGTGCAGGCAATATCTCTGAAACCACTGGCCCGATTTTTGCCAACTTTTGTTTGATGATATTTGCACTTAACCCCTTCACAGTCGAGAAACTCTCAAAAGGATCCATCTGCAAGACACATAGATCCTCATGAGCCTCGCGCGATCGCGGGGGCTCATGTCGATTTTTGCTCTTGCTGACAATACCGACATATATTTATTTGGCGTTTGGAGTTCCTTGGAATTGAATTAGGAAAGATTTCAGAGCAATATATGCGTCTAGAGGTAGAGAAGAGAATAAAACAGACATGTCAAAAACCAGGTTTATGTCGCTTAACATCACTTCAAGATGACGCGCACAGTTGTCGGAAATACTTTCAGACAGACAAAATGGAGCATTACTGTCTGCGTGGAGGGGGTGGGGCTAAATAGTTGTTCCAAGAGCAAACCTTGTTGGCTTAGGTGTGACAGCAAATGTGAAACAGTATATTAATGTAGTCACCAATCGTCCATGCTGCCGCTCTTCAGCCGTTGTGTGTGTATGCGTGTGGTTTGTATAAGGCAATTTCTTAGGGGCTATAACATTCACAGACTTTAAACTCGACACAATTGTAGTTTACAATAACAACTTTAACTATATATTTCACCTGTACAAAAGGTCAAGGTCATCCCAGGTCGATGTGTTTGTAAAGATTAGTCATTTGTTGCACACACATTTTTAAAAAGTTAACTTTGGTTGGTTGGTTGTACATTGCTTAACGTCCTGACAGCAACAAGACTTTCTCAGGACGTGTCTGCACTGCTTGTGAATAAAAAAAATAAACAGAATATTGAATGTATGTCGCCAGCCGGTCTTATATGCTAAATAAACCAAAGACCATTTAGCAACACACATCCAATATCAAGAGCTACAGGCAGCGCAGACAGTAGGGAGAATTTAAAAGAGGAAAATACAGGTGAATGGACCAAGGGTAGACAGAAACGCATGCCCTGGAATAGAGGGGAAACCCCACCCTGTGGGGCTGACCAGGGTGACCCTGGGAACTAAAAAGTAGTTAACCCCATCAAAGTCCTCCAGGGGAGACCCGGGTGAGGGGGAAAGTTAACTTTGGGAGCAACAGTTTGAAAGTAAGTAAGTATGCATTTTATACCACGAATACTTTTGCGAATGACCTCTCATTAAGGTTTAGGGCAGTTTTTTAAAAAAAAAAAAAAAGAAGAAGAAAAAACGTGCGGGAGATTCCGTAGACCTTTTCGTGGGAACTCTTCCTGTCGGCGCAGTCACAGTTGCTGAGAATGTGAAGAGGGTGAGGACCTACAAACGCGCCACTTGTCGACTATTAAACGAGGAGCGGGTGGTGCTGGTGTTAGTGCGGGTGGGAGGTCGTGGGAAGGGGGAGAGAGGTCTGGAGACCTTTTCACCAATGGGCGAAAATATCACACACACAGCCCACACACACCCCACATCACACACACGCACACACACACACACACACCACACACACCCTCCAGCGCCTCTTCTTGGAAATTGTAAACGGTCCGTCGTGTGTGTGTGTGTGTGTGTGTGTGTGTGTGTGTGTGTGTGTGTGTGTGTGTGTGCGTGTGTGTGTGTGTGTGTGTGTGTGTGTGTGTGTGTGAGTGTGTGTGTGTGTGTGTGTGTTTGTGTGTGTGTGTGTGTGTGTGTGTGTGTGTGTGTGTGTGTGTGTGTGTGTGTGTGTGTGTGTGTGTGTGTGTGTGTGTGTGTGTGTGTGTGTGTTTGGGGAGGGGAGTGTTTCCAAACTCCCCAAAATGGAAAAAAATTACACATAAAAAATATCATGGGAGCCGTGCATCTTGGAACACCCCTCTCCCCCTGAATTTGCTTCTGAATATGTACATAAACCTGTGTCAATAATGCTAGCTTGTATCAAGTTTTACTTCTGAGGTGAAAAAACTAAATACAGTAGCTTTTATTCCCCCATACATAGAACATTTCAACACACTTGCTGACATGCCTGCCCTTTGACCTTTGGAAGGAGCCAATAAAATTAATATGCATAGATAGTTTAACCCCTAGCAAAACATTTCCACTTGGGTCTTATTGCAAAGTTCACATACGAACTACCTGTAATAACAACCTAAAATAAAAGCCTTCTTACTTCTCGTGACCTTGACCTTAACGAGAGTTTAACTTAACTTAGTAGAGCTGCAAACAAACGTTGTATCATCAGTTTTCTCTTTGGCAAGTTTTAAAATAAGATTATAACTATTTTCTTTAAAAATCGCTCGTTTATTGACCTTTGTAACCTTGACCTTTCATGGAGGTCAGCGCATGTGACAATCAAAGCTATGGTCAAATATGATCACTGCCAAATTAGAAGTCTGTGGCTCTGATGGTCTCTCAGAAATTCAAAATGATAACATCTGTCACAATTGGATATACACAGGATGATGGATGGATGGACCAATAGTGGACCAGTAGCGGATGACTCATTATATTTAACTCACTTTTAATATTAAATAAACCTATAATATATGCTAAACATCCCTCATGCCTTAATTTTCCAACAAAATGTAAGTGAAACTTGTAAAAAGGACATAATCACACTGTTTCATAATAGGAGACCTAGTGTTTCATATTAGGCAAATGTTGCCTAATATGACACAATGTGTCACTTTTTTCAAACTGGAACTGCTTCTGCATCGATTCGAGTTTTGAAATTACGTCACAATGTTTACTGGTCTGTGATTTTGGACCAAAATTGCAGACCAGTACACATGCACGCTGACAAACTGCAACGACTCGCGCCGCGGAGAACGCTTTCCCTAGTAGCATGAAGGTGGACTCACTTTTTGGTCGCCAATTCCCTTCTTTGCACCAGCACAGGACGTTCCGGCGACTATGATTTTTTGGTCACAAGAGCCCTTCCGGCGACCAAAATGAATGCGGAGAAGCGACGGTCGCATCATGGTCACATTTAGGTTTCATTTGCGACGGTCGCAGTAGGGTCGCGTTTAGGGCTTATTTGTGACGGTCACCGGAGAGTCACAGTAAGTCCTCACAAACCGTCGCAGGATGGTCGCATTTGGGCTTCATTCTGACCCCACCCTTTTCCCACCCTTCTTTGTTCCTCAAACAATATTTGCATGCATAATAATTACAAGAGTCAAGCCTGAGTCAAACATTAGGCATTCTTCTACAAAGAGGCACACAGTAAAATGCATTACAAATGACTCCTTGGACAAAATGTCTACTTAGTCTATATAAAGCTTGACAGAAACTGTCATGTAAAGAACAATATGAAGAAAAATGTAACAACTGCAAACAAACCAAACATAAAACTGCAAATATGACCAAAATGTAGTAAAACAGTTGCTGCAAGGGTTTTATGTGAAAGAAAACAGGTTGAAAACCCTTTAAGGTAGATACATGAAACAAGACGTTTCAGATCAAAGATCATTCTTTTGGGTGATATGGAAACAACGTAGATACGTTGTTTCCATATCACCCAGAAGAAGGATTTTTGATCCGAAACGTCTTGTTTCATGTATCTACCTTAAAGGGTTCCAACCTCTATTTTCTGTTTTCCTTTGTAATTTTGACCAATTGTGTTTAATTATTCTTGATCATTTATAACAGTAAATATATATATTTTCTTTTTTTCTTCATGTCTTCAAAAAAGAAAAAGAAAAAAAAAGAAAAAAAAGAAGCTTAGACTTGCATAGCTTTGGCTCTGACCTCCTAAGTGTTAGTCAGTAGTTCAGTAAAATGTACTGCCATGAATTGTTTGGAACGTGCTGCTTTAATGTATCTGCACCATACAATTAACTTTTGAAAAAGTGCAAGATTGCAACAAGACAGCTACAGTTCACAGTTTCAACCATTATGGTGAAGAAATTGAAATTCTGTAAGGTATTTTAGCTAACTTATTAAAGCTAATCCAATTTGGGGATCTTGTGATGTAGGAAAAGTAAAGCAGCACATTTGAATGAGGGGTACCGAACCAGAGACAGGTGGGTCCGAGCATTTGTTGTTGCAGAGTCATTTTATAAGATAAGTCTTCATAAAATGTCATCTTTGAATAGAAAAAGAGCCGTTCAGATGTTCTTGGTGTGGCACAGTTTCATTTCCCCTCATGAGGGATTCACCAAATAGAAAAACATCAATCAGGAATGGGTCACACTATATCAGTTAGTACAAACGTAAACGCTGAAACTGGATAAAGCACATGGTGAAGCAGCCATAGATGACATGTTGTAGGCATAACTGGTGCAGTTAGACGTTATGATCTGCAGTGTCTTGTAGTCACTTGTCATCAGAAGTGAAAGCATTAGCACCTGAAAAAAATACAATACCATGTGTACAGCAACTTTGCGAATAAAACATGGTCAGGTTGAACAAAAGTCAGATGTAGTGACACTTTTTGGAGGTCCCGACTACACTATTTCTATATGTGTTATTTCACTGACAAAAGCGTTAGACATACCAATTAGAAAATGTTTGTTCTTTGTATTTGTTACAACTGAAACTACCTTTGACAAAATATTTATATTTCAAAATTTGTTTTTTTCCATCAACAACATTGGTGGAAACATAATGATCTGAGATAAAGAGAAAGTTAAATTCCACACATATGCACTGAATAAAAGAAGGTATGAACTTCTGTACAAAAGATCATTTTGCAATAAGTCTGTTTCTCAATATGACAGAGGACAGAGGGAGAGGAGGGGGGGGGGAAGAAGAAAGAGAGAGAGAGAGAGAGAGAGAGAGAGACAGACAGACAGACAGAGACAGAGACAGAGACAGAGTTTAGTTTAGTTATTGGGGTTTAACGCCGAGCAGGCGACTAAGGCCATCTCACGGCGGGATGGGTAAAAATCTGGTCAGCCAGACTAAAAGCAAGGTCTTAAGACAAGATGTAAATATAGCTTAAAAATGTCAGGCTAAAATGTCGCACGAGACTTTAAAAGAAATGTCTACAGACTCTCAAAAAGGGCAAAATAAAGAAATTCACAGTCTATGAATGCTCAGATCTTGTTTAAAATATTGCATTCCCTCAAGAAATTGAAGATTTTGTCCTGGGGAACATCCCGAAACAAAACCTTCAAGGAGTCTGCTGTGAAGTGTTTATATCACGTGGCAATTAGATCGGCACAATACAGCAAAAAGTATCGAACAGAAAACTGCTCATCACAGGCAAAACACCACGAGAGAGAGAGAGAGAGAGAGAGAGAGAGAGAGAGAGAGAGAGAGAGAGAGAGAGAGAGAGAGAGAGAGAGAGGATGATGATGATGATGATGATGATGATGATGATGATGATGATGATGATGATGATGATGAAACGTTTTTATTCAGGATAAAGTTTTAGGCATGCAAATGCCTCTCTTACAAACTGTCCTGCTACTCTACACACATAAATATACATCGAGCAACACAGTAAAATATTAAAAAACCAAAACAAACAAACATAATGTCAAGGACATTCAAGTGTACGAAAAGCAAAAAAGGCGAAAAACAAACAAACATAATAACAGCGATGTAAGCTGAAGGTCATCTTGTAATTAGAACATGTCTCTGAGAGTACAGCATAAATAGAGGAGAATTGAATCGTGGTATTAGTTTAGAAGTAAAAAGCGATAAAGGCGATCCTTAAAAATACTAAATTTAGAAATATACTTAAGATGCTGAGGTAAATTATTCCATGCTTTTGCACCTGAAAAGGCCAGGCTAGTTTTATATATATCTAATCTTGTTCATGGTAGGTGGAGTGACCTGTTTCTCCTGTTCTGTCTATGATTATCTGAAAACAGTTTTTGGACAAAGTTTTGAATACGTTATCAACTTGAGGTTCCCAGTTTAACTGGTTGTCTACTGTTACACCCAGCAAGCGATGCTTAGTTACTTGTTCTATAGGTTGGCCATCCGGCCGAGGTAAGTGTTAAAGTTGGTAGGACGCACTGGTGTTTCTGGCGTGTTGTAACTAACATGCTCTTTGTCTTTGGAATGTTAATTATCATGTGATTAATAATGCAACAGTCAGCTACTTTGTCCAGGCTCTGCTGGAGTACCTCATTGATGTTTGCTAGCTCCTTGATAGATATGTGTACAGTTTTGTCGTCAGAGAACCGATCACAGTTAGCCTGTGGGTGAGATATGCACAGTGGCAGATCATTAATAAATAATAGAAACAATAAAGGCCCTAGAATAGATCCCTGTGGAACACCACAAGTCACTACACCGTCTGATGAAAATTTGCCATTTAGCAGGACTCATTAGGGTTATTAAAATTATAAACGTCACCGAATGACACTTGAGACAGGTCATGTAAAAACGCAGCTTGATCGGAATTTTTAAAGGATCTATAAATAATAGTAGTGTGTCCTTTAGCTGGTTGTTTCGATAATCGAGCATGCAATGAAAAGCAAATCATTAAAAAGGTCCCATAGACGTCGCAGTACCATCTCATAATTATGTCTTCGGAGAAGAGCTCATGTGAGCAGTTCATGGGCGGTCGCCGCGACGTCGAGTTGAGCCTGAAATGCGACGGGCTCGAATCGTCCGTCGAGTTACGTAACTTTAACTCCTCAACAAGACCGTGACCATAATGCGACGCTGTTTCCAAATTGAGATAGTAACCGCGACCATCGAATGCTACTAGGGTTTATATTCATGCTGTTCTGCAAGTCATACATAGTGCGGCTCAAACACATAACATGTAATATTCAGCGGGCGCGGTACAGTCTGTTAGGTTTACGATGCTCTCTAGATAATAAGCTTGTCATCTCTCGCGTCCGTCCGTCTCCCAGGTTCGCTGCAGTGCAGCAGCACTGAAGCTACAGCGGCCAATGTCGCAAGTAATTGTCACACTGTGTACTGAGTAACAAAATAGTGCGAGTATAGAGGAACGTTTTGTGTTTTTTTTCTGTTGGTCGCGATGAACCCTGCAGGACGAGATAGCTAGGAGGCAAGCCAAGCTAATCAACTGAACTGTGTCTTTCTGCCTGATTACTTGCCTAATTATAACTGCCTGCCGAACCAAGTCTAACTTTACCTACCTCTTTTTATTTATCTACCTATCTACCTAGCAGTGCCCCAAAAAGTTTTACTGCCAAGTGTGTAAAATGTTTTGTCCTTGATTTTTCGACTTTTGTTTTCTTTGATGGTTATTTCTTAACTCATTCTAGGAAGCCGCATCAATAGCTGCAGAAAGGCCACCGGCAACGCTATAAGACACTTTCAAGCTTCTATCGATGCCCGGCCTCCTTGAATGAGTTAAGATTTAGTTTCTCCTTGTGTGTGTTTTACACTTTTGACGTCAAAGAAAACCTGTGTAATTTCTACGGACAAAAAAGGGTCTCGATGGTATACTGTTTGTAAATCTGTACGACAATGGCCATATTAGGGTTTAGTTCGAACAGCCATAAACTTTTTCTACGTCAGTCGTTCCATCTGCAGTAATGAAGCCACTGTGAAATCCCTCAACGAAACCCTTCCACCTACAGAAGCCATAGATGCACATGAACCGCAGGGGCTCATGAAAATCTGTACCTCTTGCTGGCCGACGGAAAATGAGCACCGTTTGGTTCTCAAATTATACCCTGGATAAAACCTACAAGAGACATAGATTCACATGAGCTCCTGCGGATGCAGGAGCTCATGTGAATCTTTGTCTCTTGCTGTCGGAAATCCCGACTAGAAATTTTGCTCAAATCAGGGGTGCTATTTTGGGTCAAACATAGGAGCGTACCAAACGACGACCTCAGCGGTGGACCCCAGGACTTATGTAAGATAACTCCTGAGCGTTAATTGAACGGCAAGGGTTCGCTGCCCGATGATGAAAGTACTGTACGAGCGGGACAGGGCATAATTCATGTACGTTCAATAATGAGAAGCTTTTTGCTAACACCCTGCGAGGTTGTATGTAATTACTTCCCCGCAAAATTATGGTCTCTTATAGTCCCTTGCTGACGGTTTGATGTTCGCCAATATAGAATTAGGACTTGCGCGAAGTGGAGGTCCTCATTTTTCAGAAGATAAGGAGAGGACGGAAAGTATGGAGACCCAGTCTCTCGGATACAAGCAGAGACAAGGACTAACTAAAGACGATCACTTTCAAAACCTCAATAAATAGCTCCAATGCTGATGTGCAATCGTTGTGCCGTGAGCCCAGTTTCTTTCCCATATGCACTTTCTGCGGCGGAGTGCTACCAAAGAGTAGATACTCTTTGGTGCTACATGTCACGTGTTCAGAATGGAGAACAGTGCTTGAGCATCTTGGATGGGTCAAATCGAAATGCTGGGAGAGAGCTTTCATCTTATGATCCCATACTAGGCAAAAGGCCATGGGGCCGCGTGGGCCGCAGTGGGTCCGTGCACGGCCGTGCGCGGGCCCACTACGGCCCACGTCGGCCCGATGGCCTTTTGCGTGCAGGATTCAGATTTTATTAAACGGGCCTTTACACTTTTTGTTCTTGTTTGCTGGCGCTCTGGTGCCATCTCGTTAAGCAAAAGTGATGGGGCCGACGTCAACCCGAAGACATTTTGTGCCCTTAGTTATGACAGTGGTAATCACATTTTTTCACATTACAGCTGAACCAGCATTTAAGTGAGGGAGGTATATGAGAATCGTTTCATACGGGAAAGATTGCGTTTTGTTCAGTCATTGAATAAAAATGAGTTCAGAAATGACGCTCAAATTTATCTCATTAACTCATTTAGCCCCGACACACCACAGCAAGACATGGATCGAGCATGATAGTTCAGTCAAGGGTGGTGCTAGAATAGCTTGGCGGCCAAGCTATTCTGGCACCATCCTTGAACTATTATGCGCGATCTGTGTCTACAACTGTAATACAGACCTTCAGAGGGCAACTTCCAAATTGGGGGATTTCTGTCCTGGGGAAAAATGCGTCAACCATTTTGTGTCCAGGACTCCCTTTTACTTGTCTGGGCCCAACTTTATAAAGATCTGGGTCCACTATATTATATTATATTATATTATATTATATTATATTATATTATATTATATTATATTATATTATATTATATTATATTATATTATATTATATTATATTATATTATATTATATTATATTGAGCAGCGTTTTGTTTGATATAGTGCGGATAACAGGCAGATGTGATTACGAGACCCGAATCACTGAAAAAATAATGTCTCCGAGTCGGTACGACGAGGACATTTTTGATTCGGATCTAGTAATCACATCTGTCTATTTTCGGCACTATATCAAGCAAAATGCTGCTCAATATAATTTTGGTACCCAATCCAAAACAAAACTATGCCTGGCATCTTTCATTTTGCGGCTGATTGCGGGGTTAGACAAGACACACGAATGGCAGGCGGCTGCACTGATATCGCTGTCGACTCAGCGCGTGTAGATTTCGTCTGACTATGAAGACATCAGTGCATTATATAACCGTGCGTGTTACTCAGTAAATTCTACTTATTTAGTTCTTTTCTCAGGTTGTCGATATCGCCAGCTGACATCTCGTCAAATTCACTTGTCAGTCCAGCGACTCGCACGTTTCCTGGCGTCTTTCTCCGTTTGTGTGTGTGTCAGTATAGGATATAAATTTCGAGCGTCCACACTAAGGAGTATTTCATTACTACTACACATAAGGAGTGCGTTAATGTTGCAGTGTGAGCATATTTCGCTTTCCGTTTTAAAAATCCAAGTATCGTCAAGATCGTGTCTCTTTGGGAAGGACGGTATATCTAGCAAGTTCATGAATATTAATTTGCTTGTTATACAATATATCGATATATGTGTCAAATAAGGTTAAACTATATGCAGTGGGTACATATATATATATATATATATATATATATATATATATATATATATATATATATATATATATATATATATATATATATATATATATATATATATATATATATATAATCCGCATCTGTGGCTCACTGCTTTGTAAAACATCTCCACAGTACGTCAGATTGTCCTAAGGACGAAGATGTACACAGCATGTTGTTTCCTCCCCCCCCCCCCCACCCCCCACCCACCCCAACACAGAGTGTACCCCGCCGGGAAATGTGTGCGTAGCACGCACACAGGAGGAAGCAATTCAATTAACTCGTCGTTTGCCTTAATGGCTGTTACTCTGATCTTTCCTGCTGTCTATTCCATTGCTCATTAGGGGGAGAATTGGGCAAAAGAATGGCAAGGCGGAAGGGGTTGGGAGGTGGGGGGGGGGGTAGGGGGGAGGGGAAGGGGAGAGGTGTGAGGGGTGTTGGGAGAGAGGGTGAGTTGGTGGGCGAGGCGATAGGAATGAGGGTAATGTGGAAAGGGGTAGTGCCTTACTTACGTTAACCCCTTGGCTGTCGGTCGCGCTTGTTGTCGATGTTATTCCTACAGCAATCACCTCGACAACAAGCTCGACCGACAGCCAAATGGTTAACACTTGAAGAAGATTTAGCTTTCATTACAACTGAAAGGTCATGCCTGATTAGCTCCGCACGTCTGAACCCTTTGGCCAACGGATTTTATGTCCCTTCTATTTATAGAAAAGACTTTTTAGGACGGGTCGCGGTGGGGCGAATTTAAAAGCATGTCCATGATGTCAAAGGCGGGCAGGCTAAACCTCGTAATTTTTTATCTTGTTACTTTAATTGTTAGTCATGTCTAGTTACGCTAACCTCGCTGCTGAACGTACATTTTGCGCGAAGCGCTGTATGTATGTATGTGCGTATGTGTGTGCGTATGTATGTAAACAAGAGAATCTCCGATATTTCTGGGCCTCCATGTTTCCAGATCTCTGGCGGGATTCCGTCAATGCCTGCTGCTTTGCTACTCTTGAGATGGTGGATGGCTGTGAGGGTCTCTTCGGCGGTGGGCGGTTCGTCCAATTCAACCTTTAGTGGGAGGTGTGGGATTTGGAGGATGACTGTTTCTTGAACAGTGCGCTCAGTGCTGAAGAGGTCCTGAAAGTATTCCGACCAGCGGTTCAGGATAGAGGCATTATCTGTGAAAGAGTGCCTGTCCATCAGCGCTTCGCAGAGGACTTTGTACCAGGTGCCTGGGGTCATACACTGTTTTCAGTGCTTCGTAGAAGCCCCTGTAGTCACCGTTGTCAGCGCAAAGCTGGGTCCTCTGTGCAAGTCTAGACCACCACTCGTTCTGGAGCTCTCTAAGCTTGCGCTGGAGACTGCTGCAGATGATGTGGAAGGCAGACTTCTTCACATGGCAGGAAGGCTGGGCTAGGTGGGCCTGGTGGGCGGCTCTTTTTTTCGCTAGATGTTCCTGGATCTCTACGTCGTTTTACTCTAATTAGTCACTGCCTTTTAACTAAACTGGCTTTAAGCGACTGGTGTACGTACTTGCATGCTGGATGACAATAAAAAAAAATGGAAAGATTTAAGATACGTTTATTTACCTCATTGACAATGCCAGTTAGGACTGTCCTAGTGATAAACACATACGGACATAACCGTTTAACAAAAACATATACATAAAATAATTTCACATCTTAACATAACGACTAAAATGGGATCAGAACCTAAACTGTTCAGTGCCGAGAAAATGTGAACACCACCCACTGCAAGAGGTATAGATCCGCATGAGCCCCCGCAGTTGCGGGGGCTCATGAGGATCTATGCCTCTTGCTGACAACTTTTTGAATCTATGTTTCTCGGACATCTAGGTTATTTTTGTATAGAATTAACGAAGACTGCAAAAACACAGTCTGCGCTTGCTGGTTACGGGTTACAAAGAAAAGAACTTACAATACATTTAATAAACTCGCACAGAAAGGGTTGTAAGGTGAGCAAAAGTCCAAGTCCACAGGTAATGCTTCTTGAAATTCCAGTTTTAGAGTGCATGTAGGTCTATGGAAGGGGGTGGCGGTGAAAGGGAATAACAGCCCGTAGAAGATACCGGTTAAAAGTGAGAAATCCGGTTGTGGAGACGGAGATATCGATTATCCTAGCGAGTGTATTTCGTAACAAACTGTTTAGAGAGCTGGTCGGCTTTGTCTGTGGAACATAATAGTGTTGTTAAAACCCCTATCGCGAACACTGAATATTTTAACCTCAGACTGAATCAGTGAGGGAAAAACAAACACACGAATCCAGGACAGAAGTTGACTGCCAAGCGTGTAAAGTACAAATTAAATCCTAGCAATGAAAGAAACATAATTTGAAAGGACAATTACAACATAATTGTGTTAGTTGTTCTTTTAAAGCACGCATCTTCCTTTGTTGGGATTTTTGTCAGCGAAAAACAAATAGTAAGCAGATATGATGGGATGAGTAGGTGGGCGCTCGCGAGAGGGTGAGAGACAGACCTATGTAGGCATTGCGAAATGTCGAACTGTGTTCAAATCAGGGTGAACAAGCAAAGAAAATTGGTTTTTCTTGTAATTACTGCTTGCACCACACGCTGCACACTTTTTATCCCCATTAGGCCGTGCATCCATTTGTAGCTTTTGTCTGGCTCTCACAGAGGCACAGACCTTTGGAGATGTGACGTCTGGTCGGATAGATTTAGTGCGCAAAGGACCCTCGGGCCGACGTTGGTCGCAGTGGGCCCGCGCACGGCTATGCGCGGGCCCACTACGGCCGAGTCGGCCCGAGGGTCCTTTGCTTACTGGCTTACCTCGGGCTGATGTCGGTCGTTAGCTGTACGGGAAGGAGTCAGGCTATAAGCTGGACTCTCAAAACAACCATTATGATAAGGATGTGAGAGGGGGGGGGGGGGGAAGGGAAGGGGATGGGGGGGGGGGGGAGCTTGGTGGCGGTGCTAGGAGCCATCAGTGCACCTCTGGGTTAAAACAAACGCTAAATGGTTTAACTGATAGATTGTTTGACTGATTCAGGCTAGCTGCCGGTCTGATTGATTGCTCGATTGTTGATTGCTCGATTGATTGATTGCTCGATCGCTCCATCGGTCAGTCGGTTTATTGACTGACTGACTGCATGGCTGACTGACTGATCATCTGAATGAGTGAGCGACTGTGCGGTTGATTGATTACGTGATTGAATTAGTGAGTGACTGAGTGGCCCTCATTGTTTGCCATCGCTCAAATTGCCTCCTGACATCCAGGGAACAGTGTACATTTTGCATCCACAATTACACCAGCAAAGTGGCATGTCACGTGCGTGATAACGTGACGGGTGTGTGGCGGTACAGATTAGCGGACCAATCGTGGTTCTCCGCGTGACATTAACCAACCAATCGCCGCCTGTCCTCCGGGAAATCACAAAATGAGCGATGCCAACAAAAAAACTTCGAAAGGAGCAATGTCAAAAACAAGCAGGAACAGTGAAATAGTGTGTGCTGATCCGTGTTTTTTACCTTACGGCTTTGAGCCGTAAGGTCGAAAAACACAGACCAGCATTCAAGCAGCGAAATATCTCGCGTCACGCAGACATTGGCAGGGGATGACGTCATTTCTAATGACATTTTGTCAGACCTTGACGCTTGATGGATGGAGCTTCGACGTTTTAACTCGTTAGCTGTCGGTAGCGCTTTTTGTCGCGATGATTTCGGCAGAAATCATCGCGACAAAAAGCGCTACCGACAACCAAAGGGTTAGAAACGGCTGGGAGGGTGGAGGTGTGGGTGGGAGGGGTGGATTTGAGTGGATGTTCAGTTATGGGTGAGTTGGAAAGGGTGAAGTAGGGGCAGATGTTTCAGGAAGGTAAAAGCACGGCAAGTCCTTGGGCCGATGCCGACCAAAGCTGATCTACGCATGCCTGTGGAGATCTGTGAACCATTGATTCTTGAAGTGAAAGAGGTCAGAGAGGCAAGAAATATCGAAAATTAAATCTGAAATTGTATCTTCTAGTTTTGCCTATTCGTTGATGCAGTCCCGCAGAGATTTTTTGCCTTCGAAATGCGCAACGGAAATCATGGCCATTATCAGCGGTAGTCTTCTTTGACGGGCATGAAATGAGCCAACAAACACATTTCACTGATATGTCAGAGCAGGCCCTACGGCAAGCCATTCCATGAATCTGGGATACCCTACCCTACCCTACAGCACGGTTAAAGATTTTTTGATGTCGCTTGCCATCACTGTTCTTACTGTTTTATACAACTCGCACACTCAGTTCACGTGTGGTGATACGGGTTGTGCTATCTCTGCCGCACTGCTGACCGTGTCGTCGCAATGCCACATCACGGTCAGTACCTTTAGCTCGCATTTTACTAGTGATCAGTCGAACTGAGCACACGTGATTGATTTTGCGTAACGAGAAGTCAGGCATAATTTATTCGCTGTATAACAGACAGATATCATCATTGCTTGCAAGTGTTTGGTGTTCTCTGTGTTACCGCTCTGTAAATAAACTTTTCAACAACTGTTAAAAATAATCAAGCGTACGCTTGAAGTGGACCCAGCGTTCAAATAATATAATAATAATAATAAGTATATTTATATAGCGCAGTGCAGGCTCTGAGCGCTGTACAATGCAAGACAAAATAACAACACTAGACAAAAATCATTAGACAGCAGCAACAAAATGTACAAATATGACAAAATACAAATACAAATTCAAAATTGACAGCACATGACCACTCAAACCACGAACAACCATCGCCACATTAACTGGCACAACTGAGGTCATCACACCGTTACTGTGAGATGGTAAAGAGACAGGATTTGGGCGACTGAATCAGAGACGGGCGGTCAAGTACAGGTGGTCCTCCTACAAATACATATTTTTGTTTAAAAAAATCACACAGACACCGAGTGAGTTTATTGATATTGATCGACCTGGAGTTTTTCTGAGCGAGGTCAGGGACTATTGCCGGTACCAGTCCACCGAAAACATCTATAGACGATCAGTGCACCTTAAATGCTAGGTCGGATTGGTATCTTTAAATATCCCAAACAAATACCACCAATGTTGACCTATTTTCACACAAAATAGCCCAAGTTCTACTTGTCAGTATCACCGCTGATGTCAAAGTACGACTTTCTGTTGGCGTGAGTCAGTACCTCGGCCATCATAGAACGATTACTCTACCAGTCAGGCAGAATATCAAAAGTGCTCTCCCCTAGGGAGGTCAAAAAGTCACCGCTCGGAAAAAATGTCCAAATATTGACGTCTGCTAATCTCTGGTTTTGATTTCGGTTTTGATGGCCTTTTCATACACTCGGTCACGTACATGTATGAATAAACCCTAGTGGCTTCTATGCGATGATTTACATTGACCGACCTAAGTGGGCAAGAGGTATAGTTTCTCATGAGCCCCTGCTTCAGCCTGGCAGGGGCTCATGAGAATCCATGCCTCAGTCTCTCAGTTGGAAGGATCTGATTGACAGACGTTTTCTAACATGTTCCCTTTAAGTTTTTTTTTTTTTTTTTTTTTTTTTTTTTTAGCACACAAACCCCGCTAATGACGGCTATTGTTCGTTGTAGTCTGCGGGAAAGTTCAGCTTCATTTTGTGCTTTCACAACGCCGTGTATTCAGGCATTCAGCTCTGGAAATGTACGTGAAGCAACATTTTGTTTGTCTGTTGGGAACACGACCTTATCAGTCTCTAGAGTGACAAATTGTTACCGTGTGTTTGGTCAAAGAAAATGTCGGCCGGCATGAGGTAGGCGGTCGAGGGAAGTTTGATGGAAAGCGAAGGAGGCCGTGAAGCCGTTATGTATTAGCTACTACAACCGTGGCCGGAGGAGCAGGAGGAGGGGGATGAGGAGGAGGAGAGTGAGGGTGAGGAGGATTAGGAGGGTGAAGAGGTTGAGGAGGATGGATGATGATGATGGAGGAGGGTGGATGATGATGGATGATGACGACGACATTATCCATATGTTATAATTATTATTATTGTTGTTGTTGTTATAAATTACAGTCAAAGCCGCCCATAACGCGTTTCTTGGGACAGTAATAATTATCTTGTGTATAGGCTATATGTATAGGCGTTTTACATGTCAGCTCAAAGCGCTCACGTAGCGCAAACAGATGCATTCACTCTGAAGACACACACAGTACAAGACAAACACAGGACATTCACGTGATGCTGAGGGTCATGTTAGTTATTAAAGTTTATGAAACTTTGATCAGTCGCTTCTATCTAAAATTGATAAAGCGAGGCCCGGCTACGGCTGACGTCGGCCCCAGGACCTCTAGTTTACTTGGATGGTCGGGTACATGTACCATCATTGAATGACCATCGTCGGTCCACCCATCTCCCGTTGCATGTATTAACCTTCGTCGTACTTCGTGGGGCAAAAGTGTCACACACTTGCACATTTATGATATCTCTCTAATTTTTGTAAGACTGCATTGTAACTCCAGGTATTCCTCAGATACACTGAGTGGCATCATTGTCAAACTGAAATTCAGAAAACGTTTATCTTAACTCATTCAGCCCGACGGCGGTTTTTCACAAATTTGGGAGGCGGCATCCAATGACAAGGCAACAGTTGCAGGAGATGGATCGACCAGGATAATTCAAGGGCAGTGCCATATTAGCTTGGCGCCGACAGGCGCCAAGCTAATTTGGCACTACCCGTGAATTATCATGGTCGACCCACCTCCTGCTGTAGTGCGTCAGGGCTGATTGGGTTAATAAGAACTAAAATTATTAACATCCAAAGTCGCAATACCCCTCTTAGCACTTCGTAGGGATTTGTGTCCCCCATACCATAAGGGCCTGACGAGTGGTTCGGCATTGACTAAATGCAAATCCGCTGCGCCACCGCGTCCTCTATCTCAATTCAGAATACAAGTGAGGAAACGAAAGGCACGCACGAAATTCTAGCTGTGGCCGGAAGTATTCCGGACCTCTTTCTCAACATCTAGAGTTCAACGTTAAACCCTTTAGTAGAGTGCCGTGAAAGAGGTCACTCTGCACTGGTGCGCATCCATTAGTTTCTGCCGTGTTTACTCTGAAGTCGAAGCGAATTACTCGAAAAGATATTGACAGCTGAGCAGTGTTTAAACCAGACTCCATTAAAGTAGAGCTTTTCGGGCTGGGGGAAATACGTACCTGAAACGATTGCTTCATGCGCGTTCATGTCTAAAATGCACTCTTGTTTTAATTTCACTGGATATGATAATTTACATAAACCAATGAAAAACGAGCATGAGGCGTATTTCCGGCCACATCTAAAACCCAACACATGAACGTCTGCTAAAATGATGGTTGACTGTGCAAAAGGCCTTGATAGTAAAATCAGTATCAGTTTTGATCAGCGGACAAGGTTGGTATAGATCTGTGGCAAAATATCTACTGAGTTTGTCCAGTTCCGAGGTTTCAGGCGGATGGTCGTTTCGAGGGTTGAAAACTGCTCTGGAATCACAGTGCTTCGCCGTTTTGCTTGCCTTTCGTTTCCTCCCTTGTAATATGAATTGAGCTAGAGGAAGCGGTTGCGCGCACCCGGTGGCGCAGCGGATTTGTATTTAGTCAAAGCACCACTCGTCAGGCCCCTTTGCCCCATACTGTATATAGGCGGCCGGCTACTGCTGCATTTCCCAGCCTCTAACTGCTCCGAGCAATTTCATCATCATCATCATCATCAGTCCCTTGCCCGAACTGGGCGTTGGGGGGACTGAAAGGCAGCAGCAACAGACAGTGCTCTCCACTGAGTTCTATTTTGGGCGGTGGCAAGCAAGTCTGGCATCTCGAGTTCGGTCCATTCTTTTATGTTTGCGACCCAACTCTTTCTCTGACGACCTCGCTGACGACTTCCTTCGAGAGTGCCTTGGAGGATAGTCTTGGACAAGGTGTTGTGTCGGGTCACGTGGCCAAACCAAGCAAGCTTGCGCCGTTTCACGGTTGCCAGAAGGGGTTCATGTGGGCCCACCAGGGAAGTGACGATGCTCCGTACATATTCGTTGGTCTTGTGCTCGCGGTACGAGATGCGGAGCAACTTCCTCAGGCACTTGTTCTCAAAGGCCTGGATTTTCTTTTCTGAGTCTGCAAGCAGTGTCCAAGTCTCACAGCCGTAGAGTAGAATAGACACTACGAGGGACTTGTAAAGCCTGTACTTGATGGTGAAGCTGATGGAGTTACTTCGCCATATCCTGTCCAGCCTGGCCATTGCGGATGTTGCTGTACCTATCCTGATACGGATCTCTGCTATGCAACTACCGTCTTTGGACAGGGTGGCTCCCAAGTACTTGAAGCTATTGACCTCTTCTAGCTTCTGGCCGTTCATGTGAATGTTGCTGCTGCTGTCGCTTGTGGTGTTGATCATCACTTTGCTTTTATCCGTACTGATCTCCATGCCATAAGACCCTGCGCTACTTGAAAGTTTGTCTGTCAGGTTTTGGAGCTCACTATTGCTGCCTGCCATGAGGTCAATGTCGTCTGCGAATCGAAGATTGCACAGGGATCTGCCACCAATAGAGATTGAAGTATGGTGGTCATGGAGGGTTTCCTGCATGATCTTCTCCAGGAATATGTTGAAAAGGACAGGAGAGAGCAGGCATCCTTGACGGACACCGATCGCCGTCCTGAAGAACTCGCCTGACTGATTGTTAAGTAGAACCGCGCTGCAGGCGTTCTTGTAAAGCGCTTCTATCATTTGGATCAGTCCCTCCTCTATGTTGAACGATCTCATGACTTGCCAGAGTCCGTCGTGCCAGACGCGATCAAATGCTTTCCTGAAATCAATAAAGTTGTGGTAGAGTTCGCGCTGATGCTGCAGATGTTTCTCGATCAGGACGCGGCAGTTGAAAATCTGCTCTACAGTGCTTCTTCCAACTCTGAAGCCAGCCTGTTCTTCTGCCAGCAGTTCCTCGGCGAAAGTTTTGAGGCGGTTGAGAATGATTCTAAGCATTACTTTGCTAGGGTGACTTATCAGACTGATAGTTCTGTAGTTCTGGCACTGTTTCAGGTTTTCTCGGGGAGCGGGATCACTAGAGACTGTGTCCATTCTACTGGCCATTTCTTTTGCTCCCAGATCTTTTGACAGAGTGTAGTGAGGACCTTCGTTGTTACTTCTCCTCCATGTTTCAACAGTTCAGCAGGTACGTTGTCTACACCTGGAGACTTTCCTCCCTTCAGGCCGCGTACGGCTGCTTCCACCTCTTCAGCTAACACTGGCAGGTCTTCAGCCTTCCTGGCCCCAGCCTGGTTGTTTTGGAGGATGCTGGTGTCTGGCTCAGCCTTGTCTCGGCAGTACTCAGTCCATCTGTTTAGTACAGCAGTGTTTTCCGTAAGGAGTTGGCCGCTGCTGTCATCGATGACTGTGGCTGTTCGCTGTTGAGTCTTGGTGAGGGTCCTTAGCGTTTCATAAGCCTTCTTGCTGTTGCCGTTTGCCATGCCCTCTTCCACGCTACAACACTGGTCTTCAATCCAATCTTCTTTGGCTTCTTTCATCCTCTTCCTGATCTTCTTGTTGACAAAGTCTGTACTTGTTTGCTGATGTGAGGTCTTGGCCTCTCTTTTTCTTCCAGGCTCTCCTCTCATCACAGAGATCGAGGATGTCATCGGTGACCCAGGGCTGTTTGCGCTTCCTCTGCTTCCCCAGCACTTCTTCTGCTGTAGAAAGTAACACCTCTTTTATATTTCCAGCAAGGGTGTCTACGTCACAGTCCAAAGTAGCCAAGGCTGCAAATCTGCCTCCCACCTGGGCTTGGAAGAGCTCTTCTACTTCCGGGTCTTTTAGCTTCTGGAGGTCGAATCTGATGCGAGGGCTCTTGCTATCTCGTTTCAATGCCAGCTTCAACTTGAGGCTAGTAAGGACGAGGTTGTGGTCGCTGCCAATATCAGCGCCAGGAAAGGACCTCGTTTGTGCTTTGTTAACGCTGGATTTGAATCGTCGAGGCAGCAAGATGAAGTCAATCTGGTTATGGACCAGGCCTCCTGGCGATTGCCATGTCACTGTTCTTGAGCAATTTACATCCCCGCAAATGGTATAGCGGCATCATGGGAAGTACACCCTCGGAAGGAAGAATGCGTGTAATTTGTAAGTGTCCAGTGTGGGGACCAGTGTCCCAATGCGCAAAAGGCCATCAGGCCGACGTCGGTCGTCATTGGCCCTCGGCACGGCCGTGCGCGGACCAATGGCGGCCGAGGTCGGCCCGATGTCCTTTTGCGCACTGGGCCGGCACTGTCTATCTGAAAGTGACACGCTTGAGCTACACTAGCTGCATTCAGCACACACAAGGCCGTGAAAAAGTCAGCCGTGGATTCCCCCGCCCCCCACCCCCACCCCACCCCCCAGTCCCCCCAAATGTATTCCTTGATGTAACACTACAGGTAAAAGTTCCATAATTATATGCATGCGGCGTCTGCATTCCATGAACGTACAATTTGCAGTGATTACGTTACCGCATGCTTGTCCATCCGTGCAGAAGGCACGTCGCACATGCAATATAATATGTATTAATGCAAATTTAAATGCATTAGGATGAATGGTCCGTACACTTACGTATGTAGATGCAATGCACACGGACCCGTGTTTTGCAAATTCTCATGATCGTCAAATGTCCTTACATGAAGAAGCCTGTTAGAAATAGTTTGCCTGCAACCACTGAATTCAGCAGGGACTGGGTACACAACTGAAATTTCTGTTTTCGAGCTGCAGACTGGTGTGTATGTCAGGCATG
Organism: Semisulcospira habei; assembly: GCA_036245525.1. Taxonomy (NCBI): domain Eukaryota; kingdom Metazoa; phylum Mollusca; class Gastropoda; family Semisulcospiridae; genus Semisulcospira; species Semisulcospira habei. Next base: position 243,647,131 of record BTPG01000002.1, read on the forward strand.
GTCGGCGGCCGACCGCGCGTCGCGTGGGGATGTGTTTTTCACTTATATGAGCGGTATGGGGATTTACTGCTACACCGCGTAGTGCAAATCGTAAGTTTCACCACGAAGACGGTACGGCGAAGGTTAATGTATTAACTCATTGTGCCCGAGATACGAAATACCTACATTTTGGAGTTGTCTTCTGAGGACTGCATTACTGACTGAATTCAGGAGACAGATCGACCATGATAGTTCAAGGGTGATGGCAGAATAGCTTGGCGCCTATAGGCGCCAAGCTATTCGGCCTATAGGCGCCAAGCTATTCTGCCACCACCCTTGAACTATCATGGTCCAGCCATATCTTGCTGTGGTGAGTCGCGGGCAGAATGCCGAGTTAAACATTATCATTCAACCCTTTCACTGGCATTGGTTGCCGGATGCCCTTTAGTTTCCCCTGAAAGTCTTGTTATTTCAACAGTAAAGAGCCCTAGCCATCCAAGGATCATGGGCACAACCGAAGTGGCGTCAGCAAACGACATAGATGCTCATGAGCCCTCGCAACTGCGTTGGCTCAAGAGGATCTATGGCTTTTGCGGCTGGATCGTGTTCAGTCTGTTTTTCTCAGAACAATGAATAAATCCTAGCTGTTACTAAGCTTTTCGTTTTAAGTTTTCATTTCATGCACAGTTGCAATAGATTGCCTGCAAGTGGATTTTCAGTTCATGGACAGTTGAACAAGAGCTATGTTGCAACGTTGAATACCTTTGCGACAATGTGACAATTGTTACAAAGCTAGCGGACATACCTTCAAGTCTCCACGTACTTTGTATGTAAATATTCATTGTCACAAAGCTTGAGCAAGTAAACAGACGATTTTAGATGTAGGCCGTAAAAATTGCACGAACGTGTTTCGACGAAAACAGTCGCTTAAGAAGCTCAGACAAACATGCGATATCGCATGTTTTCACTGGGTTTTTACCGTTTTCGTCAAACGACACGTGCGGCCATTCTGACTTACTTCTGTTTTTCAACTGAACAACGTATATTTGTCACAAAGTGTCGAGGTTGTCTTTTTGGAAGTCTCGGCCCACGAGTTTTTGCGACAAACTGTCTCAAACTTGGTGGAGCTTCCGCACGATTTTTCAGTATTATTACAAAGTTCGTGGAAACTCCATGAGCTGTATGTGAGACAACCAAAATTGTTTTGTTGCAAAGCACGCGGAGACCGCATGGACACCCCTTTGCACTGAGTCTCGACGTGCGTCGCAACACAAATTCGGTCGTCAAATAGGGGCTGGCCACGGACCTTTGTAATTATTGTTACATTGTCGGAAAGCTCGTTACAAACAGCTACATTTACATGGGTTTGAGATTGCAATTGCTGCTGACGCAATCCGCGTCTCTCGGGACATGTCTAGCCGTTGTGCAATCTCGTAACCCCATCTTCAAACCGCCTGTTGCCATTTTACATCGAATCAAGCCTTGCTCCGGGGCATGGCGCACAGCGCCCGACAGGGCAGCATCAAAGTGGGCGGACGGTCTGTTGAATACCGCCCCGGGGGCTCGGTAAGTTTCAACATAAATTCTTCGTCTGAGGAACAGGCAGAGCCAAGAAGGTGAATTCAGCAAGAGGCATAGATTCTTACAATCCCCTGCATCTGCACGGGCTCGTGAGAATCTATGCCTCTTGTGTTTTGGAAAGTTTGTGCTTGAGGGAACCTGCATGCCTGCAAGTGAAATTAAAGCCACTCAAAACACCCCGTGATCCGCCGTGGCGGGATGAGGTAAAACCGATAAACTCATTTCAAAGTACGCGTCGGGAAAATTAGATAGATTTGTTTTTTTGGGAAAAAAAAATGTAAGTGGGAAAATTGCCAGCAATGCGACATGGGCAGCTCTGCTTTTTTTCCCCCCTGATAGTGTGTAGGGCTATGGGGGTGGTGAGGGGGAGGGATGTGCTGTCGGGGCTGGAGGGGACTGAGGGGGAGCAGGGAGGAAGGGTAGCGAAGCTTTGAGTCTGAGTTGGCAGTGATCATGTACAGTTAGTCTCCAAACTCGAGTTTGCACTGCCGTGAACCTAAAGGAGCATGAGCATCGCGCTATTCTACGCCGCAGTGCCGGGACGGTCGTCGAATCGCACGTGTTGACAGCCATGGGTGTTTTGTTTTGGGCTCGGTGGTCGCGATTTCATCCCGGCTGCGTAAACATAGCAGCATAGAGGCAACACTAGCCACCAAGACACATATAGTACATGTAGCTTCT